>CM037002.1:240037520-240185020 GCA_020854095.1 Dasyurus viverrinus
TGATCTCAGGCCCACCATAAGAGAGCAGGCAGCGGGCAGAGGTAAGAGTGGGGGTGAGGGTGGGGGATGGAGGGGAATTGGGAAAGGGGGGGGGGCCACAGGGAGAGCAGCCCAGTCTCAGTGACCCGACTTGGAAACAATCATCTGGGCCAGTCATTTAACTTCCCCACCTGTAGAGCAAGAGCGGGGTTTGACTTCTTGCTCAAAAGCTACGATTTTAATGAATCCCTTTGAATCCCACCCACCTCTCCTCCCCTTCCGTCGCTGAAAATGTAGGACTTGGCTTTCTCTAGTGACTGCTCTCGGGAATTGAGATCCCCAGAATTCATTTCACTTCATTTATAAAGGGCTTTATAACAAATTATAACAAATTTATAACAAAAAAATACTTTGTGACTTGGATTGTACTCTCAGTTGATACTCAGTTGATACTCAGTTGATACTCAGTTGATACTCAGTTGATACTCAGTTGATACTCAGTTGATACTCAGTTGATACTCAGTTGATACTCAGTTGATACTCAGTTGATACTCAGTTGATACTCAGTTGATACTCAGTTGATACTTATCTGAGATAGAATAGGTCTATCAGACCATTTTATAGGTGAGAAACTGAGGCTTGTAGAGTTGAGGCGACTTGGCCAAAGTAGCAGAATCAACACTTGAACCCAGATCCTGTGCCCCACGCCTCCTGGGCTCAGGGGGCTAACAGAAATTCTGTCTCTTTGTGTATGTTATCTAATGTGTGTGACTATATAAATATAGTCTTTCATAACATGACATGATATAATATAGGATAGAATATGAGATTATTTTTTATTTTATAATCTTCTCCACATGTAATGAATGGCACCTTTGCCTCTGTGCTACTCAGTGTTCAAATATGGAAAAATGGTCCTACCCACCTTTCCCTCTCCCCTTCCCTGGAGTTTCTAAGCCCTTAACTATTAGATCTTCACAAGGACCATGTGACTGATGTGAGCCCCCCCAGCTTATTTGGGGGCCAGCTCGCAATGGGGCTAGAAAAGATCTCAGAGGGTCCGAATTGGAATATAATAAAAGAGAAAAGAAACAGAACAGACATGGAGACAGAAAGAGGAACAGAGAGAGATAGACTGACAGAAACAGACACACAGAGACACAGAGAGAGACAGAGAAGGAGAGCCACAGAGATGGAAGAAAGACAAAAGGAGAGAGAGACACAGAGACTCAGGGAGAGGGAGAGGGAAAGGAGGGATGAAAGGAAGGAGAGAGAGGGAGAGGGGAGAGAGAAAGGAGCTAATTGCTGGAGTTCCAAATTGACACTCCAGGAAGCCCAGTAGAATATTTATTGAAAAACAGGGGCTAAGGGTAACTCGACCTTTATCTGTTCCAGTCACTCCTTAATGGCTCCTGGGTGCTGGAATTAATTTGGCTAAGTAGTCTGGGTAAACTGATCTCAATGCTTTATGCAGCCATTATTGGCCCCGGTCTGGCTTCTGTTGGAACTGTGGTGGCCAGCAAGCAATATGGGCTATCAGAGTAACCTGTCAGGGAGGCTGCTGGACCCTCGCCAACCCCCCACAGGATTGTGTGAACATCATGGGCGTAAATCATGCGGGAGGCAGCATCTCAGCTCTTTCCAGTGTCACCTTCCGTCCTGCACCCCAGGCATCCATCCTTAAGCATGTTTAGTTTAAATTCAAACATGGGGAGCAGGGGGAGGGGTGTTGATTTTTCACTTTACTTTTCCAGCCCAGGCCTCCAATCTCTCCTGACAACTTGATTAATTCTACATTTCCTTTTTTTGTTGTTGGAGTTGGGGGTTGGAGAATGGGCTATTTGGAAATTTTCAAATTGTCTCAGGAAAAATGGAGAGAATTGAGAGTGAATTTTAATAATATGGACTGGGATGGAGAGGAAAGGGCTCGGATTCTCAACTGGGATGATTAGAATTCTAGGTGACCCAATGAATGGAGCACCAGACCTGAAGTCAGGATGACCCGAGTTCAAATTTTACTAACTGGATGACCCTGGGCAAGTACTTAACCCCATTTGCTCAGTTTGCTTCTCTGTAAAATGAGCATAGAGGGGGAAAAAATGGCAAATCACTCCAGTATCGCTGTCAAGAAAACTCCAAACAATCAAGTCACTCCCTATTTCTGAACCTCCAGTTTACTTATCTGTTAAATGGAAGGGTTAGGCTCATAAGGTTCCTTCTAGTTTTATTATTCTAAAAGGTCAGTGGGAAAATTGTACTAGGGTGTCCTGATAGCCCTTGGGTCCCTGAGTAAGAAGACCTCGGTTCAAGACCCAGCTCTGTCACTAAGGATTAATTTTTTGTTCAAATTTAATTGTATTTTTTTTCAATGAAAAAAAGTTTATTTTCTCTCCTTGCTCTCTCTGAACATTAATTTCTGGATCTATAAGATGAAAACAATAATACTGAAAGCATTTACCTCATGAGGTTGATGTGAGGAAAGCACTTTGTAAAGTATAAAGCACCATATTAATAAGTATAAACTATTATTATTATTGCTATTATTGAGCCATGATGGGAAAAGAAAAGATGCAGGACTTCTGAATGCTCGGAGAATTCATCGAGCATGCAGGCAAGTTGCCCTAAAACCCTCCGGGAGAAGAACAGAGTATTCTTTTGGCTAATGTTTTTTTTTTCTAGGGAAACCTTAGCAAGAGAAAGGCTCAGATGTTTTCACCCTGGATACTTTGGAGCTACAGATTTCTTAAATGTCCAGAGTGAACAACAAATAAACCTTGAGGAGAAGTCAAGATTAGATCAGGCCATGATCTGAAGCTAGTGAGTTTATTTAAATGTTCCAAGGTTTTGTATTTTTTAGAGTCTTATTCTTTCAATTCAGTCAAGATTTATTCCAGCCTATTACCGAAGGTTCTGGGAGAGATCAAAATATCAAGTAAGGCAAGAACTCTGCCTTCATGGAGTTTAAACTTTCTAGCTTGAATTCACAATAAAGAGGGATCTGCTGGAGTGTCGTTGGAGTCCTGAAGATGGAACCCATCCTGGTAGAGAAGATCGAAAGCCCTGCCCCTTTGTCCAGTGGGAAAGAACACCTTCATTAACTCGGTTTGTTCCATCACCATAAAAGTTAATTTAATTCTGTTCCGTAACAAGAGAATAGGAGATGTTTATTCTTGATAAATCCACTTCTCTCAGTCAGATGCTGCCCAGATTAAATATAAACCTGCAGGACTAAATCCAAGATGGCTGGGATATGACCAAGACCCAATTACTGTCAGTAATAAAGACGGCTGGGATAGGAGTCTTCCTCAGAGGTAGCATCTATAATTTCATGGAAGGATAAGCAGAAACAATCCCAGAATCCCAACTAGGCTGACCTGTATCTGGATGAGAATTCTCTTTACAACATACCCCAGTGGTTCTCCCAGCTTCTGCTTGGATACCTCCAGTGAAGAGGAGCTCACCACCTCTCAAAGCGGTCCATTCCCCTTTTTCTATATGACAATCCATTAGAAACTTGAAGATGGTGATTTTGGCTCCCACTCCCCTCTCTAAAGTTTTCTCTGATCCAGGATAAGTACCCTCGGTTTCTCCCATGAATGTAAAACGTGCCCTCCTCTGGACATCCCTGACTTGTCCATGTTGTGTCTGAAATATAGTGTCCTGAGCTAAACACAGCTACGGTGGTCTCCAGGGGCAGAGAATACAGTGTGTTCTCCCACGCTGTGGACGACCTAGCTCGTAATGCAGCTTAAGACTGCAGTGACACATTTGAGTGGGAGCTAGGTGAAGGGTGGGGGAGAGAGGGGTTGCCATGTCATACTACTGACTCCTGTTTGAGCTTGTGGACCACTAAAACTCTCAGATTGTTTTCAAATGAAAAGTGGCTGAAACATTGTTGTAGCACCACCAAGTGGAAGCTGCTTAAAGCTCAGGAAGAGTTGCTTCCCATGAATGGCTAGTGTGTGTCAGATGAGGGAGGGGATGTATTCTTTTGTTTCTTTGCAGCCCTATTGTCCCAACTGGTCATCTCACCTTTGGTTCTAAAGGCTGATCAACAAGGACACAAGGAAGCAGTCCACATACATCATGATCATGAGCAGGTCATTTCCCACTTGGTGGCAGCTTAGCCAAATTGGAGGTATATTACCTAAAGTGGTAAGTAAAGAAGCATCCTTGCTGGTGGGGGTGAGGAAGAGGAAGGAAGAAGAAGAGAAAGAAATAGGAGGAAGAAGAAGAAAAAAAGAGAAGAAGAGAGGAGGAAAAGAAAGAGGAGAAAGAAGAGAAAGGAGAAAAGGAAAGAAGGAAGAAGGGGAAGAAGAAGGAAGGAAGAAGAAAAAGAGAGAAGAGAGGAGAAAGAAGAGGAAGAAGTAAGGTAAGAAAAAAGAAGGAAGGAAGAAAAAAGAGAAGAAGAGAGAAAAAGGATGGGAAGAAGAAAGAAGAGGAGGAGAAAGAAGGAAGGAGAGAAAGAAGGAAGAGGGGAAAAAAGAAAGGAGAAGTCAATGAAGAGACTGCAACCATCATCACCACCATTCCTGTACACTTAGCCCTATGGCTCTCACTAGCCTCTCGTTCCCTTCCTTCCATGATCTGAGGCCGTTATTGCCCTGTTTGGTTCTTGACCTGGAGAATGGAGTCCAGAGCTCCACCCAGACTGCTAGAGGCTGCCATAAGGCATGTGGACAGCAGGATGAAGGTATGATCTCCCACCTCCCCACCTATAACCATAGGTTATAAATATTGATCAACAAAAATACCCTAATCCAGAGACTAGAAGGGTCCTCACTCAGAGTCATCACACAGGGATCGTGTGTCCCTTTGGCCTGTCAATAGCAGACAGAAGAGCAGATTTGGAGTCAAAAGACCTGCATTCAAATCCCAACCCACATCCCCAAGCTCCACATCCTGTTTCTCTTACTAGGATTGAGACCCGAGTTAGGCTTGAACTCAGGTACTACAAGTGCTTCCAGGACTTGAAAAGTGATCAGAACAAAGAGTTTTGCTCCCCTTGCCCCCAAAGGACAGATCTAGGAACAGATAATGATTTTAGCTAGATAATTAGGAAAATTTCTCAACAATTAGGGCTACCCCAAAGTAAAACTAAGAATCCCAGGAGATCTTTATCAGTGGAGGTCTTCAAAATGAGCTGTCTAACCACTACTAGGAAGGTGGGAGACATCACAGGAAGGTGGAAGGCTCTGGAGTCAGAATCTGGATTCAAATCCTACTTTTACCACTAAGGTCCATTGAGGTTAAGTCACAGTCTTGCTCAACTTTGGCTTTCTGTTTGGTAAAATGACAGGGTTGGCCGGGATTTGCTCCAAGGTCCTTGCCAGCTTTAGTCCTTATTGTAGAGGGGACTTTTATGCAGGTACAAGGTACAGGTAAAGGTTGCTGATATCAGAAAAATGCTTTGTAAATGTGACTAGTCTACTGTCCATAGAATGGATCAAGAAGCATTTATTAAACACTTATTATATTCAGGGACTAGAGACATAAAGAAAAAGTGGAAACAGTTCCTTCCCTCAAGGATTTTATATTCTAAGGAGAGAACCAACATGTACATATTGAATAAATAGAGTAGATGGAAGGTTACCTTATAAAAGAAGATAGGTGGAAGTGGATTTCTTCAACAAAGAGAAGATCTAATTCAGTTCCAATTGATCCATCATTGATCAATGATCAAATGATCAGCTACACCCAAAGAAAGAATACTGGGAAATGAGCATAAACTGTTTGCAATTTTGTTTTTCTTCCCGGGTTATTTTTACCTTCTGAATCCAGTTCTCCCTGTGCAACAAGAGAACTGTTCAGTTCTGCACACATATATTGTATCTAGGATATACTGTGATATATTTAACATGTATAGGACTGTTTGCCATCTAGGGGAGGGGGTGGAGGGAGAGAGGGGAAAAGTCCGAACAGTAGTGAGTGTAAGGGATAATGTTGTAAAGGTGTAATTATTTTTTAAAAAAAGGAAAGAAAAGAAAAGAAGGTAGGTAGAGTGCTGGGCCAAGAGTCAGAAAAACCTGAGTTCAAACACTTGCTGGCTGTGTGATCCTGAGCAGGTCATTTCACCTCAGTTTCCCCAACTGTAAAATAGGAATAATAATAGCACTTAACTCTGAGGGTTGTTGTGAAGATCAAATGACAGAATGATTATAAAAGTGCTTATCCCAGTGCCGTATTGCGGTGGTTCGGTAATGTCCGACTCTTTGTAACCCCATTTGGTGTTTTCTTGACAAAGATACTGGAGTGGTTTCCCATTTCCTTCTCCAGCTCATTTTATAGATGAGAAACTGAGGCAAACAGAGTGAAGTGACGTGCCCAGAGTCACACAGATAAGTGTCTGAGGCCAGATTTGAACTCAGGAGGATGACTCTTTCTGACTCCAGATGTGGTGCTTTATCCATGGATATCCATATCTAGCTGCCCCTGGCATGTAGCAGTGCTATATAAATTTGTTCCCTCTCCCCCTTCTTTTAAGGGGACCAGTTAAGGCCTCCTACAGAAAGTAGGGCTCGAGTTGACCTTGAAAGAATCCAGGGATTCTAAGAGGCGTAAGTGAGCGGGAAGGATATCCCAAGAATGGAGGATATTCCAGCCAGAAGCAAAGGTTTGGAGGTGGGAGATGAACTCTTCCGTTACAAAGATCGACACGTGAGCCAATATGGACCAGAATTTGAAGCACAGGATAGGAACTGTGTACGAAGAACTGGGGAAAGCTAAGGACGAGCCAAATAAAGGTGTTAATGTGAGCTTAACTGTATGAGGAAGAACTGTATTAGATTTTGAAGCTGCCTGGGGGAGATGGGCTGGGCAGGGGGGAGACAGAGACTAATTAGGAAGCCATGACCAGAGGCAGGAAAAGGTGGGAGAGCTGGCGCTAGAGGTGTGACTGTGTCCTCAGTGGGCCTCTGCTGGGATTGTCTTTGGGACAATCTGCTTTGCTCCTCCTCCATCATCTTTACCTTCCCCTACCCTTCACCCTTCCTCCCCTCATAAAAAAGAGGGGGAGAGAGAGTGGGGGAAAAGGCCATTTGGTGATTATCAAAAGCATGGCTTTCACTTTTAAGTAGCTAGTTTGAGGAAAGATTGTTTCCAGGTGGTGTCCTCCCACCCGTTTCAGCTCCTCATCCACCCCAGGCAAATCTACTGTCGAGGGCTAGGGGCAATGGGGAGCAAGTCGAGATTTAAGGGCCCTGTTTAGCTGCCTCCAAGGCAGCAAGACAAATATGCTGGAAAATAGATTTGAAGCTGTTACCTTCCTTGTTTAAATAAGGTTGGGACTGAGGAATGGGGAATCCGCCCCCAGGGAGCTGTGGTTAGGGAGGGTCTCGCTGCTTACAAAATTCCAGCTCCAACGTTCTGTGATTCTCTGTGTGTTGAACAAAGAATTCAGAGATCTGGGTTAAATCCCAAAGAAGTGAGCTCAAGCTGGACTTGAGTCAGGAAGACCTGAATTCTAATCCTCCCTTACGAACGTACTAGCTATGTAATCTTGGGGAAAGTCACTGAACCTATCTCAGCCTCAGTTTCCTCATTTGTCAAATGGGATTAAGGGCACCTACCTCATAGAGTCGTTGTGAAGATTTAATGAGATAATATTTACAAAGTGCTCCACAAATCTTAAAATGTGCATTTGAAGATGAGGTGGTAGTGGTTGCCAATTATACTGCAGAGGGCACAACTCTGGGGAGCTGATCATATTCTTTAAATGTCAAATGTACGCTTGCTAAAAAGATTATTTTATGGAGAACTCATACAGGGCAAACACTTACAAGATGGTCTGAAAAAGCAATACAAGGACACTCTTAAGGTCAAGGTCACTCTCCCTTAAGCAGTAGGAGGAGAAGTAAGAGAACTAGTAGTAGTGATAGGAGGAGGAAAAGTAGTGGTAATAGGAGGAGGAAGAGGAGGAAGAATAAAAGTAGTAGGGGTAATAGGAGGAATAATAAGAATAGGAAGAAGAGGAAAAAGAGTAAGAGTAATGGTGGTGGTAGTAGTAGTAGAAGGAGAAGGAGGAGGAGTGGTAGGAGGAAGAGTAGTGGTAGTAGGAGGAAGAATATTAGTAATAGTAGTAGTAGTAGCAGTGTAGTAGTAATAGTAGTAGTAGTAGTAGTAGTAGTACAAATAGTAAAAGGAGGAGGAGGAATAAGAATGATAGTAGTGGTAAAAGGAGGAGGAAAAGTAAAGTAATAGTGGTGGTGGTAGTAATAGTAGTAGAAGGAAGATTGAGACGTAGTAGAAGTGGGAAGAAGAGGAGGAAGAGAGAGTAGGAGGAGGAGGAAGAAGAATAGTAGTAATAGTGGTAGTAGTAAGAGGAGGAGAAGTGGTAATAGTAGTAGGAGAAAAGTAGTCGTAATCGTAGTAGTAGGAAGAGTAAGAGTAGTAGTAGTGGGAGGAGGAGGAAGAGTATCAGTAGCAGTAGAAGGAAGAGGAGGAGGATGAGGATGAGGAATAAGAGTGGTAGAACTGCTGATAGTAGTAGGAGGAGGAAGAATCAGAGTAGTAGTAGCAGTGGTATAGTAGTAGGAGGATAAGAGGAGTAAGAGTAGCAGTGGTAGGAGGAGGAGGAATAAGTGGTGGTAATAGTGGTATGAGGAGGAGTAAGAATAGCAGGAGCAGTGGTGATGGTAGTTGTAGTGATAGTAATAGTGGTCATTAGCTATTATTAGGGGCAGGTAAGTGGGATAAGGTGGGAGTCAGGAGGACAATTTCCCTCAGACACTTCCTAGCTGTGTGACCCCGGTGGGCAAGCCACTTAACCTTGTCTGCCTCAGTTTCTTCATCTGTGAAATGAGTGGAGAAGGAAATGGGGTCACGAAGAGTCACACGTGACTGAAATGACACCACCACAACAATAATATTGATTGTTAGTCATATAGGGTGAAGAGAAGAGGCTGATTACTTTTGGTAGAAGGAATTTTCTCCTTAGAATTTCCTCTATATTAATGAAATTATGGGTTCAGATCCCTCCACCCTCAAATGCTTGTACTCTGCTCTTTATTTCACAGATATGAGAAAGCCTTTTCCAAACTTTTAAATGTGATATAAATATGAATTATTATTATTGCTGTTGTTCTTATTACTCTTGAAAAGTTATCTGGGCTTCCCTCCTGTGCCTCACCTTTCTAAGATCATAGGATTTAGGTCTGGAAGGGATCATCCATTCCAGCTTCTTTAAAGAAAGGTCACACAGGCAGGAAGGAGAAAACCAGAACTTAATTCCAGGTTTTCCGATTCCAATTCTGTCTTCTCTCCATCACACCTGGAACTTGCCGTTGGGGGAATCCAAATCTTCTGACTTCCCCATACAGGAGAGAGAGCTCTGGCCCTGGAGTCAGGAGACTGGGGTCTCCTTCCCTTATACCCAACATGACTCACTGACAAATGGCTTCACCTCCCTATGATCATCTGTAAAAGAAGAGTTGGATCAGCTGGTCTCTGAGGTCCTTTCTGACTATCTATGATCCTTCGAGCCTGCTGAGAGTTGTGGGGTTATAGTTGTTGGGCCCCTGGAATAATAGTGCCTGTTTCTCAAGGGAGCTAAGGTTTATAGCTTTCCTTAGCACAATCTGTTGACTTAAGGAGTGCAAGAATTATTAGCCCCATTTGACAGACGAGGAAATAAAGGTTCAGGGTGGAAAAGGTCTTGCTCAAAATCACCTGGCAATTAAACTGCAGAACTGGGCTGTGAGCCCAGATATTCCTGTGCCAAGACTCACTTTTCCCACTCTGCCAGCATCGGCTTCCATGGAATTCACAACCCACTTGTGGACATGGAGTGTGAGTTTGCTTTGGAGTGAGACTCCTTACCCAAGCATTCTTTGTGCTTTCCCTGAGCTCTGAGGTTCTTTTTAGAGCCAATATTCTATACTGTAATCTCCACGCTGGCTCTAACATCCTGTTTTATATTCTAAAATCTCTTCCTACTTTCCCATTTTACTCTTTGAGGTTCTTTTTCAGATCTAAAATTCTATCTCTGTATCTGTCTCCTCTCTCTCTCTCTCTGCCTCTGTCTCTCTGTCTGTCTCTCTGACTCTGTCTCTCTCTAGATATATATCTAGATATAGCTAGATCTCTCTCTCTTTCTCTCTTTCTCTTTATATATGTATGTATTGTGATGACATTCAATATCGAGTTCCCTTCTATGTTCTATGTTCTAAGGCTTCTTCCTACTCTAGATACCACTTTCTTAAACAATGGTTCATGATACCATATGGGGTCTCATAAATGAATGTGGGGGTTATGAAATTATGATTTGTTATCAGTAAATATATTTTATTTGAACACCTACTTTATATATCTATATACCTGGGGTCTCATAAAAATTTCTTGGGTGAAAAGGGGTCATGAGTGGAAAAAGTTTAAGAAGACTTAATGTTAAATGATCTGAATTTTAAGGTTCTCTTTTTTTTGCTGGTATTCAATATTCTGGGTTCCCTTCCAGCTCTGATGTTCTATGTTCTGGGGCTTCTTCGTATTCTAGACTCTCTAAATTCTAGCTCCCTTTCCACTTGGATATTTCGTGTACTGAGGTTCCTTGTGGCTCTCACCCTTGGTTCCATGACCAGTAGTTCTTGGTCTCAGAGGCCCGCAGGTTCAGTTTGGACATCTCCGGGTCACTTGATGAAAGCAGTCTTGGTGGTAAGAATGAAGTAGAAGGGAGATGTGACTCATATCCCCTGGGAGATTTTGTTTCTCCTTTAGTGGGAGAAAGATGACAGCCCTCCTCCCAGTAATCACCTCCCAATCTGATTTACCCAGAGGCAGTGAAGTGCCTTCTCTGGCCCCTATCTTGCTGTCAGGCAGAGTAATCAGAAGAACATTTGGAGGAGATTAGGGAAAACCAGAGGCATCCCTAGTTAACACGCTCACAAAAACCAGTCTCAAGTCCCCCCTGGAGGAGTTGTTGATTGGTTATGATGGTCCAAGCTCTATCTATAATGCCTCTTTCTTTTTCTCTCTCTCTTTCTCTCTCTCTTTCTTTCTTGCTTGCTCTTTCTTTCTTTTCTTTCTTTCTCCTTTTCCCTTTCTCTTTCCCTTCTTTCCCTCTTTCCCTTTCCCTCTTTCCCTTTCCCTCTTTCCCTTTCCCTCTTTCCCTTTCCCTCTTTCCCTTTCCCTCTTTCCCTTTCCCTCTTTCCCTTTCCCTCTTTCCCTTTCCCTCTTTCCCTTTCCCTCTTTCCCTTTCCCTCTTTCCCTTTCCCTCTTTCCCTTTCCCTCTTTCCCTTTCCCTCTTTCCCTTTCCCTCTTTCCCTTTCCCTCTTTCCCTTTCCCTCTTTCCCTTTCCCTCTTTCCCTTTCCCTCTTTCCCTTTCCCTCTTTCCCTTTCCCTCTTTCCCTTTCCCTCTTTCCCTTTCCCTCTTTCCCTTTCCCTCTTTCCCTTTCCCTCTTTCCCTTTCCCTCTTTCCCTTTCCCTCTTTCCCTTTCCCTCTTTCCCTTTCCCTCTTTCCCTTTCCCTCTTTCCCTTTCCCTCTTTCCCTTTCCCTCTTTCCCTTTCCCTCTTTCCCTTTCCCTCTTTCCCTTTCCCTCTTTCCCTTTCCCTCTTTCCCTTTCCCTCTTTCCCTTTCCCTCTTTCCCTTTCCCTCTTTCCCTTTCCCTCTTTCCCTTTCCCTCTTTCCCTTTCCCTCTTTCCCTTTCCCTCTTTCCCTTTCCCTCTTTCCCTTTCCCTCTTTCCCTTTCCCTCTTTCCCTTTCCCTCTTTCCCTTTCCCTCTTTCCCTTTCCCTCTTTCCCTTTCCCTCTTTCCCTTTCCCTCTTTCCCTTTCCCTCTTTCCCTTTCCCTCTTTCCCTTTCCCTCTTTCCCTTTCCCTCTTTCCCTTTCCCTCTTTCCCTTTCCCTCACCAGGATTGCTGGATCTTCCTGCCCCACTACTTCTAACAGTTGCGGGTTCCTCATCTGAGATCCTAGTATTCCTTCCTTGAGCTCCAAATGCTCCCAGCACCTATTATTCAGGGAATAGTGGGAAGAGCACCAGATCTGGACTCCAAGAAGATAGATTTGAATCCAGGCTAGGCTGCTTGCTAATTATGTATTTGGGGGCAAGGTCTTTCCCTAATCAGTTTCCTCATCGGCAAGTTTAGGAATTTAAACTAGCTAAGAGACTGAGATTTTTGTGGAGGTCCCCTTAGGTACTCTGGGCCACTTGTCAGAATTATATTTGTGGTCCACATTAATAATTAGAGGAAATATGAATTTTTTTCTAGAGGTTAGTAAAAATAAAGATGTAGTATTTTTTTCCCATCCAAGTTCATGAACTCCTTGAAACTTAATGAGTTAAGAACCTCTGGGCCCCTTGCTCTCCAAGGTCCTAATGCTAAATTCTATGACCTTGGAATAAATCTTTCATGAGTCCAAGAAGGAAAGGAGCATAGATAGACTCATAGATTTCAAGGGAGGAGGGGTGCCGGAGATAACTTGTTCTAATTTCCTCCTTTCACAATGAGGAAACAGAAGACAATTCCAAACGACTTGTGTTGGAAAATGCTATTCACGTTCAGGGAAAGAACTATGGAATCTGAATGCATATTGAAGCAGACCATTTTTAATTTGTTTTTTATTTTGTTCTTTCTCATTTTCCCCCTTTTGTTTTGATTCTTTTGTTACAATATGACTAATATGGAAATGACTGTAAAAGTATAATCCATATTGGATGTCTTGGGGAATGGGGATGGGAAGGAGAAAATTTTCACACTCAAAATCTTACCAAAAATATTGAAAACTCTTTTATGTGTAATTGTAAAAATAAATCCATTAAATGCAATAAATGGGTAAAGGAATATAATGAAGAAATGGAGGCTTATTCAAGGTCATGCATTTAAGAAATGGCAGAAGTCACAAAGATTGATGTACTTGCTTGCAAAAGGATGTGATGATGTGATGTAAAATAAGAGAGGGAGAGGATAAGCCTATAATAGGATGATTGGGGGGGGGATGATGGGAATGGAGGAGGGTTAACAGTTAATTACAGGATGAGAGATGGAGGGTTCAATCAGGTGAGTAAATGCTATTACTGAATCTGGCCTTGCCCCTTAGACAACTTGGAATTGCCAACTGATGCTTGTATTGGGCTTGTTTCCAAAACTCCTTATTTCATCTTCCAATATCCCTGTGAGGTATGATGATGATGATGATGATGATGATGATAATTATGACATCATCTAGCATTTTATAAATTCTCCAAGGAAATGGGTAGATCCCATAAATTGGGGAATAGCTGAATAAGTTGTGATATGAAGGTAACAGAATATTATTGTTCTATAAAAATGACGAATAAGCTGATTTTAGAAAGACTTGGAAAGATTTATATGAATTGATGCTGAACAAAACAAGCAGACCCAGGAATACATTGTATACAGTAACCGCAAGAATGGACGATGATCAGTTGTGAAGGACTCCGTTCTTCTCAGTGGTTCCGTGATCCGAAGCCATCCCAATAGACTTTGGAAAGAAAATGCCATCTGCATCCAGAAAAAGAGCTAAGGAGACTGAATGTAAATCAACACACGCTAAGTTCCCTTCTTTGTATGTTTTTTCTTTTCTCCAGTGGTTTTTGCCTTTTGTTCTGATTTTTTCTCTCCCAAAATGTGTGCTAAAAAGAAAAGAAAAGAAATACATTCTCCAAGGTCCTAATGCTAAATTATATGACTTTGGGATAAATCTCTCAAGAGCACTATAGTGTCTGAAAGTCTGCAAAGTGTTTTACATACAATACCTCAGATAATCACAACAACCTGGGAGAAGGGTGTTCTTATTATCCCTCTTTACAGATAAGCAAACCGAGGCTAAGCAAAGTGAAGTGATCTGTCTAAAAAGATAATAAGTATAAGGCAAGAGTTGAACTGAGTTCTTTCTGAATCCAAATCCAGCCCCTCCATCCACTGTGCCTATTAGCTGCCACCATTAACAATCATAAGGCAGTTAGGTGGTATCTGTTTCATGATTATTGTTAATGTAACTATTTCTATCCCCATTTTACAGATAAGTACACTGAGTCCTGAGGAGATGAAATAATTGATCCAAGGTCACAGGGCCAGGCCAATATCAGGACTGGGGGGCTTGAACTAGATCTCCAAGCCCTGAATCTGGTGTTTATTCCCTTATCCTCAGCTACCTCTGGAAAAGAAAAGAATGACTGCTTCCCCTGCCTGTCTTCCTCTGCCTGTTGGGAATGATTCCCAGTGAAAGGCGTGCACCTCCTGAATGGCCCAAGCCCGATTCTGCTATGTCAGAAGATGATCTTTCACAGATGCTAAAAAGTTAGGAAGTGTAATTATGGGGAAATTGCAGCAAAGGCAAACGAGTACAAGCCAAGGGCTGCCAGTCCCGATTCCCCACCTGAGCCCAGTGATTGTGGCCGACAGGCCCACATCTGTATGTGCTTTGGAGCCAAAATAGAATTTTTTCTTAAAAAAAAAAAAAAGGGAAAACTGAAATAGTGCATGGGAGAGGGGGGAGGGGAAAGGACTCAGGAGCCTCCTTTACTCCCCTCCTTCTTCTTTACCCCTCCCTCTCCTGCTCCCCTAAAGGAGACAGGAGGTAAAGAGATGGAAGTCAGCCAGGGGGTTGAAGGACATGGATCCCCAGGCAAGCAGCACCCAGAGGGTCCCTTTGGCAATTTGCAGACTTCAGAATGGTATATAGAGGTGGGTAGTGTCCATGAGAGAGTAGGGGGAGGGATGCTCTTCTGTATGTATTTGCAAAACATAGAGCTGGAAGAGACCTTAGAACACAGAATGTCAGAGCTGAAAGGAACCCTAGAACAAAGACTGTTAGAACTCAAATGGACCACAGAACATAAAACGTAAAGTCAGAGATGAAATGGACTTTAGAGCACGGAATATAGAATGTTAGCCCAGGAATAGAATATAAATATTTTAGGGTTGAAAGAACCTTAAAGATCATCTAGGCCAAATTCCGTCTGAAAAACTTACTGTGTGACCCTGGACAAATCACTTGACTATTTGCCTCAGTTTCCTCATCTGTAAAATGAGCTGGAGAAGGAAATGGCAAATTGCTCCAGCGTCTTTGACAAGTAAATTCCAAATGGGGCCAAGAAGAGTTGGACACGATTGAAATGATTGAATGACAATAACCCAAAAGGCCCAACCTTCATTCGATAGGTGAGGAAATCAGACTCAGTGCTTCTTAGCCATACTATGTAGGTTAGATGGGATTGGCAGGGTGGGGAAAGATGGAGAGAAACTGGATGAGGAATAGAGAGAGGAGGACTTTGCCAGCCACTTCTATGTCCTGGCAAGCTTAAGCTTGACTTTCCAAGACTGAAAAGGTTTGAAAATGCTGCTGTCGAGGGTCAATTTCTGTGAAATTTGGCTTTAGCTTGTAGGATGAGATCTTCTAGCTTACAGAAAAGTAGGTGGCGAATGCTGGTTCCTATATTTCTAGTCAAGAGGCAAACGCTTTGTTCTTGCCTTCCTAGCTGGGGGTACTGTCTTCTCCTTGTTGGCTTGGACCTCGTCTTCCTAAAATTGCCATGTCTTTTCTCATGTCTTTCTTCTTTCCACATCTTCTCTTCAACATTTACTGATTTTCTTTGCTCTTTTTCCATTGATTTATTCTCTGCCCATGGACTTACTATCTTTTGGCTTATAGTGAGTTAGGAAGATTCTTTATGAACAGGTTTCATTTACTCAGTCTTAGTCTCTTAATCTGCAAAATGGGGGATTGGAGCCAGATGATCTTTTTCTTTCCTTTGCTCTCCCTCCCTCCCTCATTTCGTTCGTTCCTTCCTTCCTTTCTTTGTGCCTTTTTCTTTATTTTTCATTCCTCCACTTTATTTTATCCATCTTTCTAACCATTTACTCCCTCCCTCCTTTCTTTCTTTTCCTTCCTCCCTTCCCTCCTTCCTTCCCTTCCCTCCTTCCTCCCTTCCCTCCTTCCTTCCCTTCCCTCCTTCCTTCCCTTCCCTCCTTCCTTCCCTTCCCTCCTTCCTTCCCTTCCCTCCTTCCTTCCCTTCCCTCCTTCCTTCCCTTCCCTCCTTCCTTCCCTTCCCTCCTTCCTTCCCTTCCCTCCTTCCTTCCCTTCCCTCCTTCCTTCCCTTCCCTCCTTCCTTCCCTTCCCTCCTTCCTTCCCTTCCCTCCTTCCTTCCCTTCCCTCCTTCCTTCCCTTCCCTCCTTCCTTCCCTTCCCTCCTTCCTTCCCTTCCCTCCTTCCTTCCCTTCCCTCCTTCCTTCCCTTCCCTCCTTCCTTCCCTTCCCTCCTTCCTTCCCTTCCTTCCTTCCTTTCTTCCCTTCCTTCCTTCCTTTCTTCCCTTCCTTCCTTCCTTTCTTCCCTTCCTTCCTTCCTTTCTTCCCTTCCTTCCTTCCTTTCTTCCCTTCCTTCCTTCCTTTCTTCCCTTCCTTCCTTCCTTTCTTCCCTTCCTTCCTTCCTTTCTTCCCTTCCTTCCTTCCTTTCTTCCCTTCCTTCCTTCCTTTCTTCCCTTCCTTCCTTCCTTTCTTCCCTTCCTTCCTTCCTTTCTTCCCTTCCTTCCTTCCTTTCTTCCCTTCCTTCCTTCCTTTCTTCCCTTCCTTCCTTTCTTCCCTTCCTTCCTTTCTTCCCTTCCTTCCTTTTTTCTTTTCTTTTCTTTTTAGATTAGGTCTCACTATCCACACAAGAAATCAGTAGCTACTGATATGCTCCACCACTGATCAAGGAAGGAGCTTTGACTTCCTCCCTTCTTACCTGGGTTAGTTCACTCCGTCTTAGGCTCCTAGGGAATCCTAACTTAATAAAGATACCTGATTGCAATTCAAAACTCCCAACTTCAAATGATTCACCAACTATAGCCTCAGCTTTAGCTTCCTCATGAGCAAGGTACCCCCATACCTTCTGGACTCTCTGATCTTTGAGATATTTTTCATCTCTGACATTTTGTATTCTATTGTTCTAAATTTCTTCTCACTATAACTTTCTGTGTTCTAAGTTTCCTTCCCAGCTCTGATATTCTGTGTTCTATTTTGTTCCAAATTTTTTCTCATTATAACCCTCTATGTTCTAAGGTCCTTTCCCAGCTCTAACAATTCTCTATCTTGTCCAAGCTCCCCCTCAACTCTAATAATCTAGGTTCTATCATTCTAAGTGGTCACTATAACCTTCTGTGTTATAAACCTTCTGGCTCTGACATTTTAAGATCTAAGGTCCCTTCCAGCTCCAATTCAATTCAGTGCAATATTTATTAATAGACTCTTGAATGTTCAGAACATTGTATGCTGGGGCAGATCCTAAATGTACATTAATCTTCCTCCTTGCTTTCACAAGGCTTATACTCTAAAACAGTGGTTCTCAAAGTATGATCTAGAGAATCCTGGGGATCTCTGAAACCCTTTTAGAGGGTCTACAAATTCAAAAGTAGTTTTTATTTCCAATATGGTAAATGTCTATAAATATAATCCAGATAAACAAAAACTCTTTGGAGAGATCCTCAATAATTTTTAATAGGATAAAGATACTGAAAACAAAAGTTAGGTGATAGGAAACCAGTTTTAGAACAAGGGCATCATATGCCAGTTCTAACAGTCTATTGTGTAGGTCCTAGGGGCACTTTCCATTGATGTTGACCATAATTCTTTATGCAATTATCAGTGACATGGATGTGCAGAAAGGGTCACAGATGGATCAGACTGGTACCACTGCTTGTTATGGAACACAGGAGGGCTGATTTCCCTTATGGGGATAAGGTCTACAGATTTGGTCTCATTAACACAGTTTTCAAAGAATCAGAGGCCTCTAGGTTTAGAAATAAAATTATATTTTTTAATACATGGGGAAAGAGATGCAGAGAAGATGTGACCTGTGGAGCTGAGATTTGTACCCAGGTCCTTGCCTCAATTTCCTCATTTGTAAAATGAACTGGCAAGGGAAATGGGAAACCATTCCAGTATTTCTGGCACGAAAATCCCAAATAGGGTCATGATGAGTTGTTCACAACTGAAATGAACAATCATAATAATGATTTATATGTGTGTCCTCTGTCTCCATTTATTCCACTATGATAGCAAACTGGCAAGATTATTTGGAGATGGCTTTTATCTTGACCAGACCCAACCATATTTATAGAACTGACAACGTAATGCTACACCTGGAGTCCAAAAAATGTCTTCTTGGTGGAGGCAGCCCTCATCTGCTTGTGTGTGGGAGACAGAAGGAGGTGAGATGTGACCTAGTCCCTTTAGGGCAGTGGTTCTCAAACTTTTGTTTTCAGTCTCTTTATCCTATTAAAAATCATTGAGGATCTCTCCAAAGAGTTTTTTTTTATCTGGATTATATTTATAGACATTTATCATATTGGAAATAAAAACTATTTTTGAATTTATAGACCCTCTAAAAGGGTTTCAGAGATCCCCAGGATTCTCTAGATCATACTTTGAGAACCACTGTTTTAGGGGATTGAGACCTTGGTTTTCATCTATATTCCCGAGTAGTATTTTAATAAAAGCAATGAGTTGAAGGGGAAGGAATACTTAGGGCCCCCAAGATTGAAGTCTGACTTCTGACTTTGTAGTTTACTAGCTGTGGGAACTAGGGACTCTACAATCCTATGGGGCTTAGATACAGAAGGACAGATGCTTAGGGTAAAGAATATAATGCACAAGAGCTAAGAGGACCCTTAGAACAAAAAAAAGTTATAATGATGAATAATTTATAACAATGAACCTACAATGTCGGAGTTGGGAAGCCCCTTAGAACATAGACTATCAGAGCCAAGAGAGTACTTAGAACATAATAATGAGGAATAAGTTAGAGCAATGAATCTACAGTTTGAGGTTCTGTAAGATATAGACTCACAATATAGACTGTCAGAGTTGGGAGGACCTTTAGAATAAAGAAATGTCAGAGTTGTGAAGGTCCTTAAATCACAAAATTCCAGAGTTGAAAGGTTTCTTAGAAGGTAGACTATTAGAGCTGAGATAAACCCTGGAACATAGACTGTCAGGGCTGAGATAGACCCTGGAATATAGACAACTAGGGCTGAGATAGTCTTAGTTTTGATATTTTACATTCTAAGGTCTATTTTAAAACATAGAATGCTAGAACTGGAAGATTTCTTGGAACCCAATATTAGAACCTGTAGGGACTTAGAACATAAAAGCTGGAAGGAATTTGAGAAAAATGTGAGAACTGGTAGGACCCTTGCTCTAATCTTCTTATTTTAAAGATGAAATAAAGGGATTTATCTATGGTGGTATCATTAGGAAGTCGCAGAGCTAATGGTGCTCTGTACTGAGGCCCTATATTCCAAGTTGGATGACACCACCTCTTCAAACATACCCTTAGGAAATGGAGCAAAAACCTGGCAAGTCCCGTGACACTTTCAGATTAAGTTTTCCCCTCTAGAAAATGAGGATAGCCACACTTCCATTCCTTATTGCATAGGGTCACTGTAAAGACTGAAAGATATAATGCATACAAAGCCTTTTCTATCTATTGCTATATAAATGTAAGATATTTTTACTGTAATTAAATTCCCCCCCAAGCTTGTATTTTTGTAGCTTCTTTTCTGATGGAAAGGTGACCTAGCCATTCATTTTTAATCAGTTTCAATTGAGAAGAAAAGTTGTTAGAAAAAAAGTATATATTCATTTTAGTTTAATCAATCCCAAATAATGTCTTTAAAGGTAACCCCTGAGTAAGAAGCCTCCTCTTGACACAAAAGACTCAGATGTACTTTGAGATATACTTTTACTTCTGTGACTTATTGCAACCACCCAGATAATCAGGAAACTTCAAATATGGGACTTCCCAAAGGTAGTCACTGTTCTTCTTACAAGCACACAGGTTCACAAAGCTCAAAATATGTTTCCATTACAAATTAATGGCCACAGAAAAGGTTATAATTAAGTTTCTAGAGCAGGGGTCCTCAAACTACACCCCGTGGGCCAGATGCAATTGCTGAGGATGTTTATCCCCCTCACCCAGGGTATGAAGTTTCTTTATTTAAAGGCCCACAAAACACAGTTTTTGTTTTTACTATAGTCCAGCTTCCAACAGTCTGAGGGACAGTGAACTGCCCCCCTATTTAAAAAGTTTGAGGACCCCTGGAGTCCTGCTATACCATCTCCATTCCCTGGAAGGACCTTTGCCTTCCAAAGCATTATAAAATCTCCCTACTTACTTTCTTAGGTGGCCATCAAGGTGCTCCAGGATTTCTGTCTCAATGCAGTGTTTTTCTCTGGATCTTCTTTGTCCCCTTGGAGTTTCTCCTTCCTTGACAGCTTTCACCGGGCCTGCTCTTCATCTCCCTTCTGCCTTTTATAACTCTGCTATAAGAGATAGTCACATCTCATAGAACACACTGTCCTTTTCATTCATACCTTTTGCAGCTCAAATCCCAGAACCAGTTTTTTTTTTTATTTTTAAGCTTTTTACCTCAGCTGCTTTAATGACTTCCATAATTCTGCCCTGGAACTAGTCATGTAATTTTTCCCCCACCTCTGTCACTTATTATCTATATAAACATTAGCAAAACTTTACTCCTTTTCTGAAACTCAGTTTCCCAATTTGAGAAATAAAGGAATTGAACTAGATGGTTTCTAAGGCCCCCTTCCTTTTCTAAATCCTGCGATTCAATCATGCTTGGTTTCTACTAGCAAGGGTATATTTTGGCTTAAGGGTAGTAACAGAGAATGGAACTGGGCCCCATCTGACTCATCTATGACCCCTGCCAGCTGTGGGACCCTGGAACAGCCCAGAGTAGAGTGTCTCTGTTTAGACTAAATCTCTGATCAGTTTTTCCCTCCCCCCCACCCCCGGGGGTCTCTCAGCAGTGCTGAGGTTGGGGAAGGCTGAGGATCTGGTTCAATTTTGGCAACTCCAGATGGCAGAGGAAGCCGGAGGCTTGTAAGGGGAAGGAGGAGCTCTGGGATGACCAGGGTCATCAGAAGGCCTGAGCTGAGGGGTGATGGCCCCACGATAGCTGGAGGGGGATTAGATACTGCAAGGACCTCAGATATTATCTAGCTGAACTTTCTCATTTTGCAAATAAGGCAAGCAAGGCCCATGAGAGAACATTATTTGGATTTGATTTTACTTATAATAGTTAGCATTTTATTTAATGCTTTAAGATTTGCAAAACACTTTACATATATTAACTTTTTTTTATCCTCACAATAGTCCTGGGAAATAGATGCTGTTATGCTCATTTATAGGTGAGGACACTGAGAATAGAGAATGTGTCTTCCACATGGTCATATAGTAAATAGTAACAGTGTCCAAAGATTCCGGCTCCAGGGCCAGGGCTCTCCTCTCCACTGGCCCTGCAGCAGAGCAGCTTCTAACCAGAATTAGGAAATGGACCAGCAAGCTCTCTTCCACATGGCTGAGATGTTCCAGCTGTGACCCATGTTTTCCTGACATAAAAAGGGAGATGGATGGAAGGGGCTGTATGGGTCTTGGTACTTTACTCTAAGTTCAAGTGGAATTACTCTTCTTCACATGGGATACTTTGTCTCTCATCTCCCCTATTTGCGGTGACTGTCCCCTAGTGCACTCCAACACTCAGAATCACTCATATCCTTTAAAACTCTCATTACATAACAAATTTCCTAATTCCCATCCCTTCTGCCCCTCACGACTAATACACTCCAGCAAAATGGATTTTTTCGTATGGTACATATTTGGTGTGTGTGTATGTATATATGTATGTATATATATGTATGTATGTGTGTATATATATATATATATATATATATATATATATATATATATAAACAACATTGTCTCCTTCAATAGGATAGAAGCTTACTTTTGTATTTGGATTCCCAATACCTGGCACTCCATAGGAGCTTAATAAATGCTTATTCATTGATTAGTCAACTAAAGGCCTAGAAAACTTGAAAACATCCAGCCCTGTCATCCTCTGCTCTCTGTCCTAAGATTCCTTTCGACCTTCAAAGTCCTTTTGTGTGTGAGGTGGTCCAGAAAAGGGGCTCTTTACTGTTTGTGTCATGGATCCCTTTGTGAGCTGGTGAAGGCGAGGGGCACCTCAGAATTAGGTTTTGAAATCTAGAAAATGAAAGACATAGCCATAAAAAGAAACCAATTATAATGAAATATATAGAAAAAATTAATTTCATGGATTCCATCACTAAATAATACTATTCTAGCTGATGACTGTGGTTCCTTCCAATTCCCAAGTTTCTGTGAAACTGTTAACATTTTATGTACTAAAAATCTAACTTCTCTGTTCTAAGCCCCCTTCTGCTGCTAAAATTCTCTGTTCTAAGGGCCCTTCCACTGCTAACATTCTCTGTTCTAAGGGCCCTTCCACTGCTAACATTCTCTGTTCTAAGGGCCCTTCCACTGCTAACATTTTTTGTTCTAATGGCTCCTGCAGCTCTGACATTTTATGTTCTAGAACCCTTAACACATTAACATTCTATCTTTCCAGATGTGATCATCTATATTCCGGGGTCTCTCTCTAGGATCCTAGCTCTAGAAACAGACAGGAACCCCAGAAGCCATTTAATTCAGCCTTCTCATTTTTACAGATGAGGAAAGGATGACCTGGGGAGCTTAGCTCCAAAGCCCCAGATGTAGTTCATGTCTGAAGTGGGATTTGAACCCAGAGACTTTAGAGAAATTTCCATGGGATCTGCTGGATGGAATTACCCAGAATGAGGAGCTATGGATATGTCTAAAAGAGACTTTATTTATATTTCTTCATTGTCTCAAGAGCACCAAAGGTCCCCTGCAACAGCAGATACAGGATCCATGCTGTGGGGGATCATTCCCCATAAGAATGATGGGTGAGATCACATGAGAGCCAGGCTTTTTCTGACTGAAATCCAGTGGCCTGGGGAAACGTGAAGCCCTCCTCTGGGGAAGGCCGTCCTGCGGGGTGGCTGGGGCTGGCCAGGGCAGCCGACGCCACGCCCCCACGCTTGCTCCATCTGCGCTGGAATTCCCCAGGTGTCAGGATTCATTAAAGGCTCTGGGGCCCACGGAGTGTTGAGCTGCAGCTGACAGGTATACAATCTGACCGCGGCTCCCTTTAAGTCATCAAGTTGTCTTCAGGCAGGAACGTGCCTGGAAACCCGGGCAGAGGCCCCTTGGTTTGGCTGCATAATATAATGCACATTAAAAACATCTTTTCTCCCTCTGGTTCTGTCTCCTTATCCTCCCCTCCGCAACAGCCCGGCCATTGTTAGCCAAGTCCAAAAGCTTTTCCTTCTTGGCTTCATGCTGGGCAGTCAGTGTTTCTGGTAACACCTGCCTGATAATAAAAGCCATGGTGTTCACTGCTCCTCTCTAACTAGGGCAAGGCCATTGGCCCTTTGTCCTAGGGCACTGAATTTTATGTATTTGTTTAGATGGGATAGGTATTCTGTCTTCCTGGTGGCAATTACTTATTTCCAGAGGCAGTCCAGATCACCATAATTTGTGGTTCTTATTCGGCCCATGCCATGCATGGACCCCATTACTTTGTTGATCTTATCCCCAAAGTACTATCAGTCAATCAATCAACAGCATGTCCTGGAAGGCACAGGAATTCAAGGTGTGGATCAGGAATGAGTCACCTGAGTTGCTTTAGAGCAAAAAGAATATATAAGTATTGCAAAATTGGAGACAGGAATGGAGAAGAAAGGGAAAACCTCAATAGTAAATGAAAAAATTCACAATTTCTAAGATGCACTTACAAGGGGGGAGTGCTTTTAAAATAGGAAAGAACTTTAGCAGAAATACTCATACTGAAAGTTACGCTTCATGTTATTTGATTTTGTAGATGTCATCAATCTGTTCTTCTGTAGAATGAAGCAATTACAATAAATAGTCTTGAAGTTTCTACTTCCAAGGGCTCTTTCAGCTCTAATATTTTAAGTTCTAAGTTTCCTTCTAGCTCTGGCATTCCATGTTCTAAGATTGCTTCCAGCTTTGACATTTTCTGTTCTAAGCTCCCCTTCAATTCTGCTATTCCATGTTCCAAGGTCCCCTCCAGCTCTGATATTCTTCTATATTCTAAGGGCTGACATTCTGCCTTCTATGGTCCTTCCCAGCTTTGATGTTTTATGGTCTCTATTCAAAAGCTTTTTTGCCATCTAATTCATAACATTCAATATTCTTAAATATAGCACCATGATCCAGTATTAAGCAGAACAAGCATTTACAGATGTGGCTAAAACCAGAGAAACCAGGTTTCTGAGGCCATAGAAGATGATATTGTGAGATATCACCTTATAGAAAGCTTTTCTCCTCTTTTGATGGAACCCAAGCCAGTCTATCAGATCTTTTCTCACAGAGAGATTCAGTGAAGTAACTCGTCATCTGTCTTTATTTTTTAAAATTTTTTTATTTAATAGCTTTTTATTTACAGGTTATATGTATGGGTAACTTTACAGCATTAACAATTGCCAAACCTCTTGTTCCAATTTTTCACCTCTTATCCCCCCACTCCCTCCCCCAGATGGCAGGATGACCAGTAGATGTTAAATATATTAAAATATAAATTAGATACACAATAAGTACACATGACCAAACCATTATTTTGCTGTACAAAAAGAATCAGACTCTGAAATATTGTACAATTAGCCTGTGAAGGAAATCAAAAATGCAGGTGGGCAAAAATATAGGGATTGGGAATTCAATGTAATGATTTTTAGTCATCTCCCAAAGTTCTTTCGCTGGGTGTAGCTGGTTCAGTTCATTACTGCTCCATCGGAAATGATTTGGTTGATCTCCTTGCTGAGGATGGCCAGGTCCATCAGAATTGATCATCATATAGTATTGTTGTTGAAGTATATAATGCTCTCCTGGTCCTGCTCGTTTCACTCGGCATCAGTTCGTGTAAATCTCTCCAGGCCTTTCTGAAATCATCCTGATGGTCATTTCTTACAGAACAGTAATATTCTATAATATTAATATACCAGAATTTATTCGGCCATTCTCCAACTGATGGGCATCCACTCAGTTTCCAGTTTCTGGCCACTACAAAGAGGGCTGCCACAAACATTCTTGCACATATAGGTCCCTTTCCCTTCTTTATGATCTCTTTGGGATATAAGCCCAGTAATAACACTGCTGGATCAAAGGGTATGCACGTCATCTGTCTTTAAAAAGAAGGAAGCTCCATCTACATCAACATCTGCAGAATCAAAGTACTGAGTGTACAGAGAATAGTGACCAAATAGTGAACGACTTCAAAATATCAGGGCCCATGTTAGCTGCTGAGAATGCAAAGACAAAATACAGTCTCCCAGGGGAGACAACCTGTAAGATAAAATACAAACATAGTAGATGGAAAGTAATCTCAGAATATGAGTGTAAAAATACTCACAGTAGGAAGTAGTGTTTGAGCCTACCTTTGATAGAAAGCACAGGATTTTAAGAGGGAGAGATGAAGCGAGAGAGTATGAGGAAAGTCTGCGCAGGAGATGGGATGCTATGCATGAAAAACAAAACAGAGGAATATAGGACAGGGAATGATGTATGATAAGACTTAGAGGATAGCTCAGGGTCATATTGGAAAGGCTTTTCCATCCTAGAGCAGTTTTTCTTTTTTCCTCAAAATAACAAAAAGCCATTAGAGCTTGCTGAGGAGGGAAGTGATCTTGTCAGCAATATCAAGCTCGTCACTGTGAAAGATTGGACTGTTTATTGAATAAATGGATGGAAAAATGCATTGAACTTGGAGATACTGGAGGCAGAAAGACCATTTTGGAGGTAATCATGATAATCCAGCTAAGAGGTGAAGAGAGATGTGACTAGAATGGTGAGTGGGAATCATGTGAATGTGGAGAAGAGGACTAATGTGAAAGATAGAAGGAGAAAGAAGACAGACAGACAGAGACAGAACAGAGACCAGAGACGGGGGGTAGAGAGAGAGAGAGAGAGAGAGAGACAAAGATAATGCAGAAAGACAGAGAAAGGGAGAGGCAGAGACAGACAGACACAGAGAAAGAGAGGCAGAGAGAGACAAAGAAAAAAGAGAGAGGAGAGGGAGAACTAGAATAAAGAAAAGAAAGAGAAAGACAAAGAGAAAGAAGAGAGGAGAGAGGGAGAGGGAAAATGGGGTAACTGATCAGGTATGAGGGGCTAGAGAATGTCTCAGGTTTCAAACCTATCAATCAATAAATTTATTAAGTCCTTACTATGTGCCAAGCGTTGGCCTAGATGATGGGTAGGATAAAAACAGTAGCGTTGTGTTGAGGATGAGCTCATGAAGTTTGTTTGGACCTTTCTTTCTTTTTCTCTATCTTTGTATTTACTTCCCTGTGGATGTGTAGCTTCCTTTCCATAGAATGCAGGCAGCCTGAGAGCCAGAACAACTTCACTTTGGCACATAGTACGTGCTTACTATAAGCTCATTGAATGAGTTGATGAATCAATGAATGACTCATAAATTGTTGTGGCCAAAACTACCCATCTCTTGGAAGCTGGTGTGCTGGACCTCTCTCAACCCAGCTCAGCTCAGTCCTCAGATAACTGGCACATCATGGTCTCTGGATCTGGAAGTACCTGGAAACTTTTACTCCTCCATTGCCATAATTTCTGAGAATAAAACACTGTTTTTAGTGATTTACAATTTGTGAAGTCTCTCTGTCTCTGTCTCGCTTTCTCTCTGTCTCTACCTCTCCACCCTATCTCTCTCTTGTTCCTCACATTACATACACTATCTCACCTGGTCCTCACAACAGCTTAGAGAAAGGCATTAATTATATCTCTATTAAAAGGCAGTCAATAGGGTACCGTTAACAATAATTTATCAAGAGTGTGAACACCACAATAATGATAGGATAAAGAAAGAAAGGTAAGCACAGGACTTATTTCTAATGAGGAAGACAATATATAAATACCTATGAACAAACAAGATACAGATGGGAAATGGGAGGGGCTCTCAGAGGAAAGGTGCTGGATTGGGGAAGGAGGGAAGATCTGGAAAGACTTCATGAAAGAGATAGAATTTGAACTGAGCACTAAAGGAAAGCAGAGAAGAGCAGGGAGAACATGTCAGGTAGGAGAAATGGCCATTATGTAAGCAGAAACTGGAAGATATAATACTGTGAAATAAATAGGGGGAAGATGAGAGAGATGACTGGATGATAGAGTTTGTGGAGGGGAGTCAAGTATACGAAGATGAGAAAAGACAGTAAAGGTCTTTTAGTAGAAAACTTTGTATTTGATCCTAGAGGTGATAAGGAACTGTTAAGCGTTTTTAGTAGGGAGCTAAACTGATCACACTTGTGCAATGCTTTAGGAAAATCACTTTGGCATCTGAATGAATAGTAGAAGGGAGTAAGAATGGATGGTGGATTGGAGCAAGGAGTAAGAATGGATGGTGGACTGGAGGAAAGAGTAGGAATGGATGGTGGACTGGAGCAAGGAGTAAGGATGGATGGTGGACTGGAGCAAGGTGTAAGAATGGATGGTGGACTGGAGCAAGGAGTGAGCATGGATGGTGGACTGGAGCAAGGTGTAAGAATGGATGGTGGACTGGAGGAAAGAGTAGGAATGGATGGTGGACTGAAGGAAGGAGTAAGAATGGATGGTGGACTGGAGGAAAGAGTAGGAATGGATGGTGGACTGGAGGAAAGAGTAGGAATGGATGGTGGACTGAAGGAAGGAGTAAGAATGGATGGTGGACTGGAGGAAAGAGTAGGAATGGATGGTGGACTGGAGGAAAGAGTAGGAATGGATGGTGGACTGAAGGAAGGAGTAAGAATGGATGGTGGACTGGAGGAAAGAGTAGGAATGGATGGTGGACTGAAGGAAGGAGTAAGAATGGATGGTGGACTGGAGGAAAGAGTAGGAATGGATGGTGGACTGAAGGAAGGAGTAAGAATGGATGGTGGACTGGAGGAAAGAGTAGGAATGGATGGTGGACTGAAGGAAGGAGTAAGAATGGATGGTGGACTGGAGGAAAGAGTAGGAATGGATGGTGGACTGGAGGAAAGAGTAGGAATGGATGGTGGACTGGAGCAAGAAACGACTGGAGGCAGGAATGCCATCAGCAATTATTATTGTTGCTGTCTTACTGCGATACTCCTGGCAAGAAGTCATAAGGACTAGCACCAGGACAGCCACTGTGTGAATGGAGAGAAAGGAAGGCCTGTGAGATACATCGTGAAGGAGAGGTGATAAGGCATGGCCGCAGATTATACATGAGAAAGATGAGACCGTTGAGTCTTGGAGACATGAACTAATTCACTACTGGACCGATGGCTCCTGGAGCTTCCTGGCCAGCTGCTGGCTGTGTCCTCCAGGTTCTCTCTGGCCCGGTTTCTCCTTTATAAAGTGTGAGACTTGAGCTTGATGACCTCCAAGCCCCCAGCTCTGAATCTGTAACCTCCAGGTCCCTTCTTGCTCACGCTCCCACAAACCTGCCATGATTTGGTCACAGTGGTTGGTGTCTAGGGGTGAGGGGGGGCTGTTTTCTTCCCGCTCTGACTCTATGTCTGGGAACTGGGAGGAGGCTACACCAGGCCATTCTGCTTCATTTCTCTCCCTCCATCCCCGAGGGGAAGGAAGGAGGATCGTTTGTTTGTTTCACAATTAGAAGTGAGTCTCTCCCCCTCTAAGAGAGAAGGCCTCTTTTGTTCTGCCAGTGTTGGCCAAGAAGGAACACCACCCAGAGGCGCCCCCCTCGCCTCCCCCCTGAAATGTCAACTGCTCAGCATGCCCCCCCTCCATGGCAGCCGGAGCCCCAGGTGGGTGTGGAGGCTGCAGAAGCCCTCGGCGCCACCCACGATGCCAGGCTCCAGAGGCTCCACACAATGGGCCAGGCCTGGCGAGTGGAGGTGGCGTCTGCCACCCCCACCGAGGAGAAAAAAGCGGAGTCAAGAATAGTCTGACCGCAAGACAGGGAGGTGGCTTGTCTTGGGGACATTCCCTCTCCTCCCTGGAGAAGACGCACGGAACACTGAGACCGGGAAGGACGCATGAAGGCCCTGGTATGGGGTGGGGCTGTCTGGACAGCCACTAGTGGGGCTCTCAGATTGAAAGAGCAAGGGACAAGCCCTTCTCCAGGAGAGAATCTACACAGGGATGTAGAATCCTGGAGGGCTGGGTTACTGCCCCGAGGAAACTAGGAAGTTTACAAAGCACTTTGATCTGTGAGTTAGGTGCTGTAATTATAGCATCCCTATTTTACAGATGAGGAAACTGAGACAAATAGAAGTTATATGAATTGCACAGGTTCACACAGCCAGGAAGAGTCTGAGAGCAGATATGAACTCACAACTAGACTTCTAGTGCTCTATCCACTGTGCCATTCAGCTGGCATTTATTTTATGGATATCAGGACCTCCCAGGTAAAGAAGTTCCCTCTGCCAATGCTGATTGGCACCTTCCATCCAGCTGGCATTTATTCCATTGGTATGGGACTCCCAGGTGAGGAAGTTCCCTCTGCCAATGCTGATTGTCACCTTCCTTCCAACTGGCATTTATTTCATTGGTATGGAACTCCCAGGTGAGGAATTCCCTCTGCCAATACTGATTGACACCTTCCATGCATCTAGTATTTATTTCATTAGTATCAGGGACTCCCAGGTGAGGAAGTTCCCTCTGCCAGTGTTGATTGCCACCTTCCATCCAACTGGCATTTATTTCATTAGTATCAGGGTCACATAGCCAGCATGAGTCAGAGTTGCCTTGAATTCAGATCTTCTAGACTTAGAGGTCATTACTCTTTCTATGATATCAGAGCTTCTTAAACTGTGGGGCACATAATTGAATGTAGGGGTAATGAAATTATGATTTATTATCAAAAAATTTTATATCCATGTGGTGTAAAATTTTCTCAGGTTAAAAGGCTTTAAGAAGCCCTATCCTATATCATATTACCTTTCAATGTTAATAAGGTAATTTATAATTAATAAGGAAAATAATCATCAAATTCATCAGTTAGGATTTTACTTATATTTCGAACAAGAATGATCATTTAAGTAAAATTCTGTCTTGTGGGCCACATACAAAACGTCAACTAAGCCTGGATCTCTTCCTTATGAAACCAAACACAAGGAAAATTTAAATCTACTTTTATTTATTCATTCACATGAAAGACATTTATGTAAAATGTCATATGATGCAAAACTTACCAGTTAAGGCAAGAACTAATGAAAGTATTTACTAATTGTTCTTCTCCAATGAAGGGTGTTTTTAAACCATGCTATTTTTGAATCTGTTCTCTGTGTTATACTTGACAGGGTTAATCTCTCCTCTCATTTAAAGAGTCCTTTCTTTACTTTCCATGACACTATATTACCAATTGGCTTGCTGTTGTTCAGTTATTTCAGTCATGACCAATTCTCCAAAACCCCATTTTGTGGTTTTCTTGGCAAATAAATTGGAATGGTTTGCCATTTTCTTCTCCAGTTCATTTTTACATATGAAGAAACTGAGGCAAACAGGGTTAAGTGACTTATTCACAGTCACACAGCTTGTTAAGTGTCTGAGGCTGTGTTTGAATCCAGATGTGTCTTCCAGAGTCCAAGTTCAGAGCTCTATCCATTTTGCTGACTATCCAGTGAGGTAGCATTAATCCTATAATCACAAAATTCTTAGGTCCAACACTCTATCCATTGCACCACCTAACTTCCCAATTAACCTATAAACACTTCATTTACAAATAAACAATATGTACCGATAAACAATATTATTCTTGTCCACTTTATATCTCCCTTCTCAGCTACTTTATCTCTTTCCCGACCATTTTCTCCTCCAACTAGTTCCACCATGGAAAACATTCTGAAAATGCTCAGAGTGACTATGGAAGTAAAGAAACTCCGAACATCAATGATAGCTAGCATTTATATATCACTTTAAGGTTTCTCAAAGCACAAATATTATCTCATTTGGTCCTTGTTACAATCGTTGGAGCTAAGTATTATTATCAACCCCATTTTAGAAATGAGAGAACTGAGGCAAAATGGGTAATTGACTTACCCAGTGTCACATATCTAGTAAATGTCTGAGGCTGGATTTAAATTCAGTACTTCCTTCTTCAAGTCTAACAATGTTTACTGCATTACCTAGCTGCCTTATCAAAAGCAACCTAGATGAGTTATCCCCAGATACCAACTTCATTAGGGCTTGGGCATCTAATTGTTCCTAATATTTGGAGTTTCCTTTTCTAGTTTGTCCCTACATGGTTTGAAAATGGATAGATAGATAGATACATAGAAAGATACATAGATGGATGAATTGAAGCAAAGATAAATAGATATATAGATACATAGATAGATGAATAGATGGATAGATGGACAGGTAGATGGATGGACAGACTGGGAGAAAGAGAGGGAGAGAGAGAGAGAGATTGAGAGACAGAGAAATGGATAGAGAAGATAGACAAACACACATACATATTAGTTACTTAATAAATGCTCTTTAACATAAATATACATTTTATTCTCCCTGCCACCATGTACTCCCAGTTTGCTCTGAGTGTGAGTTTAATGAAGAGTAAATAAAGTATAATCAGCTGGGGAGGTAGGCTGTGTCTTATCCCTTTAACACATCAGCCCCCTTCTTCCAATGGTGAGTCCCTCCAGGGTTTGCATATAGGAGGTGGACAGCTGGCATATAGCGAGAGCTTAATAAATGCCCATGGCCTGAAAGTCTTTGACTGCTGTCCCAGGGATAATAGGGAGCCCTGAGTCTTTTTGAACAGATGATCACTGTGATCAGATCTGGCAGTTGTACAGGAGATAGATTGGAAAGGAGAGAGACTAGAAGCAAAACGATCAAACAGTTCAGAGGGTGGTTCAAGTTTGAGAGGAGAGAGAAGGCTAGTGATCTTCTATCGCCAGGAAGAACAAAGGGGTTTAGAACCCAGGGCCAGTTTGCTGTTTAATGGCCAATCCCATGGAGTGCTGGATAATGTTGGGCGGATTGGCAGTTCTCCTGGAGCCCTGATTGTGCTCTGATACGAACTGGAAATTGTAGAGGTAAAGTTCTTGTGGAAGATGGATTGCTAGGTCCAGTCAATGATGGGGTGTGTTGAGTAAAGGGGAGTGGGGAGTAGAGTAGAAATTGAAAAAGGGAAGCTGGGAGGGTGGGAGGTTGGTGGTGTCCTTAGAAACAGGGCAGCTGGGAGGAGAGTGGATTGTGGGTGCTATGGCCTGAGGTTCCCAAAAGCCCCCCATGCTCCCCTAAATGAGGCACCTTTTACTCAGGATGGCTCCCACATCTCTAGGACTTTCTCAGGTCCTCCACAGAGCATCCTTGTCACTGTCAGTCATGTCAAGGTTCTCACTGACAAGGTAGAGATACCAAGCTAAGCAGCTGCCCAGCTGTGGGCAGTGTGGACACTCCGAGTCCAAGGCCTGGGATGGTAGTGGTAATACCGTGCTACCCCCACAGCTCTGGGACCTCCAATCACCTCTAGATCAGCACAGAGGAGAGGCTGAGTCAGGTCAGGGACATAGGGGGAAGATGGCAGGAGGAGTGAACAGTTGTGGTTAGAATGGGGAGGGTGGAAAACTCCTTCCCAACCCCACAGCCCATTCCATTCCTTGGAATAAACAAGACCAGGGGCTTAGAGGAGGGGGGTGGGGGTGTCCCTTTTGAGAAGTCTGGCTTGGCTTTTTTTCCTAAGGAGAAGAAAGAACAGAGACATGTTTTCCAGACACAAACAATACAGAAGAATGGAAAACCCTGCTGGGTATGAAATGACTTCAGCCTCTGTGGCACCCTTGGCGTGTGTCTGCTGGGGCTTGTGGGACAGCTGGGTACAGTGGAAAGAGTCCTGCTTGGAAGTCTGGCCTGTGACCCTGAGCAAATAAATCTCTGGGTCCAGTTCTTTGTCTGAAAGGAGTAGGTGATCCAGCTTGAAAACAGTAAAGCAAATGACTCTAAATCCTGTATTCCATGATGCTTCCCAAGCCGCAGATGGGGACATAGTGGATAGGGCACCGACCCTGATGTTAGGAAGACCCGAATTTAAATGCAGCCTCAGCCACTTACTAGCTATATGACTTGGGCAAATCTTATTAAGGGCTTAGTACAGTTCCTAGCATAAAGTAGGTACTTATTTCCTCCATTCCTTCTCTCCTTCTTCCCCCTTTTCTCCCTCCTTCCTCCCCTTTCTTTTTTCTCCTTTCCCCTTCTTTTCTCCCTTCCTCCTTCATTTCTCCCTCACTCTGTTCTTTCCTCTCTCCTTCCCTCCTTTCCTCTCTTCCTTCCCTCTTTCCTTCTTATTATTCTCTGAGAAGTCATTTCAAGTTGGGGGGAGGAGGGAACAAGGAAGGTTACCTGGAAAGATGTACCTTCTTCAACTGAGCCTTGAAGATTAGTTAATCTTCAAGTTCAAGTTGGCAACAGGCAGGGGTTGGAAACTGGGGTGCATTAACAAAAGAAAGGAGTCAGTTAAATGCAGGATATGTTTGGGAGAGCAATGAAGAGCTCCTGTTTGGGTACAAGATAAGGTAGGTTAAAGTCAAACTGAGTAGAAAGCCTTGAATGTCAGACTATTATATGTTATCTACTCCACAATAGTCATCCAGTTTTTGAGTGAAGAAGTGATGGGCAATTTTCATAGGGAAGATTCCAAGGCATCAATTTTTAATTATAGAAATTTAGATATCGTAATAAGCTATTTTGGATGAAGGTTCTTTCTGGTACCTCTCAAATCATGTTATGTGACTGCAGCTCTGTTTAACCCAGGCCAGACCTGTCCCCACCACCTAGGTCTGATCATATCATCCAATAAACTCAATATACTCCAGTCACTGCCTATCACTTCCAGGATCAAATATAAAATCCTGTGTTTGGCATTCAACGCCCTTCCTAACCTGGCTTGCCCCATGTCTTTCCAGGCTCCTTAAACCTTACGTTCTCCTATGCACTTCATGATCTAATAACACTAGCCTACATGCTCTACCTCCAAGCCTTTTCAGTGGTTGTCCCCCTTGCCTGGAATCCTCTCTATTTAAAAAATATATTATTATTATTATTTTAAATCTTCTCTCTTTTCATCTCCTTCCTAGTTTCCTCCATCTCCCAATTAAAATACTACCTCCTATAGGAAGTCTTCTTTAATCCCCTTAGCTCTAGTCTTAGCTGAGTATTTCCTATTTAGCCAGGATATAGTTTGTTTGTGTGTACTTATTTGCATGTTGTCTCCCCGTTAATTAGACTGTTGAGTTCCTTGAGACTTTTGCCTTCCTTTGTATTCTCAGTGTCTGGCCCAGTACTTGGTGCATAGTAGGTATATGCTGACTTAATAAAATCACTTGTACTCCAGGGTGCCATATAAACATGAAGGATGGAAGGAGTTGGAGTTAAGAAATCCTGGATTCTAATCCTGTCTCTGACACAAGCTATGTTATCCTAGGCAGGACACAAACAAACTAATTCTGCTTCATTTTGGAAAGTCAAGGGGTAGCTCTCAAATGGCTTTGAAATCTCTCAAATGGCTTCTAAATCTAAAGCTAAGCTCAAGAGCTATGATCCTATAATGATGATGAAAAAGAAAGTCACAGAGATGGGAGAGTATGAGGGATTTGGACTGGGCAGGAGGTAAAGTAGAGCTCAAAGTGGGTAGTGGCCAGATGCCAGTATTGGGGCCAGGAGTTCCTGTTATTCCTAATGAGTTTCTGAAGGGCATCGATTAGGTCTAAAGCATTAGATATTAAAGTGAGTTGCTATTGGCCTTGAGATTACTGTTTTCAATGATTATTGTTATTTTTTGTGCCTCAATCTTGAAGATGACTCTGTCTTCAAGCAGGTGGTACCATGACATACAAGTGAATTGGATTTAAGTGAGGCAGGGATATGCAAGGACATCTCCCTCACTCCAGAGCCATCTGGGTCCAGTGGCAAGATCAGGAGGATGGAGATGGCTCTGGATGCAGTGGGACATCCCAGCCTTTTAAAGCCAAGGTCTTCAACAGGTCTCAGTTTGACTGACCCATTCGGTGATCAAGGCCAGGGAAGAAAAAAAAAAGATAGGAGGCATGGGGTAATGGGAAGACTAATTGGCTCTGGAGTCAGAGGCCCTGGATTGGAATCCTGGCTCTTCCCTGTATCACTCTGAGTAAATCATTTAACTTCTGTGGCCATCAATTCATTTGTAAAATCACAAAGAAGATAGTTTCTAAGATTTCTTCCACCTCTAGTTCTATGATCCCATATCATCAAAGCAATGGATCATAAGAATATATTACTGGCAAAGTGTTACAGGGAGACAGTCGGAGGACTTTATTGTTAACTTTTCTTTGTCAGGAGAAATTGAGAAAGGCCTTCAGCCCACCGGGGGAATTCCTCATCACCTGGACTTTCTAGAGGACATGGAGAACAGAGCAGATGGACAAGGATAACCTGTGCTCTGCATCATTGGAAGGATCAACCAACCTGAGGAGATCCAAGATCCACTGGAGTGTTGTAACTATTATTGTTTTTATTATTACTATTTTATTTGTGGTTAGAGAAGTAGCCATATCCTGTAAAATGAAGAGAACATGGGCCTATGAGTCAGGAGATTGGGGTTCTTAACCCACCTGCACCACAAATTAGCTGTTTAACTTGGAACATGCTAATTTCTCTCTTTCTTGGTTTCCTCATTTATAAACTGAAAGGTTAGATTAAATGACTTTGCCTGTTTCAACATTCTATGGTCTCTATTGAAAAGACCAACCACTTCATATAGAATCTCCTCCCTCAAACATTAAGTGGTCATCCAGCCTCTGCTAGGGGAACTCCAGGGAGGAGAGCTCCACTGCCTCCCAAGGCTGCCCATTCCATTTTGGCACAATTCCAGTTCTTAGAAAGCTTTTCCTGACTTTAATTTTGAAAAGACATACAAATGGATGGGGGGTGGGAAGTAAGAGATAAAAAGAAGAAAAGAAAGAAAAAAAAGTAAGGATAGAAATCAATTAGGGAGAAGAGAGGGAAAGGAAATAGAAAAAGTCAGAGGAAAAGATAATAGATTCTTGTTAGTTGAAGAAATAAAATTTTATTTTTTTTAAAAAAAAAGAGACAAAAGGAAAGAAAAAAACCTTTTTTGTCCCACCCTAGGTTTGAACTAAGATGGTTGGAATTCAAGTCCATAGTGCTACCCATTACACCAAAAGACCTCAGAGCCAGTCCCCTGAGTCACTTGGTGCCAAGGTCTGGGCAGGCGAATGCTGATGGATGGGGGGCATCTGGTTCTGGTTTGCTCAGGAAAACCGCTCCGTTTACAAGTATTTGTATTCAAATGCCTTGCTCCCCACTTAGCTGGAGTTTGTGTCTCACAAAAGAAACCTTCCTGTAAGAGAAAACAAAACACAGAGGGGCGGGCTGGGAGAGGACCCAGCTCTCTGGCTAATTCGGCATTTTCCATAATGGAAACCATCCCCTCCCTCCCTCCCTCCCTCCCGACCGCCCGGCTGGTGGTGCTCCAGTAGCCCAGAGGAAGTGGAGTTTTGCTCGATAACACAGGCCCAGAGCCCAGCTGCCAGGGCTTCACTGCCTGCTGCTGGTGATGGCTATCTCGGAATTCAAGGCACATGATGGGAACACAAAGTCAGAGCTGGACCGGGCCTGAAAGGCCAGAAAGCCCCAATCCCTCATGAAAAAAGGGGAGTCTAAGAGAGAAGGGGTTTCCCAAGTCCAACAGATAGTGAATGTGTGTGTATATGTGTGACAGAGAGACAGAGATAAATAAAGAGAGAGAAAAAGAGACAGAGACAGACAGAGAGGAACAGGAGGGAGCAGAGAGAGAGAGAGAGAGACAAAGAACACAATCAGCTCACTCTTCCTATGAAGACTTGCCTTCATCCAATTTATTTACATCATTAATTCCCCATTCTTTCTCTCTCTTTCTCTCTGTTTCTGTTTCTGTCTTTCTGGCTGTGTCTGTGTGTCTCTCTCTCTGCTTCTGTCTCTGTCTCTCTCAGTGTCTGTTTCTGTCTCTATCTCTGTGTGTCTCTCTGCTTCTGTCTCTGTCTCAGTGTCTCTCTGTCTCTCTCTCTCTGTCTCTCTGAGTTTCTATGTCTCTCTCTGTCTCTGTCTCTCTGTCTCTGTTTCTCTATCTCTCTCACTTTTTGTTCCATTCTTTGCCCCTTACTGGTTCCACTAGGACTAGGAGGAGGCTCAGCTGGGTTGGAACAATCGTGACAAACTACATCTTAGGCTATCTCCCAGTCGGAGTGAGCTCTAGGAAAGGTCTGGACCTTGTCTGGGATGAATCTCCTTTTTAAACTTAGGGAGAAGTTAGAGACACAGCTGAACCAAAGATATAATAGAAGGTGCATAGAGATCTGGGGGATCAAGCTCATCTTTGGTGACTTGAGACTGTGGGAGTGTTGAGGTCCTGGGGTTGTCAGAGAAAGCCTGAAGTACTGATAAAATTATAAAACTCCCTGAGACAAGCAGGGAAGGGCACCGATGGGGCTACCTTACAGTCCCACCCTGTGGAGGTCTTGGGTAACTCCACTTTACTGTATCCGATCAGAAAGCCAAGTTATAATGTCAAATCTCCAAGGCGGAAATTTCCCCTATAAATCTGTCCCTGGCTCAAGCCATCTTTGCTGAACCCCTTTAGAGTTAGCCCATAATAGCATCCTGCCTCATGGTGTCTTTCTCCTCCCCACCCCATACCTCATGGAATCTTTCCTGTTACCCTTCCCCCCTTGCCTCATGGTGTCTTTCTCCTAACTCTTTTAGGGTATTAAATCCCTTTTAGGATTTAGCCTGCCAATCAGTGGAGTATTTCTTTCTCCTGGTTGATTGTGAGTTCCACTGGGGGACTTGTCTTTTTCATTGTTAATTGTTAAAATCCCTTTCCTTGCTAACTAGATGCTCTCCTAGATCTATTTCACATTTACCACTCCTGATGTCTGTTTTACCTCTTCATTTTGTCCATAACCTCTTCTCCTAAATAAATATGCCTTTTGGCAAGGAGACAGCCATTGTGAATTCTTCGTATGTGAATTGCTACTGAACCCCATCAAGGGCGCCGTCCCATTGTCTGCTGGTGATGGCGCTTGAAGAGGGAAGGGTGTTTTTCTTCAGCCTCCTAAGTGTGTAGACCATATGGCTGACAGACCAGGACCACAGAGTTCAGTGTCTGTGAGTGTGTGGGGGTAGGGGAGTGAAGAGAGGAAAAAAGCAAATCCCCCACCCACAATTAATGAAATGCTAGAATAACTCCAAGAGGAATTATATCCCAGGTTCAGATCTTCTAGTCTTTTCACAACACTAAAGGTCCCCTCCCAGGTTTCACCACAGCTGGATTCAGATGTTCTGGATTCGAATCCTGCCTTTGATGCTTTCTAATTGTGTGATCCTAGATAAAACTTTCCCCCTGCTTGTACCTAATCTTCATCTGTTAAACAGATAGTTGCACTTGCTAACCTCTCAGGTCTTTTTCAACTCTAAATCTATGACTTTATCAAGCTGCCTGAATTCAGAGGGACCAGTCAACCAGAAAGTACCACTCCATTGTGAATGTCCCTGAGGTGGATAGAAGGATGCTGGTGGGGGCAAAGGTGTACAGCTAGGCATGAGAAAGTGCCAGGAGACGGCGACAGAGAGAAAGGGATGAAGGGTTAGACTTGGAATCTAGAAGACCTGAGTTCTAGATCTGCTTCTGAAACTTGCTGTGTGTACCCTTTACTTGTGTCTACCTCAATTTCCTCATCTATAAAATGGGGAAAATAATAGTTCTGTCCCAGAGTTGTTATTAGGATAAAACAAGTCAATATTTATAAATTGCTATATAAATGTTAGCTGCTATGATTTATTATACCAGAAAGAATTCTATTCTTGTTTCCTTAAATCTATATCTGTGGGTCAAACACAGAGGTCTGAGGTTGCTATTTAGAAACCTTACCCATTATTCAGCAGATATTTATTGCATTGCTATATGTTCACTTTTTTTAAAAAAGGATAAGGGAATTTTGTTGATTGATTGTGATCATTAATGTGAATAAACAAGATGCACAACAACAACAAAAAAGGAAGGAATTCTAGGCTTGGAGTAGAGAGACCTGAGGACATATTATAGCTCTGATACTTACTAGCTGTGTGTCTATGGGAAAGTTACTTCCTGAGCTTCTTGCATCTCATCTGTAAAATAGGGATAATAATATTATCTATTACTAATTACTAATCCCACAATGGATAGAGCACCAAGTGTGGAGTCAGGAAGACCTTAAGTTTAAATCTGATTTCAGAAACTTACCAGCTGTGTGACCTTAAGCAAATTTGCCTCAGTTTCCATAACCATAAAATGAGATAATAGTAACTACCTCCTGGAGTTGTTATAAAGATAAAATGAGATAATATTTGTGAAATGCCTAGCACATAGCTATACGAATGTTATTATTTTCTCAATTATAAAATGGATTGATAACGATACCTTCTTCACAGAATTGTTGTAAAAATCAGATGAAATAACATTTGTAAAACAAAAAAGGACAGCTAGGTGGCACAGTGGATAGAGCACTAGCCCTTAAGTCAAGAGGATGTAAGTGCAAATTTGACTTCAGACACTTAACACTTCCTAGCTGAGTGATCCTGGGCAAGTCACTTAACCCCAATTGTCTCAGCAAAAAACAAACAAAAACGAACAAACAAACAAACAAAAAACCCAAACCCACCACAGTATACTATCAGGCACACAGTAGGGACTATGTAAATACTTATTTCCCTCCTCCTTCATGGGCATTGAAAAGAGAATAATTAATAAATAGTAGTAAATAGCTTATATAATATAATACATATTATATGTGATATATTATGTTACATATAATATAAATACCTAATATTTATATTATACCTAAAAGCTTGCAAAGCACTTTATAATTTTTTTCATTTTATCTTCATAACAACCCTGAGAAGTAATACTATCCATATTTTAGAGATATAAAACATACCCAGTGAGGAGAAGGATCTCTTTTGAGGTTACATAGGCAGCAATTAGTATAATTTGAATTTGAATCTGGGTCCAAATTCAGCATGCTGAATATCAGTAAACATGTATTAAGCACCTGCTATTTGTCAGGCACTGTGCTAAGCACCGGTTACACTGTTTCTCATGGGTCTGGGTAGGATGTTTTTGGTTTGCATTAGAAACTCTTGTTCATGATCAGTTTTCTAATTATAAAACCTTATATTCCACTTTGCCTATGCCATTACCAAATGAGAACTAAAATAATAGTGGTTTACATTGAAAACCTTTTCCATGTCCAACCTCTGTAACTTTCCACTGTCTATCCTCTGTGTCCTAATTTCAACCACTTGGAAATCTTGGTTCTGGAGGGGAAAGTGAAGGGGGAGACTTTGCCTTCAAGACTCTGCTCAGGATACCTTCCATTGTTCTTGCCCCCAACATTAAAATTCATTTTATCTTTTGCAGGCATCCAAATAGCATGTGGGTTCCTCAAAGGCAGGGTCTGTTGGAAGTTTATGTCTTTGTCTCTCCGATGCCTAGGAGAGGGCAGTGTATATTTGTTGTTGTGTAGTCATTATTCAACCATGTCTGATTGATCCCATTTGGAATTTTCTTGGCAGAGACACTGGAGTAGTTTGTCTTTCCTTTTTGAGCTCATTTTACAGATGAGGAAACTGAGGCAGTCAGGGTTACATGATTTGCTCAGGATCACCCAGCTACTAAGGATCTGAGGTCAGAATTGAACTCATGAAGATGAGTTTTCCTGACTCCAAGCTCCACTCTCTGTCCACTGAGCTATCTAACTATGGAATATGGGACAGTCTACATAATACATTTTTTCATTCACAGGGAGATTTTGAACTCAAAAATAAATAATGGGTATAAGACATTTAGTTCTTAGTAATAGAATTGAGTAGTAGAAGAGTTCTTATATATCAGCCATCTAGAGATAATCTCTTTTTATTGATCAAGAAGTTGAGGTTCTCTTAGGTTAAGTGACTTGACAAGGCCATTCAATTAGTAAATGGTAAAACAAGGTTTCAAACTGGGGCCCACCCAGTAAAAGATGTTCAAAGGATGTGAAGTTGTTTTTTTTTTAAAGAATTACATAAATGTATATGCATATGTATATATCATATACACATATATAAATATAAGACATTTATGTAAATAAATGCAAACATACATATACAAGAAGTATATATGTATCTATAAATACAAGAAGTATTTATATGTATATGTATACATACATACATTGTAAGGCATATATATATACATGAGAAACACATATGTGTATAAATACAAGAACTATTTATGTATATATATACCCATGCACACATATATATGTGTGTATGTGTACAAGAAGTATACATGATTTATAAATTCAAGAAATATTTAAAGAGTAAGGAGAGTTACTCTCCTTACTTCGCCCAAGATGGAGTGCAGGGAGTGCTCGTGGGGTCCCACCCCATTGCTAATCAGCATGGCAGCTTTGACCCGCTCCATTTTCAACCTGGACAGGTTTGATTCTCCTTAGATGATCTGGTGGCTCCCTGCTCCTGGGGAGATCACCATATTAGTGCAAGACTTGGATGCCTAATCAATGTTATCCTGACTACTGCTCAGAAATTCAAGGGATCTACCAACCTCAGCTTCATGAGGAGCAGGGAATTGATGAATGCTCTCCCCCAATTCCATCCCTACCCCAAATACTCACTCAGCACAGGAAGTTCTCAGAAGAAAAAGCAAAGTGTCACAGTCATTGAAAAACTGTAGAAAATCACTCATAATAAAAGAACTGCAAATTAAAATTTGCAAATTAAAAACTGCAAAATTTAATCTCTGAGGTTTAACCTCAAGCCCAGAAAATGAGCAAATAAGATCCAGGAAAAGAGTTATTGTCGGAGGATTGTGGAAAGAAGAACACCACAAATCACCATCGGTGGAGCTGAGTTGCCCCAACCCTTATGGGAAGCAATGGGAATTATGGTTAGAAAGTGACCATGGATTAGGAAGGTCCATTACTCTTTGATCCAGAGATCCTAGTGCTAGACATATACAGGCAAACTTCATCAATATTTTAGGTTTGGCTCCAGATCACTGCACAATAAAACAAGTAATCACAAGAAAACAAGAATTTCCCAGGGCACATAAAAACTATGTTTACATTGTACTGTAGTTTATTATGTGTGCAATTGTATTACTTCCGAACAAAAATAAAATTATACACCTTAATTAAAAATTCTTTCTCATTAAAAAATACTAGCCATCATCTGAACCTCCAATAAGTCATGGTCTTTTTGCTGGTAGAAGGTCTTGCCTCCATGCTGCTGGCTGCTGGCTCAGGGTGGTAGTTGCTGAAGGTTGGGATGGCTGTGGGAATTTCATAAAAAGAAGGCGACCATGAAGTTTGCTACATTGATTGATTCTTCAAGGTTTCTCTGTAGCATATGGTCTGTTTGGTAACATTTTATCCATAGTAGAAAAGCAATATTTGTATACAATATGTGTATAGAGTATCGAGGCAGGATTTGAATCCAGACCTTTTGATTCCAAATTCAGCATCCTTTCCACTGTAACACATTGCTCCCTCTTAAGTGATCCTGGATGTCACCTAGTTGGACCTCCTCCTTCCAAAGATGTGTTGAGCATCTCATTTGAAAACAGAGCAGGAGGTGCCTTTGAGAGCATACTCTTCAGTCAGTCGTTTCATTAATAGGCATTTATTAAGCACTTACTATGCACCAAGCACTGGGGATACAGGAAAGGCAAACCCAGCATCCTCAGCGGCGTGTTCATCAGAGATGAATAGCAATGGGCTACGAGGCTGGACACCCTCTTCCTGGAGCCTTTGATGATGAAGCAGAACAAATCGGAGCAGCTCTAGCCCCGGACACAGCTGGGTTTCATTAGACCTCGTTTCCTTCAGCACAGGACAAGGTGGACATCGAGGTAAACAGGGGCAAACACCATATGTGTCTGCCCCAGTGGCGGGGCTCTGGGCCGGGAGGCTCCCTGGGCCCTAATAAACGTGACCAGGGTGAGTCAGGGGCCAGAGAGCAGCTCTCCGGAGAGGGAGCCAGGGAAGAAAGGAAAAACAGGGGAAAGAAGGGAGGGCTGGGACAGAGGTCACAGAGATAAGAGGATTTCCAAGTTCAAAACCTTAGGACTTGGAGCCTTGCTTTAAATTCAATTCAATTCAACAAAATATCATTAAGAGCTCACAGCATGCAGTGTGTTAGGCGTGAGGGATACAGAGATACTTCCCAATAAAGCAAACCAATGAGAACAGAAATCTGACTCTGACCCCAAGGAGTTTGTGATCTACAGGTGTAAACATGACAGTAAATGCAATCCAATTTGAAGAGTGAGTTAGAGGCAAGCTGATATACATACATATATACACACATACATACATATATAAATGTGTCTATGTGTATATAGACATATGTGTAGGTGTGTATATGTATACATATATGTATATATAAATACTGCCAGCCCCCACCCCACTCCCTCTCAAAGTATAACACATTTTTGATATTTTCTCCATCACTTTCATAAATCCAAAAATTAACAAAAAATGCCCTGAAATGGCCATTTGGCCATTTCCAAGGTTTAAAATGCTCACCTGAAAATCTAAGAATCAGCCCCTATTGGCTGGGGCATTTCCCTGACAAAGAGCATTAGCTTGGGCAAAGAGGCAGAGGAGAGAGGGAAGTGTGTTCCAGTAGACAGTATATATAACTTGTACAGAAGAATGGAGGTGGGAGATAGAGGAATGAGTCTGGAAAATAAGTACTAACCCACTTTGATTGGAATTCTTGAAGAGGAGGGATCCATCTGAAGGGACTAATGGAGGGTATTAAACACCAGGCTGTGTAGTCTGTGTTTTGTCTTAGAGGTGATAGGGAGTCACTGAAAATTCTTGAGTGGGGTAAGGACATAATCAGTCTTGTGATCCAGAGATATTATTTCAGCAGCTGTGTGAATGAGTGGGAGAGAAGAGAATGGAAGCAGGGAAACTGAGTAGGAGGAAATCGACTCTTTCTAAGTAACTTGTCTCTTTGCAAGTCGCTTAATGTCCTTGGTTGTATAAAAAAAAAAAGTTGGACTAATCTCTAAAGATCCTTAATAGGTCTATAATGGTAGATTTTATGGATATGTCTCAAGGGACAAATGATTTTATTGGTATGGTGACTCCCTCCACAAGGGCAGATTGCAGCCCTTCATCCTTCTTCAAATCTTTGTATCACAAATCCATCATAGAATTTCCACTTCAGATTAGTTTGAGATGTAATCGAGCATAATGGTTATAGTGTTAGGAAGGAAAGATGGAAACAAGTATCTATTGAGCACCTACTAGGTGCTAGGCACTATAATATTTCTTTTTTTGTTTTTACTGCTATCGCCTTTTACTTTTTTTCTTAAGCTTGTTCTTCTCTGTCCTTCTTGAAAAGCTCTCTTTCCTCCTCTGGCTTTAAAGAGAAAAATCCTGGATCTTATTACCCCATTAAGGTCAGGAGTTGGGCATTGAGCTAAACACTTTACAACTATTTTATTATACTCTCACAACAACCTAGGTAATCATTAATATAATAAGGCAAGCTATTATGTTCTCCATTTTACAGATGGGGAAACTGAGGCAGACAGAAGTCAAGTGACTTATCCAATGAGTCACACAACTAAAAGTGTCTGAAACCAGATTCAAACTCGGATCTTCCTGATTCCATGTCCACTCTTTCTACTGTGCCTCTTAGCTGTTCTAGATTTGGAGTCAGCCAGACCTGAGTTCAAGTTCTGCCTCTTGCATTTGCTTGGTAAATACTTTTCTCAGTCTCAGCTTTCTTATCTGGGAAATGGGGATAATAATATATTATAGGGTTATGAGGCTCAGATGAAATAAAGTATTCATTAATAGAATTCATTACTGGAACTTATTAATCAAATGATAGCCTTTTTCACTACAATCTTTTGTTTTTATGAATTTTACAAGTTCTTTGCAAACTCTAAAGCTCTATGAAATATCAGCCAGAATTAGCATGCTAATATTTTGCAGATCTCAGTGTAACATTCAGGCTATCTCTCTATCATTTTTCATTTTACCTCCATGACTGGCCCATAGTATTTTCTGTCCCTATAGAATTATCTAGACTCCTTTGCATGACCGGAAAGTAATATTTATTTTCTATGAAACTGACAGGATCAAACCTGCCTCAATAGGGATGTTGTTTGATATCTCCTATTAAATCATGTAAGTATTTAACAACAAGGACAAAAAAAAACAACAATTGCCATATATCATGGACAAAATTGGGAGTGGCCAACCTTTTTGTGGAAAGGAGAGAGGTATATCCTATGCAAATGATACCTTACCTTCTTCTTCCATCGCCCCAAAACTCCTTTTTAGACCAAAAAAGGCAGTAAGTTGACATTTGGGGCATGTCTGACGGGCTGCCTGATTCCTCATTTATAGTCCATCACCTCTCTGATGAGAGAGGGCAGCTTTAATGACCATTTCTTCTCTGAAGATATCATTAACTATTGCATTTTTGAAAAGAATCAGTCAGTTAATATAGGGAAAGCACTTTGTAAATTATAAAACCCTATGGAAATGCCTAATATTTCCATGCTCCTCCTCATAATCTTCAAAGTCCCAACATTTTTCAGTGTTTTTGTCCTTGAAATTATTGTGGCTGTGATTTAAGCTGGTCTTCTGATTTTACTTACTTTTCTCTTCATTAGTTTAGAAAAATCTCCCCCAATTTATCTGAAATTTTCATTTTTATAGCTTTTTACAGCCCAATAATATTTCATTATATTCATATGCCAGTTTGTCCAGCCAATCCCCAATCCATAAACATGTACTTTCTTTCCAGTTCTGTGTGTGTGTGTGTGCGTGCGCGCGCATGTATGTAAGAGAGAGAGAGAGAGAGAGAGAGAGAGAGAGAGAGAGAGAGAGAGAGAGAGATGGAAGCAGAAAGAGATAGACAAAGAGAGAGAGACAGAGACAAAGAGAGAGACAGAGATAGAGAGACAAAGAGAGACAGAGAAACAGAGAGACAGAGACAGAGACAGAGCAATCATGGAGTCACAAAGACTCATCCTTGTAAGTTCAAATCCAGCTTCAGACACTAACTAGCTGTGTGATCCTGGTCAAGTCACTTATCCGTTTTCTTCTGTTTCCTCATCTTTAAAGTAAGATGGAGAAGAAAATGACAAACTATTATGGTATTTCTGCCAAGAAAACTCCAAATGGGTTCACAAAGAGTTAGACATGACTAAAAAATTGAAATACATATTTGAATTGGTTCACTTTATATTTAGGCTGTTTACTTGTGTCCATATTTCTTACATCCCTCATTAGAATGGAAGTGCCTTGAGATTAGCAAATTCTTTCATTCTTTGAACTCGTAGCCCCAGTGCCTGACACGCTTCCTGGGACATAGTAGATGCTTCATGAACATGTGTTGATGGATTGATCCATTGACTGAGAGGAGCAGGAAGGAAATCAAGAACCCAGACATGGGGGACATTAAGTGCAGTGTACCTTTAGGAAAGCAGCCCCCATATTTAGGGAAGAAGGCATCCAGAGTTTTGACTGAACCTAGGAGCTGATGCAAATAGATTTTCTCTCCTTCTCTGGCTTCTGGCCTTTTCATTTGAATTACTTTAATTACCAAAATGTGAAACAGAGACCAAAACGTGAAGCAGAGACCAAATGGAAGCCCTCCCAAATTTCTCTGCCTTCTTCCTATTCAGTATTTCTTATGGCATAGGAATATCCATTCCATCACACTCATGCCCTGCAATTAGTTTTGCCATTCTCCTCTTCTTCCGAATTACTTTAATTACTGAAATGTGAAACAGAGACCAAGAGCCGATGGCAAGGGATGCAGTGGAGGCTGGGTGGAGAAGGAAGGCATCTCCAAAGCAAAGTGCCCAACACCTCATAAAGCAGCAGCAAAAACTGGATTCCTGGAGGTGATTGCCATTAGGATTTTCTTCTCTGGCAAAGAAAGCCTTATCAGCCCTGGGCACCGTGCCAGCCCTTGCTTCCAGATGTGCCACTGATACCGCCCCCCAGCCCCGTTCGGTCGCTCTGCTATCTCCCTGTGTTCTGGTTGCCAAGAAAGGACCCTGGAGGAGGTCTGGAGATGGCGGAGAGTGCCTGTGAATCCAGGCAGCATGGGTGACTAGTGGAAAGAGAGCTCCCTCTGTAGTCACACAGGACTTGGTTTGCAATGGAAGTATTGATAATTTCTCTGGACTATGAAAAATCATCTCACTTTTCTGGCCCTCAGTTTACAAAGCAGTAAAATGTGTCAGGTTCTGTTCCACAAGGGCCTAGTCTATCCAAGGCTCTGTGGTGGAGGTAACACAAAAAGAAAGCAATCCCTACCCTCTGGGAGTTTACATTCTACTGGAAGAGGGAAGGAGGGCACACCATATAAACAAATGATACAATATAATATGAAAGGGAGAGAACAAATAAACAAAATTGTTTTTACAAAAATTTGACAAAATTTACAAAAATTACAAAAAGTAATTTTTAATAAAGCTTTTTATTTTCAAAACATATGTATAGTTTTCAACATTCACTCTCACAAAACCTTGTGTTCCAAATTTTTTCTTCCCTCCTCTCTCTCTCTCTCTCTCTCTCTCTCTCTATATATATATATATATATATATATGTGTGTGTGTGTGTGTGTGTGTGTGTGTGTGTATGTATATATATATATAATTTCCACAATTATCATGTTGCAGAAGAAAAATAAGATCAAAAAGGAAAAAATGAAAAAGAAAACAAAATGCAAGCAAATAACAACAAAATAAAAAGTGAAAATGCTATGTTGTGATCCACACTTAGTGCCCATAGTCCTCTCTGGATATGGATGTCTCTCTTCATCACAAGACCATTGAAAATGACCTAAATTACCTTGCTGTTAAAAATTGCCGCATCCATCAGAATTGATCTTTGTATAATCTTCTTGTTGCCATGTACAACATGGTTCTGTTCATTTCACTTAACATCAGTTCATGTAAGTCTCTCCAGGCATCTCTGAAATCATCCTGCTGGTCATTTCTTATAGAACAATAATACTCTATAACATTCAAAAACCATAATTTATTTAGCTATCCTCCAAATGATGGGCACCTACTCAGTTTCTAGTTCCTTGCCACTACAAAAAGGGCTGCCACAAACATTTTTGCACATGTAAGTTCCTTTCCCTTTTTTATTATCTCTTTGGGATACAGACCCAGTAGATACTGCTGGATCAAAGGGTGTGCAGAGTTTGATGGGTCTTTGGGCATAGTTCCCTATTGCTCTACAGAATGGTTGGATCAGTTCACAACTCCACCAACAATGTATTCATCTCCCAGTTTTCCCACATCCCCTCCAACATTCATCATTATCTTTTCCTGTCATCTTAGCCAGTCTGAGAAGTATATAGTGGTACCTCAGAGTTATCTTAATTTGTATTTCTCTGATCAATTGCAAAAAGATTTTTTAAAATTCCAAAACTTTTTTTACTTTTTTTGCTTTTATATTATCTATATTTCCAAACATATCAGAGAAGATTACACATGTAAAGCTCTCTGCAAATCTTAAAGCTATATATAAAGTATATCAAAAGTCTCAGGATACTTTTAAGCTAGTGAAGCTTTAGTAGGTTAAAAGCTTTGATATTTAATTTTAATTTTACTATGTAATAATCTATTGAAGCTTTTAAACTACTAAAGCTTTAATAGTTAAAACTGCACCAAAACTTTTGAAACACCTGATATAAATGCTGGACAGTCAGGTGGTGCAATGGATAGAGCTCCCAGCCTGGATTCAGGAAGACTTGAGTTCAAATATGACCTTAGACACTAGCTGGGCAAATCATTTCACCTTATTTGCTTCAGTTTCCTCATCTGTAAAATGGACTAGAGAAGGAAATGGCAAATTATTTTAATATCTTTGCCAACAAAATCCCACATGGGGTCACAAAGATTTGGACATGACTGGAACAACAGCAACATCTAAATGCTATTATATATCTTCTGCACTTCCCTAATTGGAGAGTCATCCCTTATCACAAAGTTGCTTTACTTTAGCTAGGTGAAAAAACCCACACAATTATGTAAAACTTATCAATCAATACATTAAATAAAATTGACAATTGGTGCAGTATTCCCTACCCATAATCCTATACCTCTGCAAATAAAGGAGGGGGACCTGGCCCATCTCATATTCTTGGTTTCAACCTTGATCATTATGAATTTTGATTATCTTGTTTTTTCCATTGTCCATTGTTGAAATTATTTTTGATTTTGCTTTCTTGGTTCTACTTATTTTACCTGGCCTCAGTTCATGTAAGTCTTCTCAAGCTTCCCTGCATGCTTCGTATTTAGTGTTTCTAATGCAGTAGTAATATCCATTTGATCATGTTCACGTGCCACAATTTAACTTCTCTGTTCCCTGATTAATGGGCCCCTGACTTGGCTACAGGTTTTGCTATCACAAAAAGCTTTGCTATAAATATTTTGAGCCTTTATCTTTGACTTTTTTAAAGGATCTGCCTAAGAAAACTATAAATAATTTAGTCACGTCTTTAGAATTTAATGAACATTCATTTGGTGCCTACTAAATACTAGGGATGCAGAGATTAAAACAAAAATAAAATACAAAAAAATGGAGCTCAATTGTTATTAGAAAAGCATCTAAAATATACAGATTTAATGATATATAATAGATACAGAGTAAATACAAGCAACTGAGAAGAGCGTTACCAAGTGGAGAAAATCCAGAAAGTCTTTTGCCAGAGCTGGCACTGGGACTGTGCTTTGAAGAAGCTAGTGGTTCTACAAGGTAAAGGTAAGGAGAGAGAGCAGTCCAGGCATGGAAAACAGCCTATCCAGACAAAAGTGTGGAGGTATGAGATCGAATGCCATGTACAGGAGAGCAATACAATCTAGGTGGAATAAAATGTGTGTATGATGGAGAACAATGAGCAAACGGTTTGGAAAGATAGGATGGAGCCAGATTGTTGGAGGAACTAAATGTCGAACAGAATGATTTATATTTAATTCTAAAGCTAATAATGAGTCAATCAGGCTTCTTCTGCAAAGGAGTGATTCAGAGGGATCAGACCTAGGCTTTAGGCAATAGGAAGTAGCACCTGAGTTAAGAATGGAGAGATGCTTGGGATTTGTCTATTGCACACAAGTGAGATCAGCTGTACGAAGACAGGACCGTTGAGTGTGAAAAATAGCAAACAAACCAGTCTGACTAGATCATGGAGCCTATGAAGGAGGGAATGTGTAATAAACTGGGAGAGAAAAACTGTGACAGCTCACAAAAGGCTTTAAATCTCAAGCCAAAGCTTGGATTTTCTAAATCTCAATTTATGGACTGATGAAAGGAGAAAGTCAGTTTCCTAGAGAAAGGTTATTCTTGTGCAGGAGAGTCAGGCCAGACCAGCTGGGGATATTCATCTCCATTCATCAAGCAAACTTGTATTAAGCTCTTCTGTTTTTGCCAATAAGACACACAAAACTAGTTTAAGAGTGATAGAGCTGGAATACATACAAAGAATATTATTTCATCTTTATATACACAGGAGCAGTTGTAGTATCTTGCACAGAGGAGGGAAATGCTAGAAATGCTTAGAAAGCACTGGCTGGTTGGAATCTAATGTTATGATTTAATATCCTTGTGATCTCAAATATTCTATGTTCTGTGCCTAAGGTTCCTTCCAAGCCTTCCATTCCAATGTCTATGTTCTAAGGTCCTTTCTAGCACTGACATTCTATCTTCTAAAGTTCCTGACAGTGCTAGCATACCATGTTCTATGTTCTGTGTTCTGGGGCCTATTTGAGCTGTTTAATTCTTGGTTCCAAGTCCCCTTCCGGCCTCAAGATTGTTCTGTGTTCTATGATTCATTCTATGATTTTTCTTTTCTCTGACTGCTTATTCATGGGGGTTACCATTGTTCCTTCCAAACATTAGTCAGCCAAAGAGACAGCAGTTTCAAAGAGGAGTTGGGCATTGAGTCAGTCAGCCAAAAAGCATTGATTAAACACTAACTGTATGTCATGTACCTCAATAAAAAAAATAATTCAGGCAGTCCCTGAAGAGACAACAAAAATAAAATACATACAAATAACTAGCTTTCTAAAAGAGATATACAGAGTAAGTGACGGCCTCATTGTTTAACTGTGGCCCAAACTTCCCTGTTCTGCCTCCAGCCATATCAGATGTGGCTCTTCTGATTCCTTCACCCACCTATGGTTTGGTTAGGGTTCACAGGAACCAAAGGAAAAGGAAAAGGAAGGACGGGGAGAAGGGGAGCAAGGATCTCATTGTGAGGCATAAAAAATTCTCCTGTTCTAAATGAAGGCAAGTGAAACAATAAATTTTAATAGAGGAGTTCTATTTGTACAGGCTTCTCATTGTATATTAAATTTTATGATCCTTTAAAGAGGTTTTAATAGTTTCATAACTCCCCTCCCCCCCCCCCCGCCCAACTCAACAGCTGCCTGAACAGATGTGCTCATAATACATCCCTCAACTTGTATGGAAATAACATAATTAAACTTGATTTAGAGGTTCTAATAGGCCATATCCCCGAAGGCTTTTGAGAGAGAGGTAATGGGGAGCCAGAGAAGAGAGCCAGGGTAATACCAGAGAAAGCTGGAACCCTGACTTTCTGATGACAGTCTCTGGAGTTTCTCTTAGATTTCTGGAGAGGTGGGGAAGGACATATTTCTTTGCTTCTCCTGCTTTATGGTTGGCTCTGTGTGCCTAGGACAGAGTCTTCAGAGGGCCTGAGTTCCAGACTAGTCTCAGATACTAATTGGTTTGTGATTTGGAGTCATTGATTCCACAGCATTTAAAGATGAGTAGGACAAGGAGGAAGAGGCCTAGAATTCTATCTAACAGCCATCTCTAAAATCTCTCTGGTCTATGGGTGGGAGTTGAGGTTCAGAAAGAAATCAGCTTCCCTGATTAGTCTTTACGGGGAGGGTGGCCCTTATCTGACCTCCATCAGCTTAGTCCTCCATCAAGTGCTAATTACACAAAATACTACCACAAATAGTGAATAACCCTTGTATCCAAGTAAAACAGCCAACAGAAATTGGAAAAATTCCATAGATTAGAATAAACCATGAAATACCTGAAAGCTAATGAGTTCTTGAGCTGGGAGTGAGATAAAGTCTAAGATCATGCCTAGAAAAATGAATGCTCTCAACCAAAGGAAGTCCTCTCTTAGCATTCTCTAGAACTGCAGACCCTGTTACATAACAGATCTCTCCCTTACTTGTCTGTGACAAAGAGGACTTCAGTCCATCATTCAATATCTCTCTCTATCACTTCCTGGATTTCTTCCCCTCTCTCTCCCAAGAGTTGTCAGTCCCTTACAACAGTACACAGCATCGCTCTCAAGATTCCCTCAGACAAGCACTGGTTCCATCTCCCTCTGTAGATATAGCGAAATGCAAAATTGCCCCGGGCTTTGATGAAATCTGGATTATGCTACCATTTGAGATTTTCTAATTGTTCAATATTTCCCTCTTTCAGATATCTGGAAAATTAATCTCTCAATGCTTTCAAAATTCCCAATACTATTTCCACTTCCTCATAAAGCAATCAGAGATTGATGTACAAGATTGGTACAAGGTACCAAGATGATGGTTGTACCATCATTAATGACAAAAATTAGTTTTAAAGGAATTTGTTTTATAAAATCTTTTGGCTATTAAGGCTCTTCTTAATTTGGCCTCTTTCTGTTACCTAGTCTATTTAGATTTTACTGCTGTCTATATACTCTAAAATTCAACAACACTGGACTCCTTGCTATTCCTTGAACAGAACACTCCATCTTGACTCTGTGCAATCCCTTATTCCTAGAATGCACATGTTTTTCACCTCCACCTTTTGGCTTTCTTCAAGTCTTGGCTATAATTCTTATCTTCTGTTAGAAGCCTTTCCATGTCCTCCTTATTGCTAGTGCCTTTCTTCTAAGATTGTCTTCAATATATATGTTGTGTGTGTATATATATATATATATATATATATATATATATATATATATATATAACTGTTTGCATGAGCCCCATCAGACTATAACCTCCTTGAGGGCAGGAACTATTTTGCTTTTCTGTGTTTCCTTCTCACTTAGCAACAGTGACTGGCACATAGTAAGTGTTTAATAAATTTTTGTTGAGTATTGTAGAAATGCAGATTGATCTGCTCCATTTTTGGACTTTATTTTCCTCTTTCCTATTTAATCTATAGATATTGTTAGAATAAACTGGCTAAGTTTAGCCTCACACTAAGTTCTGAAGACTTAATTTTTTTCTCCATTACTATTCTCCTGAGTCTCAAGATAATGCTACTCAAAATCTTCTACCTCTTCTGAAACATTTTGGCAATGAACATATGTCCTAAATCACTGTTGACCTTGACTGAGACATCTCTTCACTTATCATGGAAATCAAATTAAGATTGTTCCGGGTTTCTCTTAGTCTCCTCATGGCGATTGCTTTAGCAAAGCTAGGTTGCGTTAAAGAAGATGATGTATGTGTATATTTTTCCCTTTCTATGAATGTACATTGGATATCCTTTGATGTATCCCTCCAATCAGTCAACAATCTTTTAAATTCCTATTATGTATATGTCAGATGTTGCGATAGATACTGGAAAACCCTGGCCCAAACTATGACCAGGCCTTCTTACTCTATGCAAGATTTGTCAATAGCCTTCCATAAATCCTTCCTCAGTAGATCTATCCAAGGTGCTGAAATCTTATGATGGGCTCTTTTAATGTTGTATGAGTATCAATAAAGCACCCAGGCTGGTAATTGCCAACCTTTACTCCCACTACGTGACCAGCCCACCTCCTTTTCCTGTCACATATATCCTGATAATTGTATGTCACCATTGGTACTATGCCTCAATATACTCATACCAAGAAAACATTTTTGCCTTTGAGACATCGTTATTTTGATTCTCCTGATACCATGATAATTCATAATTTAGTCATGTTGCATTACAAGGAGAATATTGCCTAGTTTTTAAACATTTTTCTTCTTTGACAAGATAATAATAGGTCAGGATCATTGAAATCACTATGTAATTTTCAAAAACCAACTCATACTCAACTAGTTATGGTCCCAATTCACTGTCAATTTCCAGTATTTGTTGAAGTTACATATATTAATGGACCAACTCAGTAGAATGTTTTGTCTGACTGGATTCTGTAATCCAGATGGCATGGCATATATGTATATATATGTGTGTGTGTGTGTGTAATTTAGACTACAGAATCTAATATATCTATTTTATGCTATATATACTATATATAAGAATATACATTTATATATACTATATGTTACATATAGTATATACATATCTATTATATATTTATATCATTTCTCTCTATGTTATGTATAGCATATACATATATCCATCATATATTTATATATCTTTATTGTGTCTCTGTATATTATATATAGTATTAGACATATCCATCATATATTCATAAATCTTTATCTGTCATATATCTATCTGTGTAATATATGTACCTGGTGCTTTTTGAGAGTGACAAGCACATGATTAGAAGAAGTCGATTGCAAGTTGAGAAAACATGAGAGACAGGATAAGGGTCTATACTTCTACCACAAAAAGTCATAGAAGCATCTCTACTTATCGAGGTCAAAATGAACTATGAAGCCAAGAGGCAATTCTAATCTTTATGGAACTTGACCCTTTGAAAGGACTCCTTTTGACTGAAGCATTTGAAGGCTCTTTCTCCCCTTTCTCCCCTTGGGAAAGAGTAGAGACTTTACCCTAGAGCTTCTTCTTCTTTGTTTACAGTCTATAGCAGGGGTGGGGAACCTTTTTTCTATCAAGGGCCATTTGGATATTTATAACATCATTTATGGACCATACAAAATGATCAACTTAGAGGAGGTTGTTATACATAGCTTTCAGCTCACCATCACCTGTGGTTGCCTTGGGATTTCTATGGATTGTGGTCCAGATGTTGCCCACCCCTGTTCTATAGTTCTTTAGGTCTATAGTTCTATAGTATTAACTGATTTAGATAAAGGACCCATTCTGGTGGTGTCTAGCTGGGGGCTTCTTTTTTGTTAAGGAGAATGGAGAAGAAAGGAGAACAGTGGCAGACACAGTATGAGAGAAATGTATATATGGACAAATCTTTTGTCTAAATCGCTAGGATTCTATCTCAGTTAGGGATACCTGGGCTAAATGAGAGAACATATTACTGATAATGATCCTTTAAAGCAATATTCTGCATGAATTTCCCAAAGCAAAGTTAGAGATTGTTCAGATTTTTTTTTATCCCATTCAGGTAAAAAGTGAATTAGACACTATTACTGCAGACATAGACAGAAACAGATACAAAGAGACACAGAGAGAGGCAGAGACATAGAGAGAGAGAGAGAGAGAGAGAGAGAGAGAGAGAGAGAGAGAGAGAGAGAGAGAGAGATAATTAGAGAAACAGAGACAGAGACAGAGATAGAGACAGAGAGGCAGACAGAGATAGAGACAGACAGAGACAAAGAGACACACCCAAAGACAGTCAAACCAAGACAGAAAGACAGAGACAGACAGACACAAAAACAGAAAGACTCTAGAAAACATATCCCTTCCTTTCCTGCAATACTTCAATAGGTTAACCTTTTAATTTTGACTTCAACCAAAGAAATCTCTAACTCCTACAGATATCTGCTTTCTCATATATAGGAGTGGTAGCAAGGAGTATGAAATAGAGGGCTGGCCTCAGAGTCAGGAAGAACTGGCTTCAAGGGTATGCTGGTAAATGTTTAACAAGTGGCTCGCCAAAATTAAAAGTGCTATGATGCCCTTTTAAGTTTAATCTTTATTATTAACATTTTCTCCATCACTTTTTAAAATCTAGGCAATCAAGGAAACAATCACTCAAGCCCTGATTTCTGATGGGCAAGTGCACACATTGACTATTTAACGTTGGCTCTAGAGACTAGGTATGAGTTATCTCTAGCACGTCCCTGCCTGGATTCAAGTCTTAACCCTGCTGTTACCAGTTCTGTACCCTGGGCGGCTCTCTTCACTTCTTAGTGACCCAAGCAATTCTGTAAGACTCTAAGTAGAGGAACGCATATATACTTATATGTCTATATGTTGATCTGTATTAGTGGAAAGAGTTTTTACCCTGGAACTTCCCTTCACCAGTAAAATCACAGGTGAAAGTTTTTTGTTTGTTTTTTAAATAGAAAACATGAGGCTGTGTTCTTTTCCAACTTCAGGATTCTAAGATTCATTGAAAAGCCTAGGCTCAAATCCTGACTCCTCCATACACAATTTTGACGTGGCTTTTTTCCCTTGTATGTATAATGAGGGGGATCAGACTCAATGATCTCTAACATTCCTCCTTGCTCTGAACCTGTGATCCTATCAAGTTTTATTATCCAAAGGAGGCTGAGAGATGAGTTGACATCCTCTTGACATTCCACGCTTTTCTTCTTGGTGGGGCTGGACTGGACTAGATGTGGTCTAAGCCTCTGTGAAATATGGCTTGCTCGTAGCACACAATGCACATCAAACTTCCCTTAAGCCCTGCCCACTCTTGAGTTGTTGGCAGCCCTTTGCTGTCTAAGCCCACTACCAGAGGATCCCAAGCTGCATCAGCCCCCCACTATCAAGGGATGCATCCATCTCAGACAGTAAGCTGTCATCACAACCACATGCCCCACTCCAAAGCCTTAGACCCATAATGGATTTATCCCAAGGTGAAGTCCGTTATGCTTTCATGTCCTCAATTCGTTAGGTACTCTGTCAGCAGCATAAATCACAATGGGGCCCCACTCCTGGGAGCCAACAGGAACTGGAGAGCTGATGTTCTCCAGTCATAGAACAAATATCCTGCTCTGCACTGAATATGCTGAAGAAAGATTTCAAATTTTGCTTTGAGAATAATAAATAATAATATCAACTCATTTACATAATGCCTTAAGATTTACAAAAGAATTAGAGACATCATCACATTTGATTCTGACAACTGCCCTATTATAGATGTGCTATCCTTATTCCCATTTTTTCAGATTGGAAAGTTGAGGGTGAAAGACTTTATCAGTCATTTAATGAGCATTTATGAAGTACATGCCACATGCTAAGTGCTAAGTTCTGGAGTTAACAAAGAAAAGCAAAAAATAGTCCCTGTTCTTAAGGAATTCATGATTTCATGTAAAAGACAATAGACAGATGACTGTGTACAGACAAGATATAGAATGGACAAATTGGGAGGATTCTTAGAAGGATGGCTCCAGGATTAAGTAGGATGGAGAAAAACTTGTAGAAGATGGAATTCTCAAAGAAATCTGAAGGTAACCAGGAAGGGGAAGAATAGCATTCTAGGTGTGAGCTATATACAACAGGGAAAACGATGAGTTCAGAAATGGCATGTCCTTGTGTGAGGAGCTGCTAGGAGGCTACTGGAACTTCAAGTATGTGTCTCTTTGTGTGCAGAGGCTTCGTTTTTGCCTTTATTTATATCCCTGGGCTTGAAATTATATCTGGCATACAGTAGGCACTTAATAAGTGCTTACTGACTGACTAATGTAGGAAGGAATCAATTTTATAAAGGAAATAATGCATATATGATTGCTCCCATTTCATTGTTGAGAAAAGTAAGACTCACAATGAAGTGACTTCCTTGGGTCACACAGCTATGGAATGTAAAAACAGAAATTACAGTTCTATCCATTGTGCCATCTAGCTGCCTCCATTAAATTATAAACAGTTTCATCAAATCAATCAATGAGTAAACATTTATTAAGTGCCTACTATGTGCCTGGTACTGTTAAAGAGGACAGAAGAATATCTGGAAGGGGACACAGTCAGGATTATGTTAGTAATGCCATGTTAAATATATTATATACTTTAAAAAACAAAGCTGTTAGTAATAGAAATTCATGGTTTCACATACGAGACTGCTCTTTGTCAATGGGAATATTCATGTTTGTCAATGTCTGTCAAGGTTATAATAAAAAAAGTTTTTATTTCTTTTATTTCCTTTTCTTTCTTTTTCTTGGAAAATTGCAAGCAGGCTCTGGATTGTATCTTTTTATCTTTAGTACCAAACACAGGGATTGTATAAATAACACTCTCAAAATACTCAGATGCATCTGTAATCTCACTGATTTGGGGTTACTTTCCAGGGGTACATATTACACTCCACCCCTGCATGGCCATCAAACTCATCTAGATTCCTCCATAAGTTCATTAAGAAAATCCAACCAATGTACTTGGGGACTCCCCAATTGTTCCTGATATCACAAGGAGGCACTTGAGCTATCTACCCACCATGTCTCACTCTTGACACATGACTGGCTCATCTCTTCTCTGTATTATCCATTTTCCTGATGGTGTCTTTAATTCAAGTTCCTCTTTGATGTTCCTCGTGGGTTCCATGTTCCCATCCATCACATGCCTTTCTATTGTCTTCTGTAGGATCATTAAAAAAAATTCTTCATGGATGATTATAAACTGTGTCTTATATATGTTGGTAGAAAATGTGATTTTAAAAGATAGGTTGTTGTTTCTAGAAGAAGCTTGGGATCACTAAAGATCTTTCTGAAAATCAATAGACCTATATCCATTTGGTCTTTCTTGTGTGGATGGTCAGGGCAAAATTACGTAGTGATTATTTTACAAAGTTTGTTGAATTAAATAGAATTAAACTCAGGTTCTCTGACTCGTTCTGGATCTTTTTGCTATGCCATCCCTGACCTCTTCTAAGAAGATAATGAAAGCAATTTAGGTAATAACAACAAAAACTGGAGATCTAAATGGAGGCACTTGGAGGTGGGGCTGGGGGGAGAGTCCAAGTCTTTCCTGATTGGCTTAATTATTCACAAAAATGTAAGCTCCTTGAGAGGACAGACCCAACTCCTCCTTTTGTGGAAGGGGATAGTCCAAGGTCATACATCATATTCGGTTTGAGTTTTTCTCCCCCCTGAGTTGGTTTTTTAAAATTTGTATCTTTTATTTTAATTTATTTATTTTTGTTATTTTGTTATTTTTCAATAGTATCTTATTTTTCCAAATTTTTCTCCCTCTCTCCTTCTCTTCCCCCTGGATCTTTTCAATATATCAATCTAGTTGAGCTGGATTTCACTTTTCTAAGAAAGTGTTATTTGTCATATGGCACTCTGGGAAGGGAGGGGAGATACTTACAATAGCTGTAATGATGCAACAGAAAATAATACTAATAACTTGTTTTTTTTTTTAAATATAGGGCAAGACTTTTACAGAGTTTTGCATTTCTTTGTTTCCAAAGAGTTTAGCACAGTGTCTGGCACCTAGTAAGTTCTTAATAAATGTTGGTTGATTGAATGACTGATCCAGGCCAAGACAAAGATGAATCCCTACATTACCAGTTGTTAGCTGGGTACATCTATTGGGAGAAAGGGTTGAGAAGAAAAGTGACCTTGTCCTTCTTGACACTGAACATGACGCTCTATCTCCTACCACCATGTTGGTTTTTCCCTGGTTAGTCCCAAATGTCTGCAATGCTTTTCCTCTTCAGCTTCATCACCTCCTGGCTTCCTAAGGTTCATATCAAGCCTCAACTTCCACAAAATGCCTTTCTCAGTCCAGCCTACGGCTAATGCTGGTGCATCGATCTTACTCATATATAATTCTTTCCACCTTCTCACCCTTACTAAAATGTGAGCTCCTGGATCACGGGGAATCTACTTTTTGCTTTTTTTGGATTCCCAGTGGTTAGCAACAGCACCTGACGTGTTGTAAACAAGTAATAAATACATGTTGTTATTGTTGCTGCAACTGCTACTGTTACCGGCAGGGAAAGTGAAACTTGGCTTCCACTTCTATTTTACAGATAAGGAATCTGAAACCTAAAGAGATTATAGGGTTTGCTCTGGGTCAGACGCAAGCGAGTAGCAAAGCTAGTGCTCAAACCCAGGTCTCCAGACACCTGGTTTTTTGTGGTTTGCTTTTCTTCCCAACCACATGTCACTCATTCCATCCTGAGGCCCAAGGAAGGGAGGGACCCCCGCTTTCCTCCAGACATGTGTTCTAGGGAGACTCACAGTATAGATGGATGTGGTTCTCCAAGCCTCAATGAGCTCCTCAGAGGAGCACCTGTGAGCTCTCGAGCACTAATCCTTCATGAGCCCAGGGTCAGCCCCTGCCAGCGAAGCATGCTGAATCGATGGAGCCCCTGCTCCTTGGCACAGCCTGGCGGGATTGAGGCAAGGGAGAAAAACGGGAGAGATTTGTGGGCACGGGGGCCAGGTTAGCAGCGATCTTATTACATCCCATTAACCATGTGGTCCTGGTTATAATAAGCACATGAGTTATAGTCAGTGACATGTGCTTTGAAAAAAAAAAGGTGGATGGGGGGAAGAGGAAAGAAAAAAAGGAGAAAGAAACACACATAAACTTCCAATCCATGACACACACACTATGAGCACAGTCAGACCAGCAAGGCACAGTTCTCATTAACTCTTCAAGTTCTGACCACAAGGACTAAAGATGACATAATGGGATACCATATGGTACAGTGCTGCCCAATATTGGCGTAACCACCATGTCAGAGACTCTCATATGACTCAAAGGATCTATGTAGATTTGGGGACTTTTATCTGGCTCATTGCCCCAACCCAGACAATCTAGAAGGAGATGTTTAAAGTATCAAAGAAACATGAAAGATACCAAATAGGAAAGAGATCTGGACTGGAAATTAGAGCTCTGAGTTCCAATCATAGCTCTTAGTTATTTCTCTGGGTTGGACTCCAGGTGGTCTCTGGAATATCTCCCCTTTTAAACTTGGGCTTCTGGGAAGCTACAAAACTACCTTTGTGAGCTTGGTTACTCGCCCACTCTGGGCTCAATTTCTTCACTTGTAAAATGAAAGAATCAGACCATGTCAAATACTGAGAACTGAAAGGCACCTTAATAAAGCATCTAATCCACCTTGTCTTAAAGTGGAGAAAATTGAGAATGATTTGGTTAAGTAACAATAGCTAATTAATGATGAGAGCCAACATTGTGTGGTGTTCACCACGTGCCAAGCACTGTGTTTGCTGTAAGCACTTTGTAATAATTTTTGCATTTGATTCTGGGAAGTAAGCTCTGTTATTATCCCCATTTTATAGATAAGGAAACTGAGGCAGACAATGACTTGTCCAAAATCATTCAGCGAATACAAGACAGCTGGGACTTAAGTTGTGGTACTTTGACAATGAGTTCAATGAGTCTGGAGTCTCTTCTTTCCTTTGTGGATAACAAACTGAGACAAGTATCAGCAAGAAGCCCATAACAAAGGTAAAATAGGACTCAGAATAAAAACTCATTCAATGAATAAGAACTTTCTAAAAGACTGGGATTTATAAGGTCCATGTGAGAACTGAGGTCAAAGGGAGGAATTTTTACTCATTTATCTTTTTTTTGCTTGTTTACACTTGTGATTTCATTTGTTAGGAAGCTCCATCATTGTCGATTTGCTCCATCTCAGCAACTGGGTTTTTGGAAGCAGTGAGAGGGTCAATGACTTTTCTGGGCAATGAGGAGGGTTACAAAGCCAGGATATCACGGGCAGGACATAACCCAGGTCTGCTCGGCTCAGAAACCAGCTCTCTAAAAGATGAGCCATTCTGTCTGTCATGGAGGGGAATACAAAGAGAAGAATTTTTTAAAAAGCCTACACAAGACCCCAGCCCCCAAATAATTTAACAGCTACTCAGAGCTTCATCCCAAAGGCCACAGGTGGAGAGTGATTATGGCCAGGGAAGTGATACAAAGTGATCCTAAGAATAACCATCACCTTCGGTCATAGAACAGAATTTATAGCAAGGAGGAACCTTACAGATCATCAAGTCCAATGTTCTCTTACACTGGGAAAAACCGAAATCTCCAAAGTAGAAAGGACTTTTTGTTGTTCAGTCATTTCAGGGTTTTCTTGGCTAAGATACTGAGGTGGTTTATAATTTTTTCTCCAATTCATTTTACTGGTGAGGAAATTGAGGCAAATAAGGTGACTTTCCTACACAGCTAGTGAGTATCTGGAGCCAGATTGGAACTCAGAAACATGAATGTTCCTGTCTCCAGACTTAGCCCACTAGCCACTGTGTCACCTTGCTAATCCCCACCTGTGACCTTTGAGGTCCTTCTAAGCCATAGAAAATGCTTCTACTATGGGCAGAGAACTATGCAGATTGTTGAAGGAGATACCAATTTAAGTAAGACATCATCCTTATCCTCAAAAGAATATAATGCTATTCTTTTCAGATGATTGGATTTGTCACTCTTCTACTTCCCCCATTTTGTGGCACCTACTGTTAATTCCTTGATTCATTGCCAGAAGGATTCAGTTATTAGTTTTCTCTCTTTGTATGAGGAAGTCATAACATAATGAATAATTCCGTTTTTAATCGATTCTGAGCCCCAAGATAGTAGATCCCCTGGCATTCCTGATGCAGTTTTAACTCTTTCTTCCCTCCCCAGTACTTTCTATTTCCAAGGTTGACCATCTTCATCATTATTACCAGCTAACAGATTTTTATTTAGTTGAGGGAGAAAAGCCAAGTGAGTGAGGAAAGAATTGAGATAGAATTTCCTGGGAAAAAAAAGCAATTGCCTCCACATTACCACTACCTGTATCAGATTGTAAGTATCTTGAGGGCATGGATAGCCGCTCTGATTTCTTCTGCATCCACTGTTCAACACTGCTTAGCACAGTTCCAAGTCTATGATAGCTGCTCAAAAAAATCACTGATTAATAGAATAGACACTTTGTAAAGTAGTGAATTCTACATCAGGAGAATCAGTTGAGCTGAACAACCCTGTAGATGAGATTTCAACACTAAGTGGAAGGTTGGGCCAGACAACTCATAAGATCCCTTCTTCCAACTCTCACATCTTAACAAGTTGAATGACATTGGGCAAGTCACTTTATATTTCTAGGTTTCTTTTTCCTCCTCTATGAAATGAGTGATTTCTAAGGTCCCTTCTAATCTTGACATTCTAAATTCTAATAGGGTCTCTCTCAGATCTTACTTTCCATAATCAAGTGATTTTATGCTTTCCAGATTGCCAAACTATTAGGCCACTGGGACGATTCTGTGAGGACATCCTAGCACTAGGGACTGGATGGTTTCCAAAGATTGGTTATGTCACTAGTGATGGTGTTAGGCTCATAAACAGAAAGGGGAAAGAAATCAGCAGATGTAATGGTGAATCTCTGATCCTGAACACAGATGTTTGGTTGCTGCTGCCTCTTGACTGATCCAGCTCTCCCACCATGCACTGGAGGAAAGGAGAATGTCTACATAGAAATGGACTCAGAACATCCATTGGCTTCTTGCCTAGGGGGATAAGAAGTTATCTCCAGAAGGGGTCGAGAGGGAACTCTGTCCTCAGGAGACCTATACTGTGTGATCGGCTGAAACACAGAATGATCTTGGTTTCTTTGGCACTGTGTCAAGTGCAGACCATGACTTGTTGGAAGGTGTGTGAATTAGGGATGCTGGGATTGAAATGCTGCAATGCAGGAAATTCCAAACCTCACCCCCACCAGTTGGAATTCTCTCCAAGAGCCATATGGCATTTTAAGGAATCACCATGTAACACCTACACACAGATTTCTCCTAGATGCTGCCCATAATGTGAATTCCTCCATTTCCCACATGCTGATCTATCCACGTCCCTCCCTGGGAAAATTGTCTCTGGCCTAGCCTCTGGTTTTTCTCATTCCCCAAACCCACAAAATATTTATTAAACATCTACTACTTAGAAGGCAATGTGCTAGTCATTGGAGAGGCAAGGGCAACAAAAAATAATCATTGATATCAAAGAATTTGAATTTTCCTGGAGGGATACAACATATAAATAGATAAGTTTATGAGTGATCGAAGAAGGAAAAGGGGTACACGAAAAGCTAGGGCAATCGGGATATGTTACCCATGGGAAATAGCACTTTAACTGAGTCTTTGAAGAAGCTAGAAATTTGAAGACAAAGAGATAAGAAAAAAGAGACTAATTGCTGAATTGAGTTATTTACCCCACCCATCACCCATCCATCCATTCACCCTTGTATCCATCCATTCATCCTACCATGATCCATCCATACATTCATGAATCCATCTATCTACATAACACTTATTGAAAACCCACTGTGCCTATAGTTGCATCATGGTATTAGTAGAAAAAAATGCTTCATAAATGTTTTGACATTGAACTTAAAGGCATGTGAGTCTCAAGTTCAGATTCTCTATCTGATATTTAATAGTTATGTGACTATGGGCAAGTTACATACTATCTTGGATTCCTAGTCTGTGAAATGGGGATAATAATACCTTTGATAGCTATTCCACAGGATTATTGTGGGGATCAAATAATAAATAACATGATTACATAATGTAGATAAGAGACTTTTTAAAAGTGTAGCATAGCTTCATCATTAAATCATAAAATGTCAGAGCTAGTAAAGCTAGTAGAACTTTAGACCTGGAAGAGACCTTAGAAAATAGGATATAAACAGGGCAGCTAGATGGCACAAGTGATAGAGCACCAGCCCTGAAATCAGGAGTTCCAATCCATCCTCATATACTTAATTCTTCCTAGCTGTATAAGAAAGTCACTTAACTCTAATTGCCTTACAAATATACTTATACACACATATATTTGTATATATGTATATATACTATATATATTATATATTTATAATTTATTATATATAATTATATATATATATATGTATAGTAGAAGAAACCTTAGAACACAGAATGACCTTGGAGAGATCTTAGAAGTTGTTAATAAATATTTATTAAGCATCTGTTATATGCTAATCACTATGCTAAACCCTGAAAATACAAAAAAAAAAAAATCAGACCCTGGAACCTTATAGCATAGAACATTGGAAAGCTTACAGAACATAGATTTTTGAATCACAGAATTTTGAAGTAGGAAGCTCCTCATCTGTCCACACCATAACTGAAAAAAGAATCCCAACTCTATTCCACCTAATAAATGGATATTGATCTGTTAAGAGAGAATTCCCAACTTCTAGAGGCAAGCTATTCCACTTTTGAAAAGTTGTAATAGTTGAGAATGATGTTCTTATTTCAAGTGTAAATGTGCTTCTTAGCAATTTCCATCTATTTCTTCTGGTTCAGCCCACTGGGACCAAAAGAGTGCAAATGATGGGTGATCATCCAACCAATCCAAAGAACTTTCAAACATTGTATTTTAGAGCTAGAACCTAATCCGAAGCATCAGCTAGCCATTTTACAGGTGAGGAAACTGAGGTACGGTCTGAATAGCTAAGGAAGAGGTGAACAGAGATTGTATTGGGAGCCCTCAGTTGGAATTGCTGGGGGCCCAGCAGGCCAACGGCCAAGGAGTGGGAAGTCCAAAGATAACGAAGAACAGTCTGCAGAAGCCGTGGGCTCATCTTAACACTAACCAGAGGGCGGCAGGGGCTGGGACTTGAAAGCTTTTCCCCAGCCAAGATGGATGGCTTGTTGCCGGGGCCAGGGCCAGAGGGGTGGGGTACTCCAGATGAGTGATGGGGTGTGGGGACTGCTTATTCACCACCAGGCCCCGGCACTCTCCTTTGCCCGACAGGCCTGGAGAGGGGGACATGTGGATCAGTCCCCTCCCACAAATCTTTCCCACTTCCTCCTATTATTTACAGCTCTGCTGACTTGTTAGCTTCGTTAAAATCCCAGAGAGCAGCTGAGCAGCCTGCCACCCTCCACCCCCACCCCAGCAGCCCAACCCAGGGAGTCCCCTTGGAACTGAGGCAGTTTGATGAGGTTCCTGCAGTTCATGTAGGATTTCCGTTCTCAAAGTTGCCAAGCTGCCCAGCTAGGAGATAAATCAACAACCTTCCTTATTCTATAAAACCCCAGCCCCATCCCTTGTGGACGGCATCTGGACTCTGGCTGCTCTTGTTCATGGGGAATTTCATGTCTGAATGAGGATGGACCAATGGCTACTTTATACTCTAGTGGGGCACATAGAAAGAGCTGCGTTCTCCCTAGCCAGAAGATTGTAATCTCTTTGTCCCCTCACTAGCCATAGCACCTTGGGCAAGTAACATGATCTCTGAAAGCCCCATTTTCTACGTGGGATTGATTATATTACCTACCTGAGGGGGTTAAAGTGAGATCTAAGCAAAATAAGTGAGATGAAAAGGCTGGATAACTAAATTAAAACAACTAAAAAAAAAACAAGGGGATACTATGGAGGAGGAACCCCCAGCACAGGTTTCTAAGTCAGAGGAATAAGATTGGAATACCTATCAATCAACCAAAAAAGGTGCACATTATGCACTGTTTGCTGGATATGGCAGTAGATCGTGTAGCTAAGGATAGGACCTGAACATGGGATTTCAGAGGTGCTGGAAACTCCCAGAAGAGGAGACTTCCTCTACCAAAGCAGAGTAGCACCTTTGGGTGCATCGTTATATGATAATCACTTCCTAAATCTTCAAGAAAGAAAGAAAGAAAGAAAGAAAGAAAGAAAGAAAGAAAGAAAGAAAGAAAGAAAGAGAAAAGAAAAGAAAAGAAAGGCAGGAAGAAAGAAAGAAAGAAAGAAAGAAAGAAAGAAAGAAAGAAAGAAAGAAAGAAAGAAAGAAAGAAAGAAAGAAAGAAAGAAAGAAAGAAAGAAAGAAAGAAAGAAAGAAAGAAAGAAAGAAAGAAGGGAGGGAAGGAGGGAAGGAAGGAAAGAAGGAAGGAAGGAAGGAAGGAAGGAACGAAGGAAGGAAGGGAGGGAGGGAGGAAGGGAGGGAGGAAGGAAGGAAGGAAGGAAGGAAGGAAGGAAGGAAGGAAGGAAGGAAGGAAGGAAGGAAGGAAGGAAGATCAGAACAAAAAGGGAAAAACCATGAGAAAGAAAAAAAGATGGAAATAGCTTCAATCTTCATTCATTCTCCATAGTTCTCTCTTTGGATGTCTAGTCATCTTAATTTATATCTTAATGGACCCAGATGACTCTGCAAGGCAAAGTAAGGCAGGTGATCTTGCCCAGTCCTCCCTCATTGAAATGAATCAAATTCATCAAATGAATCCAATTCATTTGGATATCATGGCACCACCTCCCTGATGTCATGGTTCTCTTCAAGAATAAAGGACAAATAACAAACAAACAATAACAACAATTCTGAATGTGGATGGAATTTTCCATCCAAAGGTTTTGGAATTGCCTTGGATCACTGAGTTGCTGAGAAGAACTAAGTCTGTCATAGCTGGTCACAAGCTGCTGTTGCCGTGTACAATGATCTCCCAGTAGAGATACTGCTGGGTCAAAGGGTATGCACAGTTTGATAGCCCTTTGGGCTTAGTTCCGGACAGCTCTCCAGAATGGGTGGATCAGTTCATAGCTCCACCAACAATGTATTCATCTCTCAACATCCCCTCCAACATTTATCATTTTCTTTTCTTATGATCTTAGCCACCTTAAGAGGTGTGAGATGGTACCTCAGTTGTTTTGATTTTCATTTATTTTATCAATAGCGATTTATATGACTATATATGGCTTTAATTTCTTCATTTGAAAATTGTTCATTCATATCATTTAACCATTTATGTAACATATAATCTTACAGATTTCCTGGGTCATCAAGACGTTAAGTGACATGTCCATAATCATACAATAAGGATGTGGCAAAATCAAACTTTGAACCCAGGTAGATAGATAGATGATAGATCAGGAAGGAATATGTTTATGTGTATATCATATATATAGGAGTCTATGTAGCTTAGATATTTGTTGAAGGTGAAATAAGCAGGTTTGAACCATTGTTGCAGGTAAGAGATAAGGTATTCTCTCTCTCTCTCTCTCTCTCTCTCTCTCTCTCTCTCTCTCTCACACACACACACACACACACACACACACACACACACACACACACACACACACACACACTCCATATCCATAGACCTTAATTTTGTCATCTATAAATAAGCCAACTACATTAAATATCCTTACAGGTCCCTCCCAGCTCTAAGTTAGAGCATCTAGAACCAGGAGGGATAGAGATATCCTGTAGTGTGACTCCCTCACGCGACAACTCATATCATTACTGATGCATGCATAAGAGAGTAAAGGGATCAGATTGAAATGATGGGTTGAATCCCATCTCTGACCCTTCTCACCTATCTTCCTTTCCCTTGGCCTCAGTTTCCTCATCTGTAAAATGAAGGGATTAGACTAGATTACTTTGGGATCTCTTCCAACTCTAGATCAATGAACCAATACTTATATAAACATTGACCACGAGAGTCTTTAATTAGGTTGAGTTCAAACCCAGTGGCCCTCATGGTCTCTTTTTATTTAGAATGGTAGGACCATAGACTCAATCATTTTAAAGATGAAGAAACTGGGGTTTGTGGAGGTTATGATACAACCAAGGTCACACAAGTAGTGAGCAATCAGAAGCAGAATCTGAACCCAAATCTATTTGAATCCAATTCTATAACTCTAACTACGTGACCATTTCACTATGCCATGTGTTCTTTGATTGTACCTTTGTGTTCATGTCCAGCCCTCTCTCGATCAAGCAGAGATCCAGAGTTGAACACTTGGAAAGGAGATCTTGGGATAAGGGAGTGGAGATTAGGGTTTGGCATCCATCTTGTTGGAAAAGTTTTTCCCAGAGGTTTTGAACCATGCTACCTCCAGCTCTCTTCTGGAGAACAAAAATCCGGATCACCTGGGATCCTGAGCATCTTCTCCAGAATCATGAACTAAACAAAGGATCCCAGCTGAGGATCAGTTGGGATTTTGCTCTAAGGTCAGGCAGCAAAGGCGATGTCTCTCCCCACATCCCCCCAGCTGGGTCTGTGAGATGACGTTTTAGATTCCCTAGTGAGATATAACAGATAAATAAAAAGTCATCCTTCCTTACATCCTGCCCCCTGAAATTCCCCTCTCTAGTTTGGATTGGCCAACAGATTGTTTTCTGTTTCCTGTCCTGGACGCCAGGGAAGTGCTGCTATACAGCTGTTGTACAGAGCTCCCCACCACACCTACCCCTCCCCAGGGTGAGGTCTATTTCAGAGAGAGGACCCAGGCGTCATTGCAAGGTCTCCATCTTGGCCAGGCTTTGGAAGGAAAGGGCTTGGAGAAATACAAGATGTTTCCTGTTTCAATTCTTTCCTCTTATTTCTGCACTCCTTGTATTTATAAAGGGTGAAGAGTGTGTGTGTGTGTGTGTGTGTGTGTGTGTGTGTGTGTATTACTCCCCCATTAAACCATAATTCTGCCCAACTAGTCCCAAGAGATAGAACAAAATCTCTGAACTTCATTGTACTGAGGGGAAACTGAGACATCACTAAAGAATTTGATCCATCCAGAGTTCCTTTACCCTGCTAGAAGCTGTATGAAATAGCTGAAAACTTTGCCTTGGCCAGGGCAACTAAGACTCAAGCTTTTTAGCTTTATTACCTATTACAACCCTTTACATATGTCTTTCCTGCCAGTCAAAGTGACCTTCTTACTATTCTTCACACGTGGTTTTTCATTTCCCTTCTAAATACCTTTGTACTGATAACTCCCATGCTTGGAATATATTCCCTCCTCCCCTCTGCCTCTTAGAATCACTAAGATCCTCAAACATTACCTTCTGTATGCTTCCCCCACATGCTAGTGTCCTCCCCTCCAAAAATCACCTTATATCTATTTTATTATCTATTATATATATTCCCATATATGTGCAAGTTGTCTCTTCCAATAGAGGGTATGCTCCTGCAGGGTGGGAACTGTTTCCTTTCTGTCTATTTCCAGCACCTGATACATTGTTGATTGATTGATTGCAAACTCTTTATCATGAGGTAAGAAGACATTAAAGAAGTAGCAAATGGAAGGAAAAAGGAAAAAGAAGAAGGGGCACAGAGGGAGCAATGCTTCCAAGATGATACCTGGAGATCCAGATGAGTAGGGCTCTTGAGTATGCAATAATAAAAGGAGCAATGAGTCACAAGTTTTGGGTTCAGGTTCTTGTGCAATCTAAGTATTTCATCTCCATGGCTATCAATTTCCCTATATATAAAATGAAGGGATCAGACAGACACCTTTAGGATCCTTGGCCAGCTCTGACTCATGATATTTCTACTTTTCAAATATACACCTATGTGATGCAGCAGCAGAAACAGCTCAATAGCACCAAGGTAATGACAAAATCCAGGATGGGCGTTAGCAAATAAAGAATTATGAAAAAGACTCACAATAAACGAATAATTAAAAATATGTAGCTGAAAAAAATGGGTTGGCCAGGTGATGAGGTAAAGGAATAATAACCAATAGACAGACCAATGGACTCCCCTTGTGAAATCAAGAAGAAAGGGGAAATTATGAGGAAGCTCCTCATCCCCACAGGCTGAGTGAGGTTTAGATCTGGAAAGCATCTCATAAGTCATCTATTCCAATCCCCTCATTTTATTGGTAAGGAAATGGCAGCACAGATGGAAAAATGGCTTACTCCAAAATTGCATGTGGAAGATCTGAGCAAGGGTAGCCCAGATGGGCAGCTATGGGCCTGCATCAGTGGGAGAATCCATATTTATGTGATGACAGATGCACTGGGATATTTGAGAATATCACTCTCATGAATGATAAAATACAAGTTATCATAAAAAGCAATATTGTAGTCACATCATTATCTTGTGTTATTGTGGATTTTCCCAGTCAAGGATGAAAAAGTATATACAACTCCTTTAAAGTAGGGATCCATGAATTTAGGAAGGGATTCAAAATGAAACCTGGTATCAGAAAGGGAGAACGGACTCCATTGATCTGATTGTTGTCACTGCACCAGGCAGATATTTGGATATAAATCACATCCCATTTAAGATCACTCCTGCCATGCTTTGCCAATACTTGATCCATTCAGGATAACAGAGATAATAAGCATCTGAGATGAGATCCGAACCACAGTTCTCTGACTCACTAAATGGTGTTCTTCCCACTGATTATAGAGATTTATCATTGGATGGGCAAGCTCCAGTTAGAGGTCTCTAGGTCATTCAGTGGATTTGGGTGTTGAGTTTGAATCCTGTTTCACATGTGTATTAACTGGATAACTGTGGGCAAGTCATTTAACCTTTTTCTCTGCCTCAATTTCCTTACCTATAAAATGGGGATAGTAAAGTTACTAACTTCGTAGAATTGTTTTGAAGTTAAAATAATATCTATAAAGCTTTTTGCAAAACTTAAAAGCACTGTATAAATGTTAACTATTACTATTATTGTTGTTATTATTATTTTGTAGAGGGACTTCACACCCTAGTCTGTGAGTTCTTTCTGGCTAATGAACCTAGGGCTTCCCTCTACATGCTTCCAACCCCAACCTCTTGGGCTCTCCCCTTCCTTCATTTTAGCCAAGTATCCTTTTTCTGACTTTTACAATCATCCCATTCAATGGTTGGTTAGTTGTTGTCCTTCACTTTTTTATTTTTTTTATTTAATAGCCTTTTACTTACAGATTATATGCATGGATAACTTTACAGCATTAACAATTGCCAAACCTCTTGTTCCAATTTTTCACCTCTTACCCCCCTCCCCTAGATGGCAGGATGACCAGTAGATGTTAAACACATTAAAATATAAATTAGATACACAATAAGTATACATGACCAAAACATTATTTTGCTGTACAAAAAGAATCAGACTTTGAAATATTGTACAATTAGCTTGTGAAGGAAATCAAAAATGCAGGTTGTCCTTCACTCTTGAAGAAGGCCAAAATGACATCTCTATAGGAGAATCAGGTTAATATGTCCAATTGTGGCTGATCAGACCAATACAAGTTCAAAATGCTTTGTCACAGGTTGGACACAGATAATCCCTATGGACCTGTGGGGTAGATTCTCTAACTTTGCACATCTTGAGTTTTATCTGAGCTAATTAATTCAAAGCACCTTCTCTGATGAGGGCACTCCATGCTTGGAAGTCCCGTTCCAGTGTCTCCCATGTCATGCAATCCATTCTAAAGTTCTTCAGAGAGACCTTGAGAGTGTCCTTGTGTCATTTTTCTGACATGAGTACTTGCCCTGTGTGGATTCTTCATAAAATAGTCCCTTTGGCAAGCGTACATTTGGCATTCAAATAATTTGGCCAGTCCAATAGAGTTGCCCTCTCTGCAGAAAGTTTCAGTCTTTCACATTTAGTTCAAGAAAGGACCTCAGACTCTGGTATCTTATCCTGCCAAATGATCTTCAGAATATTTCTAAGGTAATTCAAATGGAAGTGACTCAGTTTCCTGGGTCTAAATCTAGATCTGAGTCTGAGTCTGGGTCTGGATCTTGTTCTGGATCTGGATCTAGACAAAGGTCTGAGTCTAGATCTCCATCTAGACATGGGTCTGGATTTAGGTCTGGGTCGTAGTCTCAGTCTCCTTATTTGTAAACTGAGGGGTTTGGTTTGTGTGAAGCTCAAGTGTCCAGCCTGGCTGCCTCCCCATCTCTGCTCTTCCTCCGGGAGTTCCCCCCCCCCCCTCCAGCCAATGTCTTGGCCAGCCTCCAGGAAGCAGGAATTGACTGTGGAGGAGAATCCGGGCAGCCCCGTGGGGAGACAGGCCAGACATCTGAAGGGTCTCTGGCGCTAGCTCCAGAGACTCGGCACCCCCTTCTTCCTCCTCCTCCTCCTCCTCCCTAGGCTGGCTCAGCGGGGACCCTCCCTCTCTTCTTTCCCGGCGCCTGTCAGTCAAATTGAGGCACTTGGAAGTTCGACCGTGGCCAAAAAGAAGCAGATTTCAAAACATGCTGCTCCTGGCTCGGGCTTCCTTTGGCCGCCCTGCCCCTCCTTCCCGCCCCCTCCCCGTTCCCCTGCCCCCAGGATCGAGCAAAGTCGAGAAGCAGCAGAAAGGGAAGCGAGAGGACAAGGAGGCTTGGGGGAAGGGCTCACACCGTCATCTGTCATGTCACTCAGGGGGACTTTGTTCCAAAGCCCGACCTGAGCTCCCAGAGATGGAGGGGGGCTGATTGCAAGGTTGGGGGTGGGAGAGGGGACCGGAGTAGGAAGGGAGGCAGCTGCTGCAGTTTTCCTAAATGGGGGGGGGGGGGAGTGCGGGAGAAACGAAGGGGGAGGGGAACTCAATGAAAACGTAATGGGGGGGAGAGAGACACAAAGACAGAGATGGAGACACCAAGAAACAGAGACAGAGAGAGACAGAAACAGAGACAAAAAACAGAGAGACAGAGACAGAGAAACAGAGATGGAGTGACAAAGACAGAGACAGAGAAAGAGACAAGGAGACATACAGAGACAGAGACATCGAGAGCGATAGAAACAGAGAAACGGAAACAAAAAGACAGAATCAGAGAGCCAGAGCCAGTGACGAGTGGGGGGGGGGGGGGAGAGGGAGGAGAGGGAGGGAGGGGAGAAGAGAGGAGGCAAGTGATGGAAAAAGGAGAGGAGATCAATATCTTATGAGTGAGAAAATAGAGATTGGGAAGTTAAGTGATTTCTTCAAGGTTATTCAGATAAAAAAGTATTTGAACTGAATTAAATTGAACAAAACCAAACTGAAAAAAAAAAGGAGAGGAGAGAGTCTTTGAACTTTCCCCAAAGCTTTTTTTTTTTGAGAACACACCTTTATAGAGAAAAAGAAGTGTGTGTGGGGGGGGGGGAGCTGAGGGAGGTTGGGAAACTGATCCCTAGTGCAGATACAAGTAATCTATTTTGCCTTCTCAGAGACTTAGTTTCCTTTTTTGTAAAATGAGAATAATATTTACACTGCCCTTCTCACAGGGTTGTGATTAGGATATCACACTGTAACACTAAAAAGCCCTAGAAATGGGTATTACTGCTGGCTCAAGTAGCATGAGGAGGAGGAGGAGGAGAAAGAAGAAGAGAAGGAAGAAGAAGAATAAGAGGAGAAAGAGGGAAAAGATGAAGAGTAAAGAAGAAGAGGAGGAGGAGAGGAGGAGGAAGGGGTGGTGGTGGTGTTGATGGAGGTAGAGGAGAAAAAGAACTGCTTGGCTCCTCTGACTGCCCCTTCCTTCTCTATTCTCCAATGATATGAGCTAAGCAATTGGCCCCTCTCACTTCTTGAGAATGGATGGACTGCCTATTCCATGGCATTTATCTCCCACTTCTGGATTTTTTTGCACCTTAGTCTCACAGAATCCCTAGTTTTCCCTCAAAACTCAGCCTGGGATCATATTCTATATCACTGCTTTCGTGTTTTCCGCCCTACCCCATTTCCACCTCAGTTACTGGTACTCATTGAGTTTTTGGCATGACTTTCCATATACCTAATATTTACCTGAGTGTGTGTTTGTGTGCATATGTTGCATCCCTCCAACAGAATACAAAGCTCCCAGAGGGAGTAATTGTTTCATACCCCTATTATTTAACACAGTAGTTGTCTCCTCCTCCTCCTCCTTCTGCTGCTGCTGCTGCTCCTACTGCTGCTTGTTGTTCTTTTTCTACTACTACTTCTGCTTCTTCTTTCTCCTCCTCCTCTTTCCCTCTTCTTATAGCTGCTACTAGCACACAGTAGATGCTAGTAAATGTCTGTTGAATTATGACTATTATTACTATTTTCCACCCCCACAGAAAACATGCTGAAAGGAGGGGAAAGATGCAGGGGATGGGGGTGGGAAGAAGCTCTTTGGAGGGAGCAGCTGTCTCCTGGAGATTTTCCTCCTGTTAATTTTTACCTGATGCCTGGCAAGGCCCACACACTGTACCACATGGGATGCCCACATCTGGAGCAGCTGGATCCCACCCTGCACATATGGCTTGTCCACCAGACCTCCTGTATATTCTTGTCCCCAGCCTCTCCAATGGCTCTCTTTACTCCCCACCCCCAGATTTTTGCCCATAATCTGCATATTTAACAGTTTACCACTTTGCCAAGCCAACGTTGCAGACCTACTCTAGCAAGAGCCTTGGAAATATCTCACTAACTTGTGTCCAAAGCACTGAAGGCAGGCTTTATGTGGAGTAGGACTGGAAGGGCACACCAAGCAACAGAGGGAATCTGGGCTCTCAGACACTAAGGATACTGATATTGAGGCAGCTGGGTGGTACAGGTATACAGCTGGCCTTGGAGTCATAAAAATCTTAGAATCCCACCTCGGGTGCTTACTAGTTGTGGGATTCTGGGCAAATTACTTAACTTAAGCAAGTCACCTAAATCTATCTCAAGTTCCTCAACAGAAAAATAGAGATAATATAGCTTCTTCCAGGATTACTGTGGTCAAATATTATATTTTTAAAGCAATTAGCACAGTAACGGCACATTGTAGGTACTTAATAAATGCTTATTTTCTCCATCTATCTAGTGAATTTTCAGTTCAATTCAGTGGCTTCAGATTTAAACTGGTAAGCCAAGAAAGCTGTCTATATAAGTCCTCACAGTGACAATAGTATCATCCATGTTTGCCCTGAAGATGATTGATGCTACACATCATTTTTAGGAGAATTAGAGTCCCATAATAATGCTGGGATGACCTCAAGATAAATTATTTAAGCTCCATTAGCCTTAATTTCCACATCTGTAAAATAAGATGGTTCAACCAAATGAGCTCTGTTTGCTACAGTTCTAACTTTGTGATACAAATATAAATCAAATATGCCCATTTTCTTCATGAGTTTCACATTTATTTGCCTCATGATCATGTATGCTTCAGAATCGATTCAATTGAATTCAATAAAATTTCCTATGCACCTACTATGTGCCAGGAACTGTCCTAGGTACCAGAGAGAAAACAGTCTCTGTCCACAAAGAACTTACATTCTACTAGGGGTGAAGAAAGATAATATATACATTGATAAATATAAAAGTATATCCATAATCATGTCTTTTTCCTCTCCAAGTTCCACTTAAGTTAGAAATGGGAATTCTATCAGTTTGGGAATTCCCTCCCAAATAAAGATCACAAACACATTGAATTAGATAGAATGTTGAATATAGTAAAAAAAAAAATCTGGATTTGAATCTAACCTCAGATGTTTCTTAGCTGTGCAGGTAATTTATCCTCTCCTTGCCTCAGTTCCTTTTATATGAAACATAGGACTTGGCTTCTAAGGTCTCCTTCTAGCCCAGAATCTGTGATTCTATGGCCCTATGATTACATCCTAAGTGCAAAGTCCTTTTGCTTAAAGTCAATTCTTGAAGTTTGGTTCTCCCAACAACCAAAAATCCCAGTCAGAGTCTGACCTTTGTAGTGGTGGAGAGGAACATGGCCTGTGTGACAGTTTTTGATAATCTCTTTCCAAAGGCCCAGGAGAGTGCTTAATGAATTTGGTGATCTCCTCTTGTGCTTGAAGGGCACCAAGTAGATATCCCAGTGCCTGAGATTCTACCATGAGAGATTCAACTCATCAGACTCATCTGAACAAACCTAGCTCTGGTAGATTATTGATTTATTCAACCCTTAGTGTAAATGAATTTCTTCCAGAGAAGGGACAATGAGGCAGCCTGGTGGAGTGGAGAGTTCAAAACAAGGCTCAGGAAAGCAAACTATGATAGTGCCTGCAGAGCCATACCTAAGGCAGGACAACTGGGACTTTGTTTCTAGGTGCCTGCATAAGGAGGTACATTCTCCAAATGCTGGTCGTCTGAAAGACTGCTCCCTAATTTGATCTATGTTTCTACTCTATCAGGGCCTCTAATTTTCCTTTACTACATGTGCCCACCTCCTCCTTACCCCCAAGTCAAATTTACTCAAATCAGAAGAACATTTAGAGGATTTCCTGATTAAGACAAATGCTTATTTCTTACCTACCAGAGAGATGGGAATCAAGGGTTTCTATTAACTAGAGATCATATATAGCCCTATTCGTATTGATGGTCCTTTTTGGCCAGTGTTTGGTTGGGGAATAAAATTGAGGATTGTTTGCATTCATTTGGTGATCTCCTCTGCTGGAAAGGGTCTCGGTTGGTGTTTGGTTTGTGAATCTTGCCCCATCTGAGTTTACTGTTGGCCCAAGCAAAAGAATTCCTGATTACTCAGATGCCAGGGCTGGGAACGGAGGCAGAGGAGGGAAGCTGTTCAAAAAGCAGGTAGAATAAACAGGTGCTACCGGAGGGTCCTCACTGATCTGGACAATATACTTGATGTGACAAAAATCAGCTGGATTTAGGGGGGGGCGCTCCCAAGAGCTGAGGTCTTGGCTCAACTTCCTAGGCACACTAGGTGTTCCCCCCATTCCTCATATAATCTCTCACAGGCGGTGGAAATGGAAAGGAATTTTGTTCAAGTTGTTTTGACTGTAACCAAGGAATTAAGGAGATGGATGAAGCCAGAAACAAGTGTGACAGTCTTAAAAATCCACAGATGGTGAGCAGACCTGGGGGCCGGCCGCACTTGAGTACAGCTCTCTGCAGAGCCCATCCTGATGAGTTGCAGAGGAAAGGAGCTATCCCTTAATACCTTTTTACCAAAGGTGTGTATAAAAGTATATATATGGTGGGAAGACCAGTAGACAAAACTAAAGGCTCGAATTTTTCTTGGTCACGTGGAGAGTAAGGCTCAGAATTTTAAATCAGATCTCGTAACTTAAAATGTGATGCTTTTTGGAAGGTGGGGGAAGTGGGTGTTGGAGGAAGATGGAACTTTTCATATTCTTTCCCTCAAACATAATTGTGACGATTAAGTAAACTACAGAACATTCCCAAGGATAATTTATAAAAGCAAGAAAAGACTTAAGGTAGCACCAAAAAATTATAGTATCAAAAGGGAGATGGTTCAGTTGTATTATAAAAGTAAAAGTTGGGAACAACCAAGTTGGTAACATGGGATACACTGGTATCTCTCATACAGAAAGTCAACAGAAGGAATCCCCTTCGAGGAGAAGGTCACTCCTGCCAGATCTATGAACACGAAGGATAGAAACTGCTTATGATTAGATGCATTGGGTTAATTACTAGCTGCATTGATACACCCACGATGATCACAGAGACTGAGGGACTGAAATAATAGACAGATGGATGGTACAGTGTAGAGAATGCTAGCCCTGGAATCAGGCTGACCTGAATTCAAATTCATCCTCAGACATTTCCTAGTTGTGTGACCCTGGGGGAAAAAGTCTCTTAATTTCTGTCTGCCTCAGTCTCCACTATTGTAAAATAGAAATAGTAAAAGTATCTACCTCCCAGGATTGTATCTACCTCCTAGGATTGTTGTGAGTACCAAATGAGATTATATTTATATAAAGTGCTTAGTATAGTACCTGGCACATAGTAGGTACTTAATAAATGTTTATTTATTTCTTTTCTCTCCTAGCTCCCTAACCACAAAACTTTTGACCAGCACAATATAGAAATTTAACCAATTGGTTTCTCCATGTGCACAACAAGCCCTTCTTTACAATATTTCTAGATTAGTGTTAAGGAAATTGATATTGAGAGCATAGCTCCTATAAATTCAGTTAACATCTCTATACAAATAATTCCCAGATCTATGTATCTAGCCTTAGTCTATCCCCAGAGTTTCACTTACAAGTCTCCAATTGCTTCTTAGGTGTCTCATCCAGATGTCTAGACCATCTTAAACTCAACATGTTGCAATAAAACATCTTTGCTCCCATCCCTCCCCTATTCACAACTTTCCTCTTTGGAGGCACCCAATCACCGAGGTTAAAACCATTGACTTATACTCCATTCCCCTTTTCCTCATTCATCCATAGAGTCTCTTCCTACTATCACACAGCCTTCTCTCCACTCCAGAGCTACGACTTGGTCAGGTCCTCAGCACTTCTTGCCTGGAAAACTGCATATTCCTGTTCATTCGTGTGCCTGCTTCAAGTGTCCCCCCTTCAAACCAGCTGCTAATCAGCTTCCAAGGTGATTCTTCTAAAGTGTAGATTGACGATAATATCTGTGAGCTCTAATGTATTCCTCTTACCTTTAAGAACAAATACATTCTCTTTCATTTGGCTTTAAAGGTCTTCAAAACAAACCTCCTTCTCACTTTTCCAGTATTTTAAAATTTTGCTCCCTTCTATACACTATACCATTGGCTACATGGTTATACTTGTCATTCCTTGTATGAAAATCTTCTTCCTGTCTTGATGCATACCCACTGAATATTTCCATGCTTATAATGCTTTTCACCCTCATTTCCCCCATTCCCTGGGTATGCTCAACATATTATAAGGGAGGCAGAATATTACTATGCTAATGATGGCGCAAAGAGTAATCCCAGATCCATAAGCATATTTTTATCTGAAAATGTTTAATAACCGATTGTTAATTAACAGAGAATTTAGAGAGATTTCTGAGGGCTTTCTCTATTCTCTCTGTCTCTCTATATATAGGTAAATATATATATGTATATATATATATATATATTTCCTTTTCCTTATCATATAAGAAAATTTAATTTTCATTTTTTAAATTTTGAATTCTAAATTTTCTCTCTATCTACTTCCCTTTCTCCTTTGGGAAGGCAAGAAATTGAATTCAATGTTTTCTATATGCCTTAGGTGTGTGTGTGTGTGCGTGTGTGTGTGTGAGTGTGTGTGTATATATACTTATTTACATATAGTTTTCCTTATTAAATGTGAGATTTTGGGTGGACAGGAGACGGGGAGAATATGTCTCACAAAGGGCCCTGTTGTAATGGACCAAACTTCTTGGAGAAAGATGATAACATTTCTAGTCCCTATTCAAAGTTGAAAATAGAGAACATAGAATAAAACAGTAGAAATGTGTAACTTTCAAACCTTAAAATTGAATTTTTGTAATGAAAGTAATCTTTGTGAAAAATAAGCAATCGAATACCAAGGTTTTTACAAAAAATTGGAAAATGTATTATCCAAAAAAAGGACTAATTTAGAGAATGCAGTCCAAATATATGGCGTGTCTGCTCTTAATGGATCCAAGAAATCCAATGGGGGTTGATGTTCAGCCCCATTTTAAGGTCTTACCTGCTGAGCAAGGAAAGTTCTTACTCTTTGTAAAAGTTCCTCCTTGAAACTGTCTGGTACAAGGGCTTGAGCTTTGGGAGTGAGCTCTGCTACCAAGGTGTCCACATTCACCTGTTCTCCCCCTTTTTCTTGAATCACAGCTCGACAATGAGCTTGTAATTGATCTTTCCAACCACATTCAAGGAATTTCGCTCTTATCCTCTCTTGAAGTCGTTCTCATTCCCCAGTTTCTATGAGTTTCTGGTGAAGAATTGCTTTCATCTGTGAATGCCTGTTCATGTGGTGATTCTTGGTTTCCTCAGAGCCATCCCCCGGAGAATAGGCAGGTGATGAAGTCCCCAAATCTCTATGGTCTCCTTGACAGTGTGTTTCCTTTGCTGGGGCACGGGGCCAATTTCTGGAGATGGTTGGGCGAGGGTCTTGCTTTGTGGCAAGGGAAGAGGAGGATGACCTCCAGGGTCTCTTTCTTGTAGTCTGTCTCAGAGGGAGAGCTTGTGCTCCAGCCTCCAGTTTTCTGTCTTCCTAGAGCCTGTCCCAGTCCTCCATGGTGTTGGGAGATGGAACCAATCTCTGGGTCCCAGGTCTTGTCCTTCGGCCTCCAGCCCCACCAAAGGTGAAAGGGGCAATGAATCTGTCTCTCTCAGTCTGAGGGCTTGTGCTGCAGCCTCCATCCAACACAAAGGTGAGAGATGGATTGAATGCCTCTGGCTGAGTTTGTCCCCGTTTATATATTCTATTCAAAGTACATCATGGAAGGCTGAGGCTTGTAGAACTGTCCTAAGTACTGTCTTAAGTACTCTCTTAAGTATATGGAAACAAGGGAATGATCAGCTTAATTCCATTGAGGAAACACCTGGTGGGAAAACTCAATGAATCCTGCTCAACTAGATCCCCTTTGTGAGCAATTATCAATTGCACCCAGTTAAGCCCTTGTAGGAATCCTTGTTCCAAGTTCAGAGTTCTGGCCCATAACATCTCCTGCTTTCTTTTGTTTTAGAATGTAAGATGGTCACACCCTACCTGACCTGCATGGCTTGTATCCTAGTATAGGTCACTAGACTCTGAAATCCACAAGGAGTCTATCTTCTCCTGGCTTCATGTGAAGGATAAAATTCTTCAATTCCAGGGTATGCTTCTATTAAACCAGATCTATCCTGTCCTTCTTCTTTTGCTTTAACTGGTGCCTTTTGTTATCTTGGCATAGGCTGCTTCATGGGTGGTGCTGGTTTGATCACTCTCTCCTCCACCTCTCCCTTCTCCCTCCACCCATGAAAGCCTTCATGGAGGGGGCTAGGGGAATGCCCTAATGTCTCCTGCTGTAAAGAACCACTCTCCTCAATTTCCACACAACTGGAATTAACTCCATTTCTCATCCCCAGTACTTTACATAGCACTCTCTTGCTTGGAATCTTGAGTCAAGTTGGGGGATGAATCAAAAGACCAAGGTTTATACACCCTTGAATCAAATTTCATTTCCCTGGAGAGGCTGTCAAAGAGCTATTGACCTCTCTGGAAATAAGGGCATTCGGAGATCTATTGCACATCACTGACCCTTCCCTGGCTATGCTGACCATAGAAAAAAAGAAGTAGAAAGGTTGCTCTCCTTGGAATAGTAGAAACACTAGTCCTACATCCTAAAAGCCGATTATTCAGTATAAATGTTTATTAATTGATGCTTGATCAACTGAGAACTGAGAGAGATATCTGAGCGATATCTACAATTTCTTTTTTTTAATTCCCTGTTCTTCTTTTTGTATGCACATTTTACTTTCCCTTTTAAAATATTGAGTTCTAAATTTTCTCTCTTCTTACTTCCCTTTCCCACCTTTAAAAGGCTCTTGCCTTCTTGGTGAGAGATTTTTCCACATACATTGCGTGTGTGTGTGTGTGTGTGTGTGTGTGTGTGTGTGTGCACTTACTCACATATAGTGCAGCTTATTATATGGGAGTATTGGGGGGACAAGAAAGGGGAAAAGAATTTCCCCTTGCTTGGTATCCCCAGTGCTTTACATAGCACTCTCTTTCTTGGAATCTTGTGTCAAGTTGGGAGAAGAATCAAAAGATCAAGGTTTCTACATCCTTGAATCAAATCTCATTACCCTGCAGAGTCAGTCAAAGAGCTATTGACATCTCTGGGATGAAGGACATTAGGGGATCTCTTGCCAATTACTGAGTCTTCCCTGGGTATGCTCAACATATTACAAAGAAGTCGGAATATTGCTATGATTGGGATGGTACAAAGAGTAGTCCCAGATCCCTAAGCCTATTTTTACCTGAAAATGTTCAATAATGGATTGTTGATTAACTGAGAATTTAGAGATATGTCTGAAGGCTTTCTCTATTCTCTCTCTCTGTCTCTCTCTCTCTCTCAAAATATATGTATATATATATATATGTGTGTATATTTCCTTTTCCTCATCATATATGAAAATTTAACTTTCATTTTTTAAATTTTGAATTCTAAATTTTCTCTCTATCTACTTCCCTTTCTCCCTTGGGAAGGCATGAAATTGGATTCAATGTTTTCTATATGCCTGATGTGTGTGTGTGTGTGTGTGTGTGTGTGTGTGTGTGTGTGTGTGTACTTCTTTACACGTAATTTTCCTTACTAAATGTGAGTTTTTAGCTGGACAAGAGACGGGGCAACTATGTCTCACAAAGGGCCCTGTTGTAATTGGTCAAACTTCTTGGAGAAAGATGATAACGTTTCTAGTCCCTGTTCAAAGCTGAAAATAGACATAGAATAAAACAGTAGAAATGTGTAACTTGCAAACCTTGAAATTGAATTTTTGTTATGAAAGTGATCTTCGAGAAAAAAAATCAATCCAACACCCAGGTTCTTATGTATTTTATTGCTTAATATATTTAGTTCAATTGAAATTAGGATGCCTGCAATAGTTACTATTAGGGCTGATATTTTTGATAGAGTAGGTATTGTTATAGGGATGATTGTGGTTGGTGGAATGCTTGTTGTGAGGAGAAATCCTGTTAAGATGCTGCCTAAAGCTAGCCATATGATGGGGTTAGTTATATTTGGGTTGCTTTCGGATAGAGGAGAGAGGGGTAAGATTCACGGCTCATTTAGTAGAGCAAAGTGAATTACTCAGATACTGTAAAAAGCTGTAAGTCTGGTGGCAATAAGTGTTATGCACAGGGCTCAGGTGTTTACATAAGATGTATTTATGGCTTCAATGATAGCATCTTTGGAGTATAATCCTGCTAAAAATGGGGTTCCTATAAGGGCTAAACTGCCTAGTATGATTGCTGAGGATGTAACGGGGAGAAGTATTAATATTCCTCCTATTTTGCGGATATCTTGCTCATCGTTGAGACTATGGATAATGGAGACTGAGCATAGGAATAGTATTGCTTTGAAGAAGGCATGTGGACAAATGTGTAAAAATTCCAGGTACGGCTGGTTTAGGCCTAAGGCTACTATTATTAGACCTAGCTGACTAGATGTAGAAAAAGCTACCATTTTTTTGATGTCATTTTGAGTAATAGCGCAGATGGCTGTAAATAAAGTTGTAATTCCTCCTAGGCACAGTATGATAGTTAAGGCTGTTTGATTGTTGTGTGGTAGGGCTAAATCGGATGAATAGGAAGATACCTGCGACTACTATAGTACTAGAGTGAAGTAATGCTGATACAGGAGTAGGACCTTCTATAGCTGAGGGGAATCATGGGTGTAGGCCAAATTGGGCTGATTTCCCAGTTGCGGCAAGGATTAGTCCAAGAAAGGCTAATGTGTCAATATCTGTTATGAAGATGTGTTGAATATCTCAGGAGTTGTTATTGATTATTAGGCATGCTATGGCTAATATAAATCCAATATCTCCAATTCGGTTGTATAGCACAGCTTGGAGGGCAGCGGTGTTTGCGTCGGTTCGTCCAAATCATCATCTAATTAGTATGAATGATATGATACCTACACCCTCCCATCCAATAAATAGTTGAAACACATTATTTGCAGAGATGAGGATGATTATAGTAAATAAGAAAATAATGAAGTATTTGAAAAAACGGTGGATGATTGGGTCAGAGTGCATATATCAAATTGAGAATTCTAGAATTGATCATGTAACATACAATGCTGCAGGGATAAAGAGAATAGAAAAATCGTCTAGTTTAAAGCTTATTGTTAGATTAAATGTGTTTATAGAAAATCATTGTCAATTTGTAATTGTAGATTCTTGTCCAGAGTAGATGAAGAGGGTAAGTGGTATAAGGCTAGTAAAGAAGGCAAGTTTGACTATGGTTTTACATAATAATGGGAAGTTGTTAATTTTATGTGGTAGAACTATGTTATAGGCTAAAGGAAAAGTAAGTATAATAATAGCTAGTAGAAGAGAAGTATTCAATAAATAGTTAATTACTTTGATTTGGAATTGCACCAAAATGTTTGGTTCCTAAGACCAATGGATGACTATTATCCTTTAAAAGTAAGAAAGCCATGTGGATTAGGCATGGGATCAAGAGTTAGCAGTTCTTGTAACTTTCTCAGGCACATAAGGGGATTTAAACTCCTAATTTTAGATTCACAATCTAATGTTTTCATTAAACTCTATTTGCAGTATGTAATGCCGAGGATAAATTTGGGGCAGATGGAGATTGTAAGTAGTGGTAGTAGATGCAAAATTATTAATATATGCTCTCTGGTAAAGGTTGGTGTGATAGGGTATATGTGGTTTGTGAATTTGCCTCGTTGAGAAGTAATCAGTATGTGTAGAGAGTAGAGGGCTGTAATAACTGTGTTGGTACCTAGTAGAATAAGTGAAAAGTTAGATCAGGAGAATGAAGATATAATTACTAAAAGCTCTCCTAGAAGGTTGATAGAAGGGGGCTGGGCTACGTTAGCTAGACTTGCTAGTAATCATCAGGCACATATAAGTGGAACGATTATTTGTAGTCCTCGAGTAAGGATGAGGGTTCGGCTGTGAATACGTTCCTAGTTTGTATTAGCTAGACAGAAGAGTACTGAGGAGGTAAGGCCGTGGGCAATTAGTGTGGTAGCGCCTATAAAGCCTATAGGAGACTGTATTAGGTCTGCAATAATGAATAAACCTATGTGGCTGACAGAGGAGTATGCGATGAGAGATTTGAGGTCTGTTTGTTGTAAGCAAATAGAACTTGTTATGATTATGCCTCATAGAGACAGAATTATAAATGGGTAACATAAAGTGGATGTAGTTGGTTCTGTAAATGCTGTAATTCGTATAATGCCGTAACCGCCTAATATTAGTAAGATAGCAGCTAGTACTATAGAGCCTGCCATAGGGGCTTCTCCATGTGCTTTAGGTAATCAAAGATGGAGGCCGGATAGTGGTATTTTAACTAGAAATGCTATTATGCAGCCGTACCCTAATAGAGAAGTTGATATAGAAGTATCTAGGGTGGGGGATACTAGTGTTATGGTAAGTATGTGAAGGGAACCTAGGTTATTATGAAGGTAAAGTAATGCTACTAGAAGGGGGAGGGAGCCTACTAGTGTGTAGAAAAGGAAATATAGGCCTGCATTAAGTCGTTCATTTTGGCTGCTCTTAATGGATCCAAGAAATCCAATGGGGGTTGATGTTCAGCCCCATTTTAAGGTCTTACCTGCTGAGCAAGGAAAGTTCTTACTCTTTGTAAAAGTTCCTCCTTGAAACTGTCTGGTACAAGGGCTTGAGCTTTGGGAGTGAGCTCTGCTACCAAGGTGTCCACATTCACCTGTTCTCCCCCTTTTTCTTGAATCACAGCTCGACAATGAGCTTGTAATTGATCTTTCCAACCACATTCAAGGAATTTCGCTCTTATCCTCTCTTGAAGTCGTTCTCGTTCCCCAGTTTCTATGAGTTTCTGGTGAAGAATTGCTTTCATCTGTGAATGCCTGTTCATGTGGTGATTCTTGGTTTCCTCAGAGCCATCCCCCGGAGAATAGGCAGGTGATGAAGTCCCCAAATCTCTATGGTCTCCTTGACAGTGTGTTTCCTTTGCTGGGGCCCGGGGCCAATTTCTGGAGATGGTTGGGCAAGGGTCTTGCTGTGTGACTAGGGAAGAGGAGGATGACCTCCAGGGTCACCGGGAAGCGAGCGCAAGCGTGCGGACAAGGGAGCACAAGCACGCGGAGAAACAAGCGCAAATGGCGGGGTGCAAACCGAAGCCTCTGGGGGAGATACAAAGGGAGGTAGGGAGCCAGAGAGGGACCCAGGAAGAGGGCGAGGCAGGGGGCAAGAGAAAGAGCGAAGGAGGGAGCCAGGGAGAGCCAGGGATGGGCCAAGGGATGGACAGAAGGAAGGACCGAGGGAGGGGGCGAGGGGGAGCCAGGGAGGAAGAAAGGGAGAGATAGACAGAGGGAGTGAGGCATAGAGCCATGGTGGGAGGGAGGAAACAAGGGAGGTAGCGATGGAGGGAACAAGGAAGAGCAAGGGAGCAAGGGAGGGACAGAAAGACAGAGGTAGGGATAGAGTGAGAGAGGAAGGGAAAAAGCCTTGGACAGAACAAGGGAGAGAGGAAGGGGAAAAGCCTTGAACAGAACAGGGGAGAGAGCAAGGGAGGCTGCGAGAGAGGCGTTGAGAGAGAAAAAGAGGGAGGGATAGGTGGATTAAGGGAGAGGGAGAGGTGGGGAAGCAGCCACAACGGTCAAATGCAGGCAAGCGAGCACAAGCACGCCGTGAAGCCAGCGCAAGCGTGCGGGCAAGTGAGTGCAAGCGCGCGGGGTGCGAACCCAAGCCTCTGGGGGAGATACAAAGGGAGGTAGGAGCCAGGAAGGGATCCAGGAAGAGAGCAAGGCAGGGGCCGAGAGAAAGAGCGAAGAAGGGAGCCAGGGAGAGCCAGGGATGGGCCAAGGGAGGGACCGAAGGACGGACTGAGGGAAGTTGCAAGGTGGAGCCAGGGAGGAAGGGAGAGACAGACAGAGGGAGGGAGGAAGGGAGGTAGCGAGGGAGGGAACAAGGAAGAGCAAGGGAGAAAGGGAAGGACAGATAGCCGGAGGTAGGGATAGAAGGAGAGAGCAAGGTAAAAAGCCTTGGACAGAACAAGGGAGACAGCAAGGGAAAAAGCCTTGGACAGAACAAGGGAGACAGCAAGGGAAAAAGCATTGGACAGAACAAGGGAGAGAGCAAGGGGAAAAGCCTTGGACAGAACAAGCGAGAGAGCAAGGGAGGCTGCCAGAGAGGGGTTGAGAGAGAAAAGGAGGGAGGGAGAGGTGGATTAAGGGAGAGGGAGAGGTGGGGAAGCAGCCAAAAGGGTCAAATGCAGGCAAGCGAGCACAAGTGCGGCGGGAAAAGAGCGCAAGCTTGCGGGCAAGCGAGTGCAAGCACGCGGAGAAGCGAGCACAAGCGCGTGGGGGGCGAACCGAAGGCTCTGGGGGAGATACAAAGGGAGGTAGGAGCCAGGGAGGGATCCAGGAAGAGAGCAAAGCAGGGGGCGAGAGAAAGAGTGAAAGGAAGCAGCCAGGGAGAGCCAGGAATGGGCCAAGGGAGGGACCAAAGGACAGACTGAGGGTGGGGGCGAGGGGGAGCCAGGGAGGAAGGAAGGGAGAGACAGACAGAGGGAGGGAGGCATAGAGCCAGGGTGGGAGGGAGGAAGCAAGGGAGGTAGCAAGGCAGGGAACAAGGAAGAGCAAGGGAGCAAGGGAGGGACAGATAGACAGAGTTAGGGACAGAGGGAGAGAACTAGAGAAAAAGCCTTGGACAGAACAAGGGAGAGAGCAAGGGAAAAAGCCTTGGACAGAACAAGGGAGAGAACAAGGGAAAAAGCCTTGGATAGAACAAGGGAGAGAGCAAGGGAGGCTGCCAGAGAGGGGTTGAGAGAGAAAAGGAGGGAGGGAGAGGTGGATTAAGGGAGAGGGAGAGGTGGGGAAGCAGCCAAAAGGGTCAAATGCAGGCAAGCGAGCACAAGCGCGCAGGGAAGCGAGCGCAAGCGTGCGGGCAAGCGAGCGCAAGCGCGCGGAGAAGCGAGCGCAAGCACGCGGGGTGCGAACCGAAGCCTCTGGGGGAGATACAAAGGGAGGTAGTGAGCCAGGGAGGGATCCAGGAGGAGAGCGAGGCAGGGGGCAAGAGAAAGAGTGAAGGAGGGAGCCATGGAGAGCCAGGGATTGGCCAAGGGAGGGATAGAAGGACGGACCGAGGGAGGGGGCCAGGGGGAGCCAGGGAGGAAGGAAGGGAGAGACAGACAGAGGGAGGGAATCATACTGCCAGGGTGCTAGGATGGAAGCAAGGGAGGTAGCAAGCCAGGGAACAAGGAAGAGCAAGGGAGCAAGGGAGGGACAGATAGACAGAGTTAGGGATAGAGGGAGAGAACAAGAGAAAAAGCCTTGGACAGAACAAGGGAGAGAGCAAGGGAAAAAGCCTTGGACAGAACAAGGGAGAGAACAAGGGAAAAAGCCTTGGATAGAACAAGGGAGAGAGCAAGGGAGGCTGCCAGAGAGGGGTTGAGAGAGAAAAGGAGGGAGGGAGAGGTGGATTAAGGGAGAGGGAGAGGTGGGGAAGCAGCCAAAAGGGTCAAATGCAGGCAAGCGAGCACAAGCGCGCCGGGAAGCGAGCGCAAGCGTGCGGGCAAGCGAGCGCAAGCGTGCGGAGAAGCGAGCGCAAGCGCGCGGGGTGCGAATCGAAGCCTCTGGGGGAGATACAAACGGAGGTAGGGAGCCAGGGAGGGATCCAGGAGGAGAGCGAGGCAGGGGGCAAGAGAAAGAGCGAAGGAGGGAGCCATGGAGAGCCAGGGATTGGCCAAGGGAGGGACAGAAGGACGGACCGAGGGAGGGGGCGAGGGGGAGCCAGGGAGGAAGGAAGGGACAGACAGACAGAGGGAGGGAATCATACTGCCAGTGTGGGAGGATGGAAGCAAGGGAGGTAGCAAGCCAGGGAACAAGGAAGAGCAAGGGAGCAAGGGAGGTACAGATAGACAGAGTTAGGGATAGAGGGAGAGAACAAGAGAAAAACCTTGGACAGAACAAGGGAGAGAGCAAGGGAAAAAGCCTTGGACAGAACAAGGGAGAGAACAAGGGAAAAAGCCTTGGATAGAACAAGGGAGAGAGCAAGGGAGGCTGCCAGAGAGGGGTTGAGAGAGAAAAGGAGGGAGGGAGAGGTGGATTAAGGGAGAGGGAGTGGTGGGGAAGCAGCCAAAAGGGTCAAATGCAGGCAAGCGAGCACAAGCGCGCCGGAAAGCGAGCGCAAGCGTGCGGGCAAGCGAGCGCAAGCGCGCAGAGAAGCGAGCGCAAGCACGCGGGGTGCGAACCGAAGCCTCTGGGGGAGATACAAAGCGAGGTAGTGAGCCAGGGAGGGATCCAGGAGGAGAGCGAGGCAGGGGGCAAGAGAAAGAGCGAAGGAGGGAGCCATGGAGAGCCAGGGATTGGCCAAGGGAGGGATAGAAGGACGGACCGAGGGAGGGGGCCAGTGGGAGCCAGGGAGGAAGGAAGGGAGAGACAGACAGAGGGAGGGAATCATACTGCCAGGGTGCTAGGATGGAAGCAAGGGAGGTAGCAAGCCAGGGAACAAGGAAGAGCAAGGGAGCAAGGGAGGGACAGATAGACAGAGTTAGGGATAGAGGGAGAGAACAAGAGAAAAAGCCTTGGACAGAACAAGGGAGAGAGCAAGGGAAAAAGCCTTGGACAGAACAAGGGAGAGAACAAGGGAAAAAGCCTTGGATAGAACAAGGGAGAGAGCAAGGGAGGCTGCCAGAGAGGGGTTGAGAGAGAAAAGGAGGGAGGGAGAGGTGGATTAAGGGAGAGGGAGAGGTGGGGAAGCAGCCAAAAGGGTCAAATGCAGGCAAGCGAGCACAAGCGCGCCGGGAAGCGAGCGCAAGCGTGCGGGCAAGCGAGCGCAAGCGCGCGGAGAAGCGAGCGCAAGCGCGCGGAGAAGCGAGCACAAGCGCGCGGAGAAGCGAGCGCAAGCGCGCGGGGTGCGAACCGAAGCCTCTGGGGGAGATACAAAGGGAGGTAGTGAGCCAGGGAGGGATCCAGGAGGAGAGCGAGGCAGGGGGCAAGAGAAAGAGCGAAGGAGGGAGCCATGGAGAGCCAGGGATTGGCCAAGGGAAGGACAGAAGGACGCACCGAGGGAGGGAGCCAGGGGGAGCCAGGGAGGAAGGAAGGGAGAGACAGACAGAGGGAGGGAATCATACTGCCAGGGTGCTAGGATGGAAGCAAGGGAGGTAGCAAGCCAGGGAACAAGGAAGAGCAAGGGAGCAAGGGAGGGACAGATAGACAGAGTTAGGGATAGAGGAAGAGAACAAGAGAAAAAGCCTTGGACAGAACAAGGGAGAGAGCAAGGGAAAAAGCCTTGGACAGAACAAGGGAGAGAACAAGGGAAAAAGCCTTGGATAGAACAAGGGAGAGAGCAAGGGAGGCTGCCAGAGAGGGGTTGAGAGAGAAAAGGAGGGAGGGAGAGGTGGATTAAGGGAGAGGGAGAGGTGGGGAAGCAGACAAAAGGGTCAAATGCAGGCAAGCGAGCACAAGCGCGCCGGGAAGCGAGCGCAAGCGTGCGGGCAAGCGAGCGCAAGCGCGCGGAGAAGCGAGCGCAAGCGCGCGGAGAAGCGAGCGCAAGCGCGCGGGGTGCGAACTGAAGCCTCTGGGGGAGATACAAAGGGAGGTAGTGAGCCAGGGAGGGATCCAGGAGGAGAGCGAGGCAGGGGGCAAGAGAAAGAGCGAAGGAGGGAGCCATGGAGAGCCAGGGATTGGCCAAGGGAGGGATAGAAGGACGGACCGAGGGAGGGGGCCAGTGGGAGCCAGGGAGGAAGGAAGGGAGAGACAGACAGAGGGAGGGAATCATACTGCCAGGGTGCTAGGATGGAAGCAAGGGAGGTAGCAAGCCAGGGAACAAGGAAGAGCAAGGGAGCAAGGGAGGGACAGATAGACAGAGTTAGGGATAGAGGGAGAGAACAAGAGAAAAAGCCTTGGACAGAACAAGGGAGAGAGCAAGGGAAAAAGCCTTGGACAGAACAAGGGAGAGAACAAGGGAAAAAGCCTTGGATAGAACAAGGGAGAGAGCAAGGGAGGCTGCCAGAGAGGGGTTGAGAGAGAAAAGGAGGGAGGGAGAGGTGGATTAAGGGAGAGGGAGAGGTGGGGAAGCAGCCAAAAGGGTCAAATGCAGGCAAGCGAGCACAAGCGCGCCGGGAAGCGAGCGCAAGCGTGCGGGTAAGCGAGCGCAGGCACGCGGAGAAGCGAGCGCAAGCGCGCGGGGTGCGAACCGAAGCCTCTGGGGGAGATACAAAGGGAGGTAGTGAGCCAGGGAGGGATCCAGGAGGAGAGCGAGGCAGGGGGCAAGAGAAAGAGCGAAGGAGGGAGCCATGGAGAGCCAGGGATTGGCCAAGGGAGGGACAGAAGGACGCACCGAGGGAGGGAGCCAGGGGGAGCCAGGGAGGAAGGAAGGGAGAGACAGACAGAGGGAGGGAATCATACTGCCAGGGTGCTAGGATGGAAGCAAGGGAGGTAGCAAGCCAGGGAACAAGGAAGAGCAAGGGAGCAAGGGAGGGACAGATAGACAGAGTTAGGGATAGAGGAAGAGAACAAGAGAAAAAGCCTTGGACAGAACAAGGGAGAGAGCAAGGGAAAAAGCCTTGGACAGAACAAGGGAGAGAACAAGGGAAAAAGCCTTGGATAGAACAAGGGAGAGAGCAAGGGAGGCTGCCAGAGAGGGGTTGAGAGAGAAAAGGAGGGAGGGAGAGGTGGATTAAGGGAGAGGGAGAGGTGGGGAAGCAGCCAAAAGGGTCAAATGCAGGCAAGCGAGCACAAGCGCGCAGGGAAGCGAGCGCAAGCGTGCGGGCAAGCGAGCGCAAGCGCGCGGAGAAGCGAGCGCAAGCGCGCGGGGTGCGAACCGAAGCCTCTGGGGGAGATACAAAGGGAGGTAGTGAGCCAGGGAGGGATCCAGGAGGAGAGCGAGGCAGGGGGCAAGAGAAAGAGTGAAGGAGGGAGCCATGGAGAGCCAGGGATTGGCCAAGGGAGGGATAGAAGGACGGACCGAGGGAGGGGGCCAGGGGGAGCCAGGGAGGAAGGAAGGGAGAGACAGACAGAGGGAGGGAATCATACTGCCAGGGTGCTAGGATGGAAGCAAGGGAGGTAGCAAGCCAGGGAACAAGGAAGAGCAAGGGAGCAAGGGAGGGACAGATAGACAGAGTTAGGGATAGAGGGAGAGAACAAGAGAAAAAGCCTTGGACAGAACAAGGGAGAGAGCAAGGGAAAAAGCCTTGGACAGAACAAGGGAGAGAACAAGGGAAAAAGCCTTGGATAGAACAAGGGAGAGAGCAAGGGAGGCTGCCAGAGAGGGGTTGAGAGAGAAAAGGAGGGAGGGAGAGGTGGATTAAGGGAGAGGGAGAGGTGGGGAAGCAGCCAAAAGGGTCAAATGCAGGCAAGCGAGCACAAGCGCGCCGGGAAGCGAGCGCAAGCATGCGGGCAAGCGAGCGCAAGCGCGCGGAGAAGCGAGCGCAAGCGCGCGGGGTGCGAATCGAAGCCTCTGGGGGAGATACAAACGGAGGTAGGGAGCCAGGGAGGGATCCAGGAGGAGAGCGAGGCAGGGGGCAAGAGAAAGAGCGAAGGAGGGAGCCATGGAGAGCCAGGGATTGGCCAAGGGAGGGACAGAAGGACGGACCGAGGGAGGGGGCGAGGGGGAGCCAGGGAGGAAGGAAGGGACAGACAGACAGAGGGAGGGAATCATACTGCCAGTGTGGGAGGATGGAAGCAAGGGAGGTAGCAAGCCAGGGAACAAGGAAGAGCAAGGGAGCAAGGGAGGTACAGATAGACAGAGTTAGGGATAGAGGGAGAGAACAAGAGAAAAACCTTGGACAGAACAAGGGAGAGAGCAAGGGAAAAAGCCTTGGACAGAACAAGGGAGAGAACAAGGGAAAAAGCCTTGGATAGAACAAGGGAGAGAGCAAGGGAGGCTGCCAGAGAGGGGTTGAGAGAGAAAAGGAGGGAGGGAGAGGTGGATTAAGGGAGAGGGAGAGGTGGGGAAGCAGCCAAAAGGGTCAAATGCAGGCAAGCGAGCACAAGCGCGCCGGGAAGCGAGCGCAAGCGTGCGGGCAAGCGACCGCAAGCGCGCGGAGAAGCGAGCGCAAGCGCGCGGGGTGCGAACCGAAGCCTCTAGGGGAGATACAAAGGGAGGTAGTGAGCCAGGGAGGGATCCAGGAGGAGAGCGAGGCAGGGGGCAAGAGAAAGAGCGAAGGAGGGAGCCATGGAGAGCCAGGGATTGGCCAAGGGAGGGACAGAAGGACGCACCGAGGGAGGGAGCCAGGGGGAGCCAGGGAGGAAGGAAGGGAGAGACAGACAGAGGGAGGGAATCATACTGCCAGGGTGCTAGGATGGAAGCAAGGGAGGTAGCAAGCCAGGGAACAAGGAAGAGCAAGGGAGCAAGGGAGGGACAGATAGACAGAGTTAGGGATAGAGGAAGAGAACAAGAGAAAAAGCCTTGGACAGAACAAGGGAGAGAGCAAGGGAAAAAGCCTTGGACAGAACAAGGGAGAGAACAAGGGAAAAAGCCTTGGATAGAACAAGGGAGAGAGCAAGGGAGGCTGCCAGAGAGGGGTTGAGAGAGAAAAGGAGGGAGGGAGAGGTGGATTAAGGGAGAGGGAGAGGTGGGGAAGCAGCCAAAAGGGTCAAATGCAGGCAAGCGAGCACAAGCGCGCCGGGAAGCGAGCGCAAGCGTGCGGGCAAGCGAGCGCAAGCGTGCGGAGAAGCGAGCGCAAGCGCGCGGGGTGTGAATCGAAGCCTCTGGGGGAGATACAAACGGAGGTAGGGAGCCAGGGAGGGATCCAGGAGGAGAGCGAGGCAGGGGGCAAGAGAAAGAGCGAAGGAGGGAGCCATGGAGAGCCAGGGATTGGCCAAGGGAGGGACAGAAGGACGGACCGAGGGAGGGGGCGAGGGGGAGCCAGGGAGGAAGGAAGGGAGAGACAGACAGAGGGAGGGAATCACACTGCCAGTGTGGGAGGATGGAAGCAAGGGAGGTAGCAAGCCAGGGAACAAGGAAGAGCAAGGGAGCAAGGGAGGTACAGATAGACAGAGTTAGGGATAGAGGGAGAGAACAAGAGAAAAACCTTGGACAGAACAAGGGAGAGAGCAAGGGAAAAAGCCTTGGACAGAACAAGGGAGAGAACAAGGGAAAAAGCCTTGGATAGAACAAGGGAGAGAGCAAGGGAGGCTGCCAGAGAGGGGTTGAGAGAGAAAAGGAGGGAGGGAGAGGTGGATTAAGGGAGAGGGAGTGGTGGGGAAGCAGCCAAAAGGGTCAAATGCAGGCAAGCGAGCACAAGCGCGCCGGGAAGCGAGCGCAAGCGTGCGGGGTGCGAACCGAAGCCTCTGGGGGAGATACAAAGGGAGGTAGTGAGCCAGGGAGGGATCCAGGAGGAGAGCGAGGCAGGGGGCAAGAGAAAGAGCGAAGGAGGGAGCCATGGAGAGCCAGGGATTGGCCAAGGGAGGGACAGAAGGACGCACCGAGGGAGGGAGCCAGGGGGAGCCAGGGAGGAAGGAAGGGAGAGACAGACAGAGGGAGGGAATCATACTGCCAGGGTGCTAGGATGGAAGCAAGGGAGGTAGCAAGCCAGGGAACAAGGAAGAGCAAGGGAGCAAGGGAGGGACAGATAGACAGAGTTAGGGATAGAGGAAGAGAACAAGAGAAAAAGCCTTGGACAGAACAAGGGAGAGAGCAAGGGAAAAAGCCTTGGACAGAACAAGGGAGAGAACAAGGGAAAAAGCCTTGGATAGAACAAGGGAGAGAGCAAGGGAGGCTGCCAGAGAGGGGTTGAGAGAGAAAAGGAGGGAGGGAGAGGTGGATTAAGGGAGAGGGAGAGGTGGGGAAGCAGCCAAAAGGGTCAAATGCAGGCAAGCGAGCACAAGCGCGCCGGGAAGCGAGCGCAAGCGTGCGGGCAAGCGAGCGCAAGCGCGCGGAGAAGCGAGCGCAAGCGCGCGGGGTGCGAACCGAAGCCTCTGGGGGAGATACAAAGGGAGGTAGTGAGCCAGGGAGGGATCCAGGAGGAGAGCGAGGCAGGGGGCAAGAGAAAGAGCGAAGGAGGGAGCCATGGAGAGCCAGGGATTGGCCAAGGGAGGGACAGAAGGACGCACCGAGGGAGGGAGCCAGGGGGAGCCAGGGAGGAAGGAAGGGAGAGACAGACAGAGGGAGGGAATCATACTGCCAGGGTGCTAGGATGGAAGCAAGGGAGGTAGCAAGCCAGGGAACAAGGAAGAGCAAGGGAGCAAGGGAGGGACAGATAGACAGAGTTAGGGATAGAGGAAGAGAACAAGGGAAAAAGCCTTGGATAGAACAAGGGAGAGAGCAAGGGAGGCTGCCAGAGAGGGGTTGAGAGAGAAAAGGAGGGAGGGAGAGGTGGATTAAGGAAGAGGGAGAGGTGGGAAAGCAGCCAAAAGGGTCAAATGCAGGCGAGCGAACACAAGCGCGCCGGGAAGCGAGCGCAAGCGTGCGGGCAAGCGAGCGCAAGCGTGCGGAGAAGCGAGCGCAAGCGCGCGGGGGTGCGAATCGAAGCCTCTGGGGGAGATACAAACGGAGGTAGGGAGCCAGGGAGGGATCCAGGAGGAGAGCGAGGCAGGGGGCAAGAGAAAGAGCGAAGGAGGGAGCCATGGAGAGCCAGGGATTGGCCAAGGGAGGGACAGAAGGACGGACCGAGGGAGGGGGCGAGGGGGAGCAAGGGAGGAAGGAAGGGACAGACAGACAGAGGGAGGGAATCATACTGCCAGTGTGGGAGGATGGAAGCAAGGGAGGTAGCAAGCCAGGGAACAAGGAAGAGCAAGGGAGCAAGGGAGGTACAGATAGACAGAGTTAGGGATAGAGGGAGAGAACAAGAGAAAAACCTTGGACAGAACAAGGGAGACAGCAAGGGAAAAAGCCTTGGACAGAACAAGGGAGAGAACAAGGGAAAAAGCCTTGGATAGAACAAGGGAGAGAGCAAGGGAGGCTGCCAGAGAGGGGTTGAGAGAGAAAAGGAGGGAGGGAGAGGTGGATTAAGGGAGAGGGAGAGGTGGGAAAGCAGCCAAAAGGGTCAAATGCAGGCGAGCGAGCACAAGCGCGCCGGGAAGCGAGCGCAAGCGTGCGGGCAAGCGAGCGCAAGCGTGCGGAGAAGCGAGCGCAAGCGCGCGGGGTGCGAATCGAAGCCTCTGGGGGAGATACAAACGGAGGTAGGGAGCCAGGGAGGGATCCAGGAGGAGAGCGAGGCAGGGGGCAAGAGAAAGAGCGAAGGAGGGAGCCATGGAGAGCCAGGGATTGGCCAAGGGAGGGACAGAAGGACGGACCGAGGGAGGGGGCGAGGGGGAGCCAGGGAGGAAGGAAGGGAGAGACAGACAGAGGGAGGGAATCATACTGCCAGTGTGGGAGGATGGAAGCAAGGGAGGTAGCAAGCCAGGGAACAAGGAAGAGCAAGGGAGCAAGGGAGGTACAGATAGACAGAGTTAGGGATAGAGGAAGAGAACAAGAGAAAAAGCCTTGGACAGAACAAGGGAGAGAGCAAGGGAAAAAGCCTTGGACAGAACAAGGGAGAGAACAAGGGAAAAAGCCTTGGATAGAACAAGGGAGAGAGCAAGGGAGGCTGCCAGAGAGGGGTTGAGAGAGAAAAGGAGGGAGGGAGAGGTGGATTAAGGGAGAGGGAGAGGTGGGGAAGCAGCCAAAAGGGTCAAATGCAGGCAAGCGAGCACAAGCGCGCCGGGAAGCGAGCACAAGCGCGCCGGGAAGCGAGCGCAAGCGTGCGGGCAAGCGAGCGCAAGCGCGCGGAGAAGCGAGCGCAAGCGCGCGGGGTGCGAACCGAAGCCTCTGGGGGAGATACAAAGGGAGGTAGTGAGCCAGGGAGGGATCCAGGAGGAGAGCGAGGCAGGGGGCAAGAGAAAGAGCGAAGGAGGGAGCCATGGAGAGCCAGGGATTGGCCAAGGGAGGGACAGAAGGACGCACCGAGGGAGGGAGCCAGGGGGAGCCAGGGAGGAAGGAAGGGAGAGACAGACAGAGGGAGGGAATCATACTGCCAGGGTGCTAGGATGGAAGCAAGGGAGGTAGCAAGCCAGGGAACAAGGAAGAGCAAGGGAGCAAGGGAGGGACAGATAGACAGAGTTAGGGATAGAGGAAGAGAACAAGGGAAAAAGCCTTGGATAGAACAAGGGAGAGAGCAAGGGAGGCTGCCAGAGAGGGGTTGAGAGAGAAAAGGAGGGAGGGAGAGGTGGATTAAGGGAGAGGGAGAGGTGGGGAAGCAGCCAAAAGGGTCAAATGCAGGCAAGCGAGCACAAGCGCGCCGGGAAGCGAGCGCAAGCGTGCGGGCAAGCGAGCGCAAGCGTGCGGAGAAGCGAGCGCAAGCGCGCGGGGTGCGAATCGAAGCCTCTGGGGGAGATACAAACGGAGGTAGGGAGCCAGGGAGGGATCCAGGAGGAGAGCGAGGCAGGGGGCAAGAGAAAGAGCGAAGGAGGGAGCCATGGAGAGCCAGGGATTGGCCAAGGGAGGGACAGAAGGACGGACCGAGGGAGGGGGCGAGGGGGAGCCAGGGAGGAAGGAAGGGACAGACAGACAGAGGGAGGGAATCATACTGCCAGTGTGGGAGGATGGAAGCAAGGGAGGTAGCAAGCCAGGGAACAAGGAAGAGCAAGGGAGCAAGGGAGGTACAGATAGACAGAGTTAGGGATAGAGGGAGAGAACAAGAGAAAAACCTTGGACAGAACAAGGGAGAGAGCAAGGGAAAAAGCCTTGGACAGAACAAGGGAGAGAACAAGGGAAAAAGCCTTGGATAGAACAAGGGAGAGAGCAAGGGAGGCTGCCAGAGAGGGGTTGAGAGAGAAAAGGAGGGAGGGAGAGGTGGATTAAGGGAGAGGGAGTGGTGGGGAAGCAGCCAAAAGGGTCAAATGCAGGCAAGCGAGCACAAGCGCGCCGGAAAGCGAGCGCAAGCCTGCGGGCAAGCGAGCGCAAGCGCGCAGAGAAGCGAGCGCAAGCACGCGGGGTGCGAACCGAAGCCTCTGGGGGAGATACAAAGCGAGGTAGTGAGCCAGGGAGGGATCCAGGAGGAGAGCGAGGCAGGGGGCAAGAGAAAGAGCGAAGGAGGGAGCCATGGAGAGCCAGGGATTGGCCAAGGGAGGGATAGAAGGACGGACCGAGGGAGGGGGCCAGTGGGAGCCAGGGAGGAAGGAAGGGAGAGACAGACAGAGGGAGGGAATCATACTGCCAGGGTGCTAGGATGGAAGCAAGGGAGGTAGCAAGCCAGGGAACAAGGAAGAGCAAGGGAGCAAGGGAGGGACAGATAGACAGAGTTAGGGATAGAGGGAGAGAACAAGAGAAAAAGCCTTGGACAGAACAAGGGAGAGAGCAAGGGAAAAAGCCTTGGACAGAACAAGGGAGAGAACAAGGGAAAAAGCCTTGGATAGAACAAGGGAGAGAGCAAGGGAGGCTGCCAGAGAGGGGTTGAGAGAGAAAAGGAGGGAGGGAGAGGTGGATTAAGGGAGAGGGAGAGGTGGGGAAGCAGCCAAAAGGGTCAAATGCAGGCAAGCGAGCACAAGCGCGCCGGGAAGCGAGCGCAAGCGTGCGGGCAAGCGAGCGCAAGCGCGCGGAGAAGCGAGCGCAAGCGCGCGGAGAAGCGAGCGCAAGCGCGCGGAGAAGCGAGCGCAAGCGCGCGGAGAAGCGAGCGCAAGCGCGCGGGGTGCGAACCGAAGCCTCTGGGGGAGATACAAAGGGAGGTAGTGAGCCAGGGAGGGATCCAGGAGGAGAGCGAGGCAGGGGGCAAGAGAAAGAGCGAAGGAGGGAGCCATGGAGAGCCAGGGATTGGCCAAGGGAAGGACAGAAGGACGCACCGAGGGAGGGAGCCAGGGGGAGCCAGGGAGGAAGGAAGGGAGAGACAGACAGAGGGAGGGAATCATACTGCCAGGGTGCTAGGATGGAAGCAAGGGAGGTAGCAAGCCAGGGAACAAGGAAGAGCAAGGGAGCAAGGGAGGGACAGATAGACAGAGTTAGGGATAGAGGAAGAGAACAAGAGAAAAAGCCTTGGACAGAACAAGGGAGAGAGCAAGGGAAAAAGCCTTGGACAGAACAAGGGAGAGAACAAGGGAAAAAGCCTTGGATAGAACAAGGGAGAGAGCAAGGGAGGCTGCCAGAGAGGGGTTGAGAGAGAAAAGGAGGGAGGGAGAGGTGGATTAAGGGAGAGGGAGAGGTGGGGAAGCAGCCAAAAGGGTCAAATGCAGGCAAGCGAGCACAAGCGCGCCGGGAAGCGAGCGCAAGCGTGCGGGCAAGCGAGCGCAAGCGTGCGGGCAAGCGAGCGCAAGCGCGCGGAGAAGCGAGCGCAAGCGCGCGGGGTGCGAACCGAAGCCTCTGGGGGAGATACAAAGGGAGGTAGTGAGCCAGGGAGGGATCCAGGAGGAGAGCGAGGCAGGGGGCAAGAGAAAGAGCGAAGGAGGGAGCCATGGAGAGCCAGGGATTGGCCAAGGGAGGGACAGAAGGACGCACCGAGGGAGGGAGCCAGGGGGAGCCAGGGAGGAAGGAAGGGAGAGACAGACAGAGGGAGGGAATCATACTGCCAGGGTGCTAGGATGGAAGCAAGGGAGGTAGCAAGCCAGGGAACAAGGAAGAGCAAGGGAGCAAGGGAGGGACAGATAGACAGAGTTAGGGATAGAGGAAGAGAACAAGGGAAAAAGCCTTGGATAGAACAAGGGAGAGAGCAAGGGAGGCTGCCAGAGAGGGGTTGAGAGAGAAAAGGAGGGAGGGAGAGGTGGATTAAGGGAGAGGGAGAGGTGGGAAAGCAGCCAAAAGGGTCAAATGCAGGCGAGCGAACACAAGCGCGCCGGGAAGCGAGCGCAAGCGTGCGGGCAAGCGAGCGCAAGCGTGCGGAGAAGCGAGCGCAAGCGCGCGGGGTGCGAATCGAAGCCTCTGGGGGAGATACAAACGGAGGTAGGGAGCCAGGGAGGGATCCAGGAGGAGAGCGAGGCAGGGGGCAAGAGAAAGAGCGAAGGAGGGAGCCATGGAGAGCCAGGGATTGGCCAAGGGAGGGACAGAAGGACGGACCGAGGGAGGGGGCGAGGGGGAGCAAGGGAGGAAGGAAGGGACAGACAGACAGAGGGAGGGAATCATACTGCCAGTGTGGGAGGATGGAAGCAAGGGAGGTAGCAAGCCAGGGAACAAGGAAGAGCAAGGGAGCAAGGGAGGTACAGATAGACAGAGTTAGGGATAGAGGGAGAGAACAAGAGAAAAACCTTGGACAGAACAAGGGAGAGAGCAAGGGAAAAAGCCTTGGACAGAACAAGGGAGAGAACAAGGGAAAAAGCCTTGGATAGAACAAGGGAGAGAGCAAGGGAGGCTGCCAGAGAGGGGTTGAGAGAGAAAAGGAGGGAGGGAGAGGTGGATTAAGGGAGAGGGAGAGGTGGGAAAGCAGCCAAAAGGGTCAAATGCAGGCGAGCGAGCACAAGCGCGCCGGGAAGCGAGCGCAAGCGTGCGGGCAAGCGAGCGCAAGCGTGCGGAGAAGCGAGCGCAAGCGCGCGGGGTGCGAATCGAAGCCTCTGGGGGAGATACAAACGGAGGTAGGGAGCCAGGGAGGGATCCAGGAGGAGAGCGAGGCAGGGGGCAAGAGAAAGAGCGAAGGAGGGAGCCATGGAGAGCCAGGGATTGGCCAAGGGAGGGACAGAAGGACGGACCGAGGGAGGGGGCGAGGGGGAGCCAGGGAGGAAGGAAGGGAGAGACAGACAGAGGGAGGGAATCATACTGCCAGTGTGGGAGGATGGAAGCAAGGGAGGTAGCAAGCCAGGGAACAAGGAAGAGCAAGGGAGCAAGGGAGGTACAGATAGACAGAGTTAGGGATAGAGGAAGAGAACAAGAGAAAAAGCCTTGGACAGAACAAGGGAGAGAGCAAGGGAAAAAGCCTTGGACAGAACAAGGGAGAGAACAAGGGAAAAAGCCTTGGATAGAACAAGGGAGAGAGCAAGGGAGGCTGCCAGAGAGGGGTTGAGAGAGAAAAGGAGGGAGGGAGAGGTGGATTAAGGGAGAGGGAGAGGTGGGGAAGCAGCCAAAAGGGTCAAATGCAGGCAAGCGAGCACAAGCGCGCCGGGAAGCGAGCACAAGCGCGCCGGGAAGCGAGCGCAAGCGTGCGGGCAAGCGAGCGCAAGCGCGCGGAGAAGCGAGCGCAAGCGCGCGGGGTGCGAACCGAAGCCTCTGGGGGAGATACAAAGGGAGGTAGTGAGCCAGGGAGGGATCCAGGAGGAGAGCGAGGCAGGGGGCAAGAGAAAGAGCGAAGGAGGGAGCCATGGAGAGCCAGGGATTGGCCAAGGGAGGGACAGAAGGACGCACCGAGGGAGGGAGCCAGGGGGAGCCAGGGAGGAAGGAAGGGAGAGACAGACAGAGGGAGGGAATCATACTGCCAGGGTGCTAGGATGGAAGCAAGGGAGGTAGCAAGCCAGGGAACAAGGAAGAGCAAGGGAGCAAGGGAGGGACAGATAGACAGAGTTAGGGATAGAGGAAGAGAACAAGGGAAAAAGCCTTGGATAGAACAAGGGAGAGAGCAAGGGAGGCTGCCAGAGAGGGGTTGAGAGAGAAAAGGAGGGAGGGAGAGGTGGATTAAGGGAGAGGGAGAGGTGGGGAAGCAGCCAAAAGGGTCAAATGCAGGCAAGCGAGCACAAGCGCGCCGGGAAGCGAGCGCAAGCGTGCGGGCAAGCGAGCGCAAGCGTGCGGAGAAGCGAGCGCAAGCGCGCGGGGTGCGAATCGAAGCCTCTGGGGGAGATACAAACGGAGGTAGGGAGCCAGGGAGGGATCCAGGAGGAGAGCGAGGCAGGGGGCAAGAGAAAGAGCGAAGGAGGGAGCCATGGAGAGCCAGGGATTGGCCAAGGGAGGGACAGAAGGACGGACCGAGGGAGGGGGCGAGGGGGAGCCAGGGAGGAAGGAAGGGACAGACAGACAGAGGGAGGGAATCATACTGCCAGTGTGGGAGGATGGAAGCAAGGGAGGTAGCAAGCCAGGGAACAAGGAAGAGCAAGGGAGCAAGGGAGGTACAGATAGACAGAGTTAGGGATAGAGGGAGAGAACAAGAGAAAAACCTTGGACAGAACAAGGGAGAGAGCAAGGGAAAAAGCCTTGGACAGAACAAGGGAGAGAACAAGGGAAAAAGCCTTGGATAGAACAAGGGAGAGAGCAAGGGAGGCTGCCAGAGAGGGGTTGAGAGAGAAAAGGAGGGAGGGAGAGGTGGATTAAGGGAGAGGGAGTGGTGGGGAAGCAGCCAAAAGGGTCAAATGCAGGCAAGCGAGCACAAGCGCGCCGGAAAGCGAGCGCAAGCCTGCGGGCAAGCGAGCGCAAGCGCGCAGAGAAGCGAGCGCAAGCACGCGGGGTGCGAACCGAAGCCTCTGGGGGAGATACAAAGCGAGGTAGTGAGCCAGGGAGGGATCCAGGAGGAGAGCGAGGCAGGGGGCAAGAGAAAGAGCGAAGGAGGGAGCCATGGAGAGCCAGGGATTGGCCAAGGGAGGGATAGAAGGACGGACCGAGGGAGGGGGCCAGTGGGAGCCAGGGAGGAAGGAAGGGAGAGACAGACAGAGGGAGGGAATCATACTGCCAGGGTGCTAGGATGGAAGCAAGGGAGGTAGCAAGCCAGGGAACAAGGAAGAGCAAGGGAGCAAGGGAGGGACAGATAGACAGAGTTAGGGATAGAGGGAGAGAACAAGAGAAAAAGCCTTGGACAGAACAAGGGAGAGAGCAAGGGAAAAAGCCTTGGACAGAACAAGGGAGAGAACAAGGGAAAAAGCCTTGGATAGAACAAGGGAGAGAGCAAGGGAGGCTGCCAGAGAGGGGTTGAGAGAGAAAAGGAGGGAGGGAGAGGTGGATTAAGGGAGAGGGAGAGGTGGGGAAGCAGCCAAAAGGGTCAAATGCAGGCAAGCGAGCACAAGCGCGCCGGGAAGCGAGCGCAAGCGTGCGGGCAAGCGAGCGCAAGCGCGCGGAGAAGCGAGCGCAAGCGCGCGGAGAAGCGAGCGCAAGCGCGCGGAGAAGCGAGCGCAAGCGCGCGGAGAAGCGAGCGCAAGCGCGCGGGGTGCGAACCGAAGCCTCTGGGGGAGATACAAAGGGAGGTAGTGAGCCAGGGAGGGATCCAGGAGGAGAGCGAGGCAGGGGGCAAGAGAAAGAGCGAAGGAGGGAGCCATGGAGAGCCAGGGATTGGCCAAGGGAAGGACAGAAGGACGCACCGAGGGAGGGAGCCAGGGGGAGCCAGGGAGGAAGGAAGGGAGAGACAGACAGAGGGAGGGAATCATACTGCCAGGGTGCTAGGATGGAAGCAAGGGAGGTAGCAAGCCAGGGAACAAGGAAGAGCAAGGGAGCAAGGGAGGGACAGATAGACAGAGTTAGGGATAGAGGAAGAGAACAAGAGAAAAAGCCTTGGACAGAACAAGGGAGAGAGCAAGGGAAAAAGCCTTGGACAGAACAAGGGAGAGAACAAGGGAAAAAGCCTTGGATAGAACAAGGGAGAGAGCAAGGGAGGCTGCCAGAGAGGGGTTGAGAGAGAAAAGGAGGGAGGGAGAGGTGGATTAAGGGAGAGGGAGAGGTGGGGAAGCAGCCAAAAGGGTCAAATGCAGGCAAGCGAGCACAAGCGCGCCGGGAAGCGAGCGCAAGCGTGCGGGCAAGCGAGCGCAAGCGCGCGGAGAAGCGAGCGCAAGCGCGCGGAGAAGCGAGCGCAAGCGCGCGGGGTGCGAACTGAAGCCTCTGGGGGAGATACAAAGGGAGGTAGGGAGCCAGGGAGGGATCCAGGAGGAGAGCGAGGCAGGGGGCAAGAGAAAGAGCGAAGGAGGGAGCCATGGAGAGCCAGGGATTGGCCAAGGGAGGGACAGAAGGACCGAGGGAGGGAGCCAGGGGGAGCCAGCGAGGAAGGAAGGGAGAGACAGACAGAGGGAGGGAATCATACTGCCAGGGTGCTAGGATGGAAGCAAGGGAGGTAGCAAGCCAGGGAACAAGGAAGAGCAAGGGAGCAAGGGAGGGACAGATAGACAGAGTTAGGGATAGAGGAAGAGAACAAGGGAAAAAGCCTTGGATAGAACAAGGGAGAGAGCAAGGGAGGCTGCCAGAGAGGGGTTGAGAGAGAAAAGGAGGGAGGGAGAGGTGGATTAAGGGAGAGGGAGTGGTGGGGAAGCAGCCAAAAGGGTCAAATGCAGGCAAGCGAGCACAAGCGCGCCGGGAAGCGAGCGCAAGCGTGCGGGTAAGCGAGCGCAGGCACGCGGAGAAGCGAGCGCAAGCGCGCGGGGTGCGAACCGAAGCCTCTGGGGGAGATACAAAGGGAGGTAGTGAGCCAGGGAGGGATCCAGGAGGAGAGCGAGGCAGGGGGCAAGAGAAAGAGCGAAGGAGGGAGCCATGGAGAGCCAGGGATTGGCCAAGGGAGGGACAGAAGGACGCACCGAGGGAGGGAGCCAGGGGGAGCCAGGGAGGAAGGAAGGGAGAGACAGACAGAGGGAGGGAATCATACTGCCAGGGTGCTAGGATGGAAGCAAGGGAGGTAGCAAGCCAGGGAACAAGGAAGAGCAAGGGAGCAAGGGAGGGACAGATAGACAGAGTTAGGGATAGAGGAAGAGAACAAGAGAAAAAGCCTTGGACAGAACAAGGGAGAGAGCAAGGGAAAAAGCCTTGGACAGAACAAGGGAGAGAACAAGGGAAAAAGCCTTGGATAGAACAAGGGAGAGAGCAAGGGAGGCTGCCAGAGAGGGGTTGAGAGAGAAAAGGAGGGAGGGAGAGGTGGATTAAGGGAGAGGGAGAGGTGGGGAAGCAGCCAAAAGGGTCAAATGCAGGCAAGCGAGCACAAGCGCGCAGGGAAGCGAGCGCAAGCGTGCGGGCAAGCGAGCGCAAGCGCGCGGAGAAGCGAGCGCAAGCGCGCGGGGTGCGAACCGAAGCCTCTGGGGGAGATACAAAGGGAGGTAGTGAGCCAGGGAGGGATCCAGGAGGAGAGCGAGGCAGGGGGCAAGAGAAAGAGTGAAGGAGGGAGCCATGGAGAGCCAGGGATTGGCCAAGGGAGGGATAGAAGGACGGACCGAGGGAGGGGGCCAGGGGGAGCCAGGGAGGAAGGAAGGGAGAGACAGACAGAGGGAGGGAATCATACTGCCAGGGTGCTAGGATGGAAGCAAGGGAGGTAGCAAGCCAGGGAACAAGGAAGAGCAAGGGAGCAAGGGAGGGACAGATAGACAGAGTTAGGGATAGAGGGAGAGAACAAGAGAAAAAGCCTTGGACAGAACAAGGGAGAGAGCAAGGGAAAAAGCCTTGGACAGAACAAGGGAGAGAACAAGGGAAAAAGCCTTGGATAGAACAAGGGAGAGAGCAAGGGAGGCTGCCAGAGAGGGGTTGAGAGAGAAAAGGAGGGAGGGAGAGGTGGATTAAGGGAGAGGGAGAGGTGGGGAAGCAGCCAAAAGGGTCAAATGCAGGCAAGCGAGCACAAGCGCGCCGGGAAGCGAGCGCAAGCATGCGGGCAAGCGAGCGCAAGCGCGCGGAGAAGCGAGCGCAAGCGCGCGGGGTGCGAATCGAAGCCTCTGGGGGAGATACAAACGGAGGTAGGGAGCCAGGGAGGGATCCAGGAGGAGAGCGAGGCAGGGGGCAAGAGAAAGAGCGAAGGAGGGAGCCATGGAGAGCCAGGGATTGGCCAAGGGAGGGACAGAAGGACGGACCGAGGGAGGGGGCGAGGGGGAGCCAGGGAGGAAGGAAGGGACAGACAGACAGAGGGAGGGAATCATACTGCCAGTGTGGGAGGATGGAAGCAAGGGAGGTAGCAAGCCAGGGAACAAGGAAGAGCAAGGGAGCAAGGGAGGTACAGATAGACAGAGTTAGGGATAGAGGGAGAGAACAAGAGAAAAACCTTGGACAGAACAAGGGAGAGAGCAAGGGAAAAAGCCTTGGACAGAACAAGGGAGAGAACAAGGGAAAAAGCCTTGGATAGAACAAGGGAGAGAGCAAGGGAGGCTGCCAGAGAGGGGTTGAGAGAGAAAAGGAGGGAGGGAGAGGTGGATTAAGGGAGAGGGAGAGGTGGGGAAGCAGCCAAAAGGGTCAAATGCAGGCAAGCGAGCACAAGCGCGCCGGGAAGCGAGCGCAAGCGTGCGGGCAAGCGACCGCAAGCGCGCGGAGAAGCGAGCGCAAGCGCGCGGGGTGCGAACCGAAGCCTCTAGGGGAGATACAAAGGGAGGTAGTGAGCCAGGGAGGGATCCAGGAGGAGAGCGAGGCAGGGGGCAAGAGAAAGAGCGAAGGAGGGAGCCATGGAGAGCCAGGGATTGGCCAAGGGAGGGACAGAAGGACGCACCGAGGGAGGGAGCCAGGGGGAGCCAGGGAGGAAGGAAGGGAGAGACAGACAGAGGGAGGGAATCATACTGCCAGGGTGCTAGGATGGAAGCAAGGGAGGTAGCAAGCCAGGGAACAAGGAAGAGCAAGGGAGCAAGGGAGGGACAGATAGACAGAGTTAGGGATAGAGGAAGAGAACAAGAGAAAAAGCCTTGGACAGAACAAGGGAGAGAGCAAGGGAAAAAGCCTTGGACAGAACAAGGGAGAGAACAAGGGAAAAAGCCTTGGATAGAACAAGGGAGAGAGCAAGGGAGGCTGCCAGAGAGGGGTTGAGAGAGAAAAGGAGGGAGGGAGAGGTGGATTAAGGGAGAGGGAGAGGTGGGGAAGCAGCCAAAAGGGTCAAATGCAGGCAAGCGAGCACAAGCGCGCCGGGAAGCGAGCGCAAGCGTGCGGGCAAGCGAGCGCAAGCGTGCGGAGAAGCGAGCGCAAGCGCGCGGGGTGTGAATCGAAGCCTCTGGGGGAGATACAAACGGAGGTAGGGAGCCAGGGAGGGATCCAGGAGGAGAGCGAGGCAGGGGGCAAGAGAAAGAGCGAAGGAGGGAGCCATGGAGAGCCAGGGATTGGCCAAGGGAGGGACAGAAGGACGGACCGAGGGAGGGGGCGAGGGGGAGCCAGGGAGGAAGGAAGGGAGAGACAGACAGAGGGAGGGAATCACACTGCCAGTGTGGGAGGATGGAAGCAAGGGAGGTAGCAAGCCAGGGAACAAGGAAGAGCAAGGGAGCAAGGGAGGTACAGATAGACAGAGTTAGGGATAGAGGGAGAGAACAAGAGAAAAACCTTGGACAGAACAAGGGAGAGAGCAAGGGAAAAAGCCTTGGACAGAACAAGGGAGAGAACAAGGGAAAAAGCCTTGGATAGAACAAGGGAGAGAGCAAGGGAGGCTGCCAGAGAGGGGTTGAGAGAGAAAAGGAGGGAGGGAGAGGTGGATTAAGGGAGAGGGAGTGGTGGGGAAGCAGCCAAAAGGGTCAAATGCAGGCAAGCGAGCACAAGCGCGCCGGGAAGCGAGCGCAAGCGTGCGGGGTGCGAACCGAAGCCTCTGGGGGAGATACAAAGGGAGGTAGTGAGCCAGGGAGGGATCCAGGAGGAGAGCGAGGCAGGGGGCAAGAGAAAGAGCGAAGGAGGGAGCCATGGAGAGCCAGGGATTGGCCAAGGGAGGGACAGAAGGACGCACCGAGGGAGGGAGCCAGGGGGAGCCAGGGAGGAAGGAAGGGAGAGACAGACAGAGGGAGGGAATCATACTGCCAGGGTGCTAGGATGGAAGCAAGGGAGGTAGCAAGCCAGGGAACAAGGAAGAGCAAGGGAGCAAGGGAGGGACAGATAGACAGAGTTAGGGATAGAGGAAGAGAACAAGAGAAAAAGCCTTGGACAGAACAAGGGAGAGAGCAAGGGAAAAAGCCTTGGACAGAACAAGGGAGAGAACAAGGGAAAAAGCCTTGGATAGAACAAGGGAGAGAGCAAGGGAGGCTGCCAGAGAGGGGTTGAGAGAGAAAAGGAGGGAGGGAGAGGTGGATTAAGGGAGAGGGAGAGGTGGGGAAGCAGCCAAAAGGGTCAAATGCAGGCAAGCGAGCACAAGCGCGCCGGGAAGCGAGCGCAAGCGTGCGGGCAAGCGAGCGCAAGCGCGCGGAGAAGCGAGCGCAAGCGCGCGGGGTGCGAACCGAAGCCTCTGGGGGAGATACAAAGGGAGGTAGTGAGCCAGGGAGGGATCCAGGAGGAGAGCGAGGCAGGGGGCAAGAGAAAGAGCGAAGGAGGGAGCCATGGAGAGCCAGGGATTGGCCAAGGGAGGGACAGAAGGACGCACCGAGGGAGGGAGCCAGGGGGAGCCAGGGAGGAAGGAAGGGAGAGACAGACAGAGGGAGGGAATCATACTGCCAGGGTGCTAGGATGGAAGCAAGGGAGGTAGCAAGCCAGGGAACAAGGAAGAGCAAGGGAGCAAGGGAGGGACAGATAGACAGAGTTAGGGATAGAGGAAGAGAACAAGGGAAAAAGCCTTGGATAGAACAAGGGAGAGAGCAAGGGAGGCTGCCAGAGAGGGGTTGAGAGAGAAAAGGAGGGAGGGAGAGGTGGATTAAGGAAGAGGGAGAGGTGGGAAAGCAGCCAAAAGGGTCAAATGCAGGCGAGCGAACACAAGCGCGCCGGGAAGCGAGCGCAAGCGTGCGGGCAAGCGAGCGCAAGCGTGCGGAGAAGCGAGCGCAAGCGCGCGGGGTGCGAATCGAAGCCTCTGGGGGAGATACAAACGGAGGTAGGGAGCCAGGGAGGGATCCAGGAGGAGAGCGAGGCAGGGGGCAAGAGAAAGAGCGAAGGAGGGAGCCATGGAGAGCCAGGGATTGGCCAAGGGAGGGACAGAAGGACGGACCGAGGGAGGGGGCGAGGGGGAGCAAGGGAGGAAGGAAGGGACAGACAGACAGAGGGAGGGAATCATACTGCCAGTGTGGGAGGATGGAAGCAAGGGAGGTAGCAAGCCAGGGAACAAGGAAGAGCAAGGGAGCAAGGGAGGTACAGATAGACAGAGTTAGGGATAGAGGGAGAGAACAAGAGAAAAACCTTGGACAGAACAAGGGAGACAGCAAGGGAAAAAGCCTTGGACAGAACAAGGGAGAGAACAAGGGAAAAAGCCTTGGATAGAACAAGGGAGAGAGCAAGGGAGGCTGCCAGAGAGGGGTTGAGAGAGAAAAGGAGGGAGGGAGAGGTGGATTAAGGGAGAGGGAGAGGTGGGAAAGCAGCCAAAAGGGTCAAATGCAGGCGAGCGAGCACAAGCGCGCCGGGAAGCGAGCGCAAGCGTGCGGGCAAGCGAGCGCAAGCGTGCGGAGAAGCGAGCGCAAGCGCGCGGGGTGCGAATCGAAGCCTCTGGGGGAGATACAAACGGAGGTAGGGAGCCAGGGAGGGATCCAGGAGGAGAGCGAGGCAGGGGGCAAGAGAAAGAGCGAAGGAGGGAGCCATGGAGAGCCAGGGATTGGCCAAGGGAGGGACAGAAGGACGCACCGAGGGAGGGAGCCAGGGGGAGCCAGGGAGGAAGGAAGGGAGAGACAGACAGAGGGAGGGAATCATACTGCCAGGGTGCTAGGATGGAAGCAAGGGAGGTAGCAAGCCAGGGAACAAGGAAGAGCAAGGGAGCAAGGGAGGGACAGATAGACAGAGTTAGGGATAGAGGGAGAGAACAAGAGAAAAAGCCTTGGACAGAACAAGGGAGAGAGCAAGGGAAAAAGCCTTGGACAGAACAAGGGAGAGAACAAGGGAAAAAGCCTTGGATAGAACAAGGGAGAGAGCAAGGGAGGCTGCCAGAGAGGGGTTGAGAGAGAAAAGGAGGGAGGGAGAGGTGGATTAAGGGAGAGGGAGAGGTGGGGAAGCAGCCAAAAGGGTCAAATGCAGGCGAGCGAGCACAAGCGCGCCGGGAAGCGAGCGCAAGCGTGCGGGCAAGCGAGCGCAAGCGCGCGGAGAAGCGAGCGCAAGCGCGCGGAGAAGCGAGCGCAAGCGCGCGGAGAAGCGAGCGCAAGCGCGCGGAGAAGCGAGCGCAAGCGCGCGGGGTGCGAACCGAAGCCTCTGGGGGAGATACAAAGGGAGGTAGTGAGCCAGGGAGGGATCCAGGAGGAGAGCGAGGCAGGGGGCAAGAGAAAGAGCGAAGGAGGGAGCCATGGAGAGCCAGGGATTGGCCAAGGGAAGGACAGAAGGACGCACCGAGGGAGGGAGCCAGGGGGAGCCAGGGAGGAAGGAAGGGAGAGACAGACAGAGGGAGGGAATCATACTGCCAGGGTGCTAGGATGGAAGCAAGGGAGGTAGCAAGCCAGGGAACAAGGAAGAGCAAGGGAGCAAGGGAGGGACAGATAGACAGAGTTAGGGATAGAGGAAGAGAACAAGAGAAAAAGCCTTGGACAGAACAAGGGAGAGAGCAAGGGAAAAAGCCTTGGACAGAACAAGGGAGAGAACAAGGGAAAAAGCCTTGGATAGAACAAGGGAGAGAGCAAGGGAGGCTGCCAGAGAGGGGTTGAGAGAGAAAAGGAGGGAGGGAGAGGTGGATTAAGGGAGAGGGAGAGGTGGGGAAGCAGCCAAAAGGGTCAAATGCAGGCAAGCGAGCACAAGCGCGCCGGGAAGCGAGCGCAAGCGTGCGGGCAAGCGAGCGCAAGCGTGCGGGCAAGCGAGCGCAAGCGCGCGGAGAAGCGAGCGCAAGCGCGCGGGGTGCGAACCGAAGCCTCTGGGGGAGATACAAAGGGAGGTAGTGAGCCAGGGAGGGATCCAGGAGGAGAGCGAGGCAGGGGGCAAGAGAAAGAGCGAAGGAGGGAGCCATGGAGAGCCAGGGATTGGCCAAGGGAGGGACAGAAGGACGCACCGAGGGAGGGAGCCAGGGGGAGCCAGGGAGGAAGGAAGGGAGAGACAGACAGAGGGAGGGAATCATACTGCCAGGGTGCTAGGATGGAAGCAAGGGAGGTAGCAAGCCAGGGAACAAGGAAGAGCAAGGGAGCAAGGGAGGGACAGATAGACAGAGTTAGGGATAGAGGAAGAGAACAAGGGAAAAAGCCTTGGATAGAACAAGGGAGAGAGCAAGGGAGGCTGCCAGAGAGGGGTTGAGAGAGAAAAGGAGGGAGGGAGAGGTGGATTAAGGGAGAGGGAGAGGTGGGAAAGCAGCCAAAAGGGTCAAATGCAGGCGAGCGAACACAAGCGCGCCGGGAAGCGAGCGCAAGCGTGCGGGCAAGCGAGCGCAAGCGTGCGGAGAAGCGAGCGCAAGCGCGCGGGGTGCGAATCGAAGCCTCTGGGGGAGATACAAACGGAGGTAGGGAGCCAGGGAGGGATCCAGGAGGAGAGCGAGGCAGGGGGCAAGAGAAAGAGCGAAGGAGGGAGCCATGGAGAGCCAGGGATTGGCCAAGGGAGGGACAGAAGGACGGACCGAGGGAGGGGGCGAGGGGGAGCAAGGGAGGAAGGAAGGGACAGACAGACAGAGGGAGGGAATCATACTGCCAGTGTGGGAGGATGGAAGCAAGGGAGGTAGCAAGCCAGGGAACAAGGAAGAGCAAGGGAGCAAGGGAGGTACAGATAGACAGAGTTAGGGATAGAGGGAGAGAACAAGAGAAAAACCTTGGACAGAACAAGGGAGAGAGCAAGGGAAAAAGCCTTGGACAGAACAAGGGAGAGAACAAGGGAAAAAGCCTTGGATAGAACAAGGGAGAGAGCAAGGGAGGCTGCCAGAGAGGGGTTGAGAGAGAAAAGGAGGGAGGGAGAGGTGGATTAAGGGAGAGGGAGAGGTGGGAAAGCAGCCAAAAGGGTCAAATGCAGGCGAGCGAGCACAAGCGCGCCGGGAAGCGAGCGCAAGCGTGCGGGCAAGCGAGCGCAAGCGTGCGGAGAAGCGAGCGCAAGCGCGCGGGGTGCGAATCGAAGCCTCTGGGGGAGATACAAACGGAGGTAGGGAGCCAGGGAGGGATCCAGGAGGAGAGCGAGGCAGGGGGCAAGAGAAAGAGCGAAGGAGGGAGCCATGGAGAGCCAGGGATTGGCCAAGGGAGGGACAGAAGGACGGACCGAGGGAGGGGGCGAGGGGGAGCCAGGGAGGAAGGAAGGGAGAGACAGACAGAGGGAGGGAATCATACTGCCAGTGTGGGAGGATGGAAGCAAGGGAGGTAGCAAGCCAGGGAACAAGGAAGAGCAAGGGAGCAAGGGAGGTACAGATAGACAGAGTTAGGGATAGAGGAAGAGAACAAGAGAAAAAGCCTTGGACAGAACAAGGGAGAGAGCAAGGGAAAAAGCCTTGGACAGAACAAGGGAGAGAACAAGGGAAAAAGCCTTGGATAGAACAAGGGAGAGAGCAAGGGAGGCTGCCAGAGAGGGGTTGAGAGAGAAAAGGAGGGAGGGAGAGGTGGATTAAGGGAGAGGGAGAGGTGGGGAAGCAGCCAAAAGGGTCAAATGCAGGCAAGCGAGCACAAGCGCGCCGGGAAGCGAGCACAAGCGCGCCGGGAAGCGAGCGCAAGCGTGCGGGCAAGCGAGCGCAAGCGCGCGGAGAAGCGAGCGCAAGCGCGCGGGGTGCGAACCGAAGCCTCTGGGGGAGATACAAAGGGAGGTAGTGAGCCAGGGAGGGATCCAGGAGGAGAGCGAGGCAGGGGGCAAGAGAAAGAGCGAAGGAGGGAGCCATGGAGAGCCAGGGATTGGCCAAGGGAGGGACAGAAGGACGCACCGAGGGAGGGAGCCAGGGGGAGCCAGGGAGGAAGGAAGGGAGAGACAGACAGAGGGAGGGAATCATACTGCCAGGGTGCTAGGATGGAAGCAAGGGAGGTAGCAAGCCAGGGAACAAGGAAGAGCAAGGGAGCAAGGGAGGGACAGATAGACAGAGTTAGGGATAGAGGAAGAGAACAAGGGAAAAAGCCTTGGATAGAACAAGGGAGAGAGCAAGGGAGGCTGCCAGAGAGGGGTTGAGAGAGAAAAGGAGGGAGGGAGAGGTGGATTAAGGGAGAGGGAGAGGTGGGGAAGCAGCCAAAAGGGTCAAATGCAGGCAAGCGAGCACAAGCGCGCCGGGAAGCGAGCGCAAGCGTGCGGGCAAGCGAGCGCAAGCGTGCGGAGAAGCGAGCGCAAGCGCGCGGGGTGCGAATCGAAGCCTCTGGGGGAGATACAAACGGAGGTAGGGAGCCAGGGAGGGATCCAGGAGGAGAGCGAGGCAGGGGGCAAGAGAAAGAGCGAAGGAGGGAGCCATGGAGAGCCAGGGATTGGCCAAGGGAGGGACAGAAGGACGGACCGAGGGAGGGGGCGAGGGGGAGCCAGGGAGGAAGGAAGGGACAGACAGACAGAGGGAGGGAATCATACTGCCAGTGTGGGAGGATGGAAGCAAGGGAGGTAGCAAGCCAGGGAACAAGGAAGAGCAAGGGAGCAAGGGAGGTACAGATAGACAGAGTTAGGGATAGAGGGAGAGAACAAGAGAAAAACCTTGGACAGAACAAGGGAGAGAGCAAGGGAAAAAGCCTTGGACAGAACAAGGGAGAGAACAAGGGAAAAAGCCTTGGATAGAACAAGGGAGAGAGCAAGGGAGGCTGCCAGAGAGGGGTTGAGAGAGAAAAGGAGGGAGGGAGAGGTGGATTAAGGGAGAGGGAGTGGTGGGGAAGCAGCCAAAAGGGTCAAATGCAGGCAAGCGAGCACAAGCGCGCCGGAAAGCGAGCGCAAGCCTGCGGGCAAGCGAGCGCAAGCGCGCAGAGAAGCGAGCGCAAGCACGCGGGGTGCGAACCGAAGCCTCTGGGGGAGATACAAAGCGAGGTAGTGAGCCAGGGAGGGATCCAGGAGGAGAGCGAGGCAGGGGGCAAGAGAAAGAGCGAAGGAGGGAGCCATGGAGAGCCAGGGATTGGCCAAGGGAGGGATAGAAGGACGGACCGAGGGAGGGGGCCAGTGGGAGCCAGGGAGGAAGGAAGGGAGAGACAGACAGAGGGAGGGAATCATACTGCCAGGGTGCTAGGATGGAAGCAAGGGAGGTAGCAAGCCAGGGAACAAGGAAGAGCAAGGGAGCAAGGGAGGGACAGATAGACAGAGTTAGGGATAGAGGGAGAGAACAAGAGAAAAAGCCTTGGACAGAACAAGGGAGAGAGCAAGGGAAAAAGCCTTGGACAGAACAAGGGAGAGAACAAGGGAAAAAGCCTTGGATAGAACAAGGGAGAGAGCAAGGGAGGCTGCCAGAGAGGGGTTGAGAGAGAAAAGGAGGGAGGGAGAGGTGGATTAAGGGAGAGGGAGAGGTGGGGAAGCAGCCAAAAGGGTCAAATGCAGGCAAGCGAGCACAAGCGCGCCGGGAAGCGAGCGCAAGCGTGCGGGCAAGCGAGCGCAAGCGCGCGGAGAAGCGAGCGCAAGCGCGCGGAGAAGCGAGCGCAAGCGCGCGGAGAAGCGAGCGCAAGCGCGCGGAGAAGCGAGCGCAAGCGCGCGGGGTGCGAACCGAAGCCTCTGGGGGAGATACAAAGGGAGGTAGTGAGCCAGGGAGGGATCCAGGAGGAGAGCGAGGCAGGGGGCAAGAGAAAGAGCGAAGGAGGGAGCCATGGAGAGCCAGGGATTGGCCAAGGGAAGGACAGAAGGACGCACCGAGGGAGGGAGCCAGGGGGAGCCAGGGAGGAAGGAAGGGAGAGACAGACAGAGGGAGGGAATCATACTGCCAGGGTGCTAGGATGGAAGCAAGGGAGGTAGCAAGCCAGGGAACAAGGAAGAGCAAGGGAGCAAGGGAGGGACAGATAGACAGAGTTAGGGATAGAGGAAGAGAACAAGAGAAAAAGCCTTGGACAGAACAAGGGAGAGAGCAAGGGAAAAAGCCTTGGACAGAACAAGGGAGAGAACAAGGGAAAAAGCCTTGGATAGAACAAGGGAGAGAGCAAGGGAGGCTGCCAGAGAGGGGTTGAGAGAGAAAAGGAGGGAGGGAGAGGTGGATTAAGGGAGAGGGAGAGGTGGGGAAGCAGCCAAAAGGGTCAAATGCAGGCAAGCGAGCACAAGCGCGCCGGGAAGCGAGCGCAAGCGTGCGGGCAAGCGAGCGCAAGCGCGCGGAGAAGCGAGCGCAAGCGCGCGGAGAAGCGAGCGCAAGCGCGCGGGGTGCGAACTGAAGCCTCTGGGGGAGATACAAAGGGAGGTAGGGAGCCAGGGAGGGATCCAGGAGGAGAGCGAGGCAGGGGGCAAGAGAAAGAGCGAAGGAGGGAGCCATGGAGAGCCAGGGATTGGCCAAGGGAGGGACAGAAGGACCGAGGGAGGGAGCCAGGGGGAGCCAGCGAGGAAGGAAGGGAGAGACAGACAGAGGGAGGGAATCATACTGCCAGGGTGCTAGGATGGAAGCAAGGGAGGTAGCAAGCCAGGGAACAAGGAAGAGCAAGGGAGCAAGGGAGGGACAGATAGACAGAGTTAGGGATAGAGGAAGAGAACAAGGGAAAAAGCCTTGGATAGAACAAGGGAGAGAGCAAGGGAGGCTGCCAGAGAGGGGTTGAGAGAGAAAAGGAGGGAGGGAGAGGTGGATTAAGGGAGAGGGAGAGGTGGGAAAGCAGCCAAAAGGGTCAAATGCAGGCGAGCGAACACAAGCGCGCCGGGAAGCGAGCGCAAGCGTGCGGGCAAGCGAGCGCAAGCGTGCGGAGAAGCGAGCGCAAGCGCGCGGGGTGCGAATCGAAGCCTCTGGGGGAGATACAAACGGAGGTAGGGAGCCAGGGAGGGATCCAGGAGGAGAGCGAGGCAGGGGGCAAGAGAAAGAGCGAAGGAGGGAGCCATGGAGAGCCAGGGATTGGCCAAGGGAGGGACAGAAGGACGGACCGAGGGAGGGGGCGAGGGGGAGCAAGGGAGGAAGGAAGGGACAGACAGACAGAGGGAGGGAATCATACTGCCAGTGTGGGAGGATGGAAGCAAGGGAGGTAGCAAGCCAGGGAACAAGGAAGAGCAAGGGAGCAAGGGAGGTACAGATAGACAGAGTTAGGGATAGAGGGAGAGAACAAGAGAAAAACCTTGGACAGAACAAGGGAGAGAGCAAGGGAAAAAGCCTTGGACAGAACAAGGGAGAGAACAAGGGAAAAAGCCTTGGATAGAACAAGGGAGAGAGCAAGGGAGGCTGCCAGAGAGGGGTTGAGAGAGAAAAGGAGGGAGGGAGAGGTGGATTAAGGGAGAGGGAGAGGTGGGAAAGCAGCCAAAAGGGTCAAATGCAGGCGAGCGAGCACAAGCGCGCCGGGAAGCGAGCGCAAGCGTGCGGGCAAGCGAGCGCAAGCGTGCGGAGAAGCGAGCGCAAGCGCGCGGGGTGCGAATCGAAGCCTCTGGGGGAGATACAAACGGAGGTAGGGAGCCAGGGAGGGATCCAGGAGGAGAGCGAGGCAGGGGGCAAGAGAAAGAGCGAAGGAGGGAGCCATGGAGAGCCAGGGATTGGCCAAGGGAGGGACAGAAGGACGGACCGAGGGAGGGGGCGAGGGGGAGCCAGGGAGGAAGGAAGGGAGAGACAGACAGAGGGAGGGAATCATACTGCCAGTGTGGGAGGATGGAAGCAAGGGAGGTAGCAAGCCAGGGAACAAGGAAGAGCAAGGGAGCAAGGGAGGTACAGATAGACAGAGTTAGGGATAGAGGGAGAGAACAAGAGAAAAACCTTGGACAGAACAAGGGAGAGAGCAAGGGAAAAAGCCTTGGACAGAACAAGGGAGAGAACAAGGGAAAAAGCCTTGGATAGAACAAGGGAGAGAGCAAGGGAGGCTGCCAGAGAGGGGTTGAGAGAGAAAAGGAGGGAGGGAGAGGTGGATTAAGGGAGAGGGAGAGGTGGGGAAGCAGCCAAAAGGGTCAAATGCAGGCAAGCGAGCACAAGCGCGCCGGGAAGCGAGCACAAGCGCGCCGGGAAGCGAGCGCAAGCGTGCGGGCAAGCGAGCGCAAGCGCGCGGAGAAGCGAGCGCAAGCGCGCGGGGTGCGAACCGAAGCCTCTGGGGGAGATACAAAGGGAGGTAGTGAGCCAGGGAGGGATCCAGGAGGAGAGCGAGGCAGGGGGCAAGAGAAAGAGCGAAGGAGGGAGCCATGGAGAGCCAGGGATTGGCCAAGGGAGGGACAGAAGGACGCACCGAGGGAGGGAGCCAGGGGGAGCCAGGGAGGAAGGAAGGGAGAGACAGACAGAGGGAGGGAATCATACTGCCAGGGTGCTAGGATGGAAGCAAGGGAGGTAGCAAGCCAGGGAACAAGGAAGAGCAAGGGAGCAAGGGAGGGACAGATAGACAGAGTTAGGGATAGAGGAAGAGAACAAGGGAAAAAGCCTTGGATAGAACAAGGGAGAGAGCAAGGGAGGCTGCCAGAGAGGGGTTGAGAGAGAAAAGGAGGGAGGGAGAGGTGGATTAAGGGAGAGGGAGAGGTGGGGAAGCAGCCAAAAGGGTCAAATGCAGGCAAGCGAGCACAAGCGCGCCGGGAAGCGAGCGCAAGCGTGCGGGCAAGCGAGCGCAAGCGTGCGGAGAAGCGAGCGCAAGCGCGCGGGGTGCGAATCGAAGCCTCTGGGGGAGATACAAACGGAGGTAGGGAGCCAGGGAGGGATCCAGGAGGAGAGCGAGGCAGGGGGCAAGAGAAAGAGCGAAGGAGGGAGCCATGGAGAGCCAGGGATTGGCCAAGGGAGGGACAGAAGGACGGACCGAGGGAGGGGGCGAGGGGGAGCCAGGGAGGAAGGAAGGGACAGACAGACAGAGGGAGGGAATCATACTGCCAGTGTGGGAGGATGGAAGCAAGGGAGGTAGCAAGCCAGGGAACAAGGAAGAGCAAGGGAGCAAGGGAGGTACAGATAGACAGAGTTAGGGATAGAGGGAGAGAACAAGAGAAAAACCTTGGACAGAACAAGGGAGAGAGCAAGGGAAAAAGCCTTGGACAGAACAAGGGAGAGAACAAGGGAAAAAGCCTTGGATAGAACAAGGGAGAGAGCAAGGGAGGCTGCCAGAGAGGGGTTGAGAGAGAAAAGGAGGGAGGGAGAGGTGGATTAAGGGAGAGGGAGTGGTGGGGAAGCAGCCAAAAGGGTCAAATGCAGGCAAGCGAGCACAAGCGCGCCGGAAAGCGAGCGCAAGCCTGCGGGCAAGCGAGCGCAAGCGCGCAGAGAAGCGAGCGCAAGCACGCGGGGTGCGAACCGAAGCCTCTGGGGGAGATACAAAGCGAGGTAGTGAGCCAGGGAGGGATCCAGGAGGAGAGCGAGGCAGGGGGCAAGAGAAAGAGCGAAGGAGGGAGCCATGGAGAGCCAGGGATTGGCCAAGGGAGGGATAGAAGGACGGACCGAGGGAGGGGGCCAGTGGGAGCCAGGGAGGAAGGAAGGGAGAGACAGACAGAGGGAGGGAATCATACTGCCAGGGTGCTAGGATGGAAGCAAGGGAGGTAGCAAGCCAGGGAACAAGGAAGAGCAAGGGAGCAAGGGAGGGACAGATAGACAGAGTTAGGGATAGAGGAAGAGAACAATAGAAAAAGCCTTGGACAGAACAAGGGAGAGAGCAAGGGAAAAAGCCTTGGACAGAACAAGGGAGAGAACAAGGGAAAAAGCCTTGGATAGAACAAGGGAGAGAGCAAGGGAGGCTGCCAGAGAGGGGTTGAGAGAGAAAAGGAGGGAGGGAGAGGTGGATTAAGGGAGAGGGAGAGGTGGGGAAGCAGCCAAAAGGGTCAAATGCAGGCAAGCGAGCACAAGCGCGCCGGGAAGCGAGCGCAAGCGTGCGGGCAAGCGAGCGCAAGCGCGCGGAGAAGCGAGCGCAAGCGCGCGGAGAAGCGAGCGCAAGCGCGCGGGGTGCGAACTGAAGCCTCTGGGGGAGATACAAAGGGAGGTAGGGAGCCAGGGAGGGATCCAGGAGGAGAGCGAGGCAGGGGGCAAGAGAAAGAGCGAAGGAGGGAGCCATGGAGAGCCAGGGATTGGCCAAGGGAGGGACAGAAGGACGCACCGAGGGAGGGAGCCAGGGGGAGCCAGGGAGGAAGGAAGGGAGAGACAGACAGAGGGAGGGAATCATACTGCCAGGGTGCTAGGATGGAAGCAAGGGAGGTAGCAAGCCAGGGAACAAGGAAGAGCAAGGGAGCAAGGGAGGGACAGATAGACAGAGTTAGGGATAGAGGAAGAGAACAAGAGAAAAAGCCTTGGACAGAACAAGGGAGAGAGCAAGGGAAAAAGCCTTGGACAGAACAAGGGAGAGAACAAGGGAAAAAGCCTTGGATAGAACAAGGGAGAGAGCAAGGGAGGCTGCCAGAGAGGGGTTGAGAGAGAAAAGGAGGGAGGGAGAGGTGGATTAAGGGAGAGGGAGAGGTGGGGAAGCAGCCAAAAGGGTCAAATGCAGGCAAGCGAGCACAAGCGCGCCGGGAAGCGAGCGCAAGCGTGCGGGCAAGCGAGCGCAAGCGCGCGGAGAAGCGAGCGCAAGCGCGCGGAGAAGCGAGCGCAAGCGCGCGGGGTGCGAACTGAAGCCTCTGGGGGAGATACAAAGGGAGGTAGGGAGCCAGGGAGGGATCCAGGAGGAGAGCGAGGCAGGGGGCAAGAGAAAGAGCGAAGGAGGGAGCCATGGAGAGCCAGGGATTGGCCAAGGGAGGGACAGAAGGACGCACCGAGGGAGGGAGCCAGGGGGAGCCAGGGAGGAAGGAAGGGAGAGACAGACAGAGGGAGGGAATCATACTGCCAGGGTGCTAGGATGGAAGCAAGGGAGGTAGCAAGCCAGGGAACAAGGAAGAGCAAGGGAGCAAGGGAGGGACAGATAGACAGAGTTAGGGATAGAGGAAGAGAACAAGAGAAAAAGCCTTGGACAGAACAAGGGAGAGAGCAAGGGAAAAAGCCTTGGACAGAACAAGGGAGAGAACAAGGGAAAAAGCCTTGGATAGAACAAGGGAGAGAGCAAGGGAGGCTGCCAGAGAGGGGTTGAGAGAGAAAAGGAGGGAGGGAGAGGTGGATTAAGGGAGAGGGAGAGGTGGGGAAGCAGCCAAAAGGGTCAAATGCAGGCAAGCGAGCACAAGCGCGCCGGGAAGCGAGCGCAAGCGTGCGGGCAAGCGAGCGCAAGCGCGCGGAGAAGCGAGCGCAAGCGCGCGGGGTGCGAACCGAAGCCTCTGGGGGAGATACAAAGGGAGGTAGTGAGCCAGGGAGGGATCCAGGAGGAGAGCGAGGCAGGGGGCAAGAGAAAGAGCGAAGGAGGGAGCCATGGAGAGCCAGGGATTGGCCAAGGGAGGGACAGAAGGACGCACCGAGGGAGGGAGCCAGGGGGAGCCAGGGAGGAAGGAAGGGAGAGACAGACAGAGGGAGGGAATCATACTGCCAGGGTGCTAGGATGGAAGCAAGGGAGGTAGCAAGCCAGGGAACAAGGAAGAGCAAGGGAGCAAGGGAGGGACAGATAGACAGAGTTAGGGATAGAGGAAGAGAACAAGAGAAAAAGCCTTGGACAGAACAAGGGAGAGAGCAAGGGAAAAAGCCTTGGACAGAACAAGGGAGAGAACAAGGGAAAAAGCCTTGGATAGAACAAGGGAGAGAGCAAGGGAGGCTGCCAGAGAGGGGTTGAGAGAGAAAAGGAGGGAGGGAGAGGTGGATTAAGGGAGAGGGAGAGGTGGGGAAGCAGCCAAAAGGGTCAAATGCAGGCGAGCGAACACAAGCGCGCCGGGAAGCGAGCGCAAGCGTGCGGGCAAGCGAGCGCAAGCGTGCGGAGAAGCGAGCGCAAGCGCGCGGGGTGCGAATCGAAGCCTCTGGGGGAGATACAAACGGAGGTAGGGAGCCAGGGAGGGATCCAGGAGGAGAGCGAGGCAGGGGGCAAGAGAAAGAGCGAAGGAGGGAGCCATGGAGAGCCAGGGATTGGCCAAGGGAGGGACAGAAGGACGGACCGAGGGAGGGGGCGAGGGGGAGCAAGGGAGGAAGGAAGGGACAGACAGACAGAGGGAGGGAATCATACTGCCAGTGTGGGAGGATGGAAGCAAGGGAGGTAGCAAGCCAGGGAACAAGGAAGAGCAAGGGAGCAAGGGAGGTACAGATAGACAGAGTTAGGGATAGAGGGAGAGAACAAGAGAAAAACCTTGGACAGAACAAGGGAGAGAGCAAGGGAAAAAGCCTTGGACAGAACAAGGGAGAGAACAAGGGAAAAAGCCTTGGATAGAACAAGGGAGAGAGCAAGGGAGGCTGCCAGAGAGGGGTTGAGAGAGAAAAGGAGGGAGGGAGAGGTGGATTAAGGGAGAGGGAGTGGTGGGGAAGCAGCCAAAAGGGTCAAATGCAGGCAAGCGAGCACAAGCGCGCCGGGAAGCGAGCGCAAGCGTGCGGGCACGCGAGCGCAAGTGCGCGGAGAAGCGAGCGCAAGCGCGCGGGGTGCGAACCGAAGCCTCTGGGGGAGATACAAAGGGAGGTAGGGAGCCAGGGAGGGATCCAGGAGGAGAGCGAGGCAGGGGGCAAGAGAAAGAGCGAAGGAGGGAGCCATGGAGAGCCAGGGATTGGCCAAGGGAGGGACAGAAGGACGGACCGAGGGAGGGGGCGAGGGGGAGCCAGGGAGGAAGGAAGGGAGAGACAGACAGAGGGAGGGAATCATACTGCCAGGGTGCTAGGATGGAAGCAAGGGAGGTAGCAAGCCAGGGAACAAGGAAGAGCAAGGGAGCAAGGGAGGGACAGATAGACAGAGTTAGGGATAGAGGAAGAGAACAAGAGAAAAAGCCTTGGACAGAACAAGGGAGAGAGCAAGGGAAAAAGCCTTGGACAGAACAAGGGAGAGAACAAGGGAAAAAGCCTTGGATAGAACAAGGGAGAGAGCAAGGGAGGCTGCCAGAGAGGGGTTGAGAGAGAAAAGGAGGGAGGGAGAGGTGGATTAAGGGAGAGGGAGAGGTGGGAAAGCAGCCAAAAGGGTCAAATGCAGGCGAGCGAGCACAAGCGCGCCGGGAAGCGAGCGCAAGCGTGCGGGCAAGCGAGCGCAAGCGTGCGGAGAAGCGAGCGCAAGCGCGCGGGGTGCGAATCGAAGCCTCTGGGGGAGATACAAACGGAGGTAGGGAGCCAGGGAGGGATCCAGGAGGAGAGCGAGGCAGGGGGCAAGAGAAAGAGCGAAGGAGGGAGCCATGGAGAGCCAGGGATTGGCCAAGGGAGGGACAGAAGGACGGACCGAGGGAGGGGGCGAGGGGGAGCCAGGGAGGAAGGAAGGGAGAGACAGACAGAGGGAGGGAATCATACTGCCAGTGTGGGAGGATGGAAGCAAGGGAGGTAGCAAGCCAGGGAACAAGGAAGAGCAAGGGAGCAAGGGAGGTACAGATAGACAGAGTTAGGGATAGAGGGAGAGAACAAGAGAAAAACCTTGGACAGAACAAGGGAGAGAGCAAGGGAAAAAGCCTTGGACAGAACAAGGGAGAGAACAAGGGAAAAAGCCTTGGATAGAACAAGGGAGAGAGCAAGGGAGGCTGCCAGAGAGGGGTTGAGAGAGAAAAGGAGGGAGGGAGAGGTGGATTAAGGGAGAGGGAGTGGTGGGGAAGCAGCCAAAAGGGTCAAATGCAGGCAAGCGAGCACAAGCGCGCCGGGAAGCGAGCGCAAGCGTGCAGGCAAGCGAGCGCAAGCGCGCGGGGTGCGAACCGAAGCCTCTGGGGGAGATACAAAGGGAGGTAGTGAGCCAGGGAGGGATCCAGGAGGAGAGCGAGGCAGGGGGCAAGAGAAAGAGCGAAGGAGGGAGCCATGGAGAGCCAGGGATTGGCCAAGGGAGGGACAGAAGGACGCACCGAGGGAGGGAGCCAGGGGGAGCCAGGGAGGAAGGAAGGGAGAGACAGACAGAGGGAGGGAATCATACTGCCAGGGTGCTAGGATGGAAGCAAGGGAGGTAGCAAGCCAGGGAACAAGGAAGAGCAAGGGAGCAAGGGAGGGACAGATAGACAGAGTTAGGGATAGAGGAAGAGAACAAGAGAAAAAGCCTTGGACAGAACAAGGGAGAGAGCAAGGGAAAAAGCCTTGGACAGAACAAGGGAGAGAACAAGGGAAAAAGCCTTGGATAGAACAAGGGAGAGAGCAAGGGAGGCTGCCAGAGAGGGGTTGAGAGAGAAAAGGAGGGAGGGAGAGGTGGATTAAGGGAGAGGGAGAGGTGGGGAAGCAGCCAAAAGGGTCAAATGCAGGCAAGCGAGCACAAGCGCGCCGGGAAGCGAGCGCAAGCGTGCGGGCAAGCGAGCGCAAGCGCACGGAGAAGCGAGCGCAAGCGCGCGGGGTGCGAACCGAAGCCTCTGGGGGAGATACAAAGGGAGGTAGTGAGCCAGGGAGGGATCCAGGAGGAGAGCGAGGCAGGGGGCAAGAGAAAGAGCGAAGGAGGGAGCCATGGAGAGCCAGGGATTGGCCAAGGGAGGGACAGAAGGACGCACCGAGGGAGGGAGCCAGGGGGAGCCAGGGAGGAAGGAAGGGAGAGACAGACAGAGGGAGGGAATCATACTGCCAGGGTGCTAGGATGGAAGCAAGGGAGGTAGCAAGCCAGGGAACAAGGAAGAGCAAGGGAGCAAGGGAGGGACAGATAGACAGAGTTAGGGATAGAGGGAGAGAACAAGAGAAAAAGCCTTGGACAGAACAAGGGAGAGAGCAAGGGAAAAAGCCTTGGACAGAACAAGGGAGAGAACAAGGGAAAAAGCCTTGGATAGAACAAGGGAGAGAGCAAGGGAGGCTGCCAGAGAGGGGTTGAGAGAGAAAAGGAGGGAGGGAGAGGTGGATTAAGGGAGAGGGAGAGGTGGGGAAGCAGCCAAAAGGGTCAAATGCAGGCAAGCGAGCACAAGCGTGCGGGCAAGCGAGCGCAAGCGCGCGGGCAAGCGAGCGCAAGCGCGCGGAGAAGCGAGCGCAAGCGCGCGGGGTGCGAACCGAAGCCTCTGGGGGAGATACAAAGGGAGGTAGTGAGCCAGGGAGGGATCCAGGAGGAGAGCGAGGCAGGGGGCAAGAGAAAGAGCGAAGGAGGGAGCCATGGAGAGCCAGGGATTGGCCAAGGGAAGGACAGAAGGACGCACCGAGGGAGGGAGCCAGGGGGAGCCAGGGAGGAAGGAAGGGAGAGACAGACAGAGGGAGGGAATCATACTGCCAGGGTGCTAGGATGGAAGCAAGGGAGGTAGCAAGCCAGGGAACAAGGAAGAGCAAGGGAGCAAGGGAGGGACAGATAGACAGAGTTAGGGATAGAGGAAGAGAACAAGAGAAAAAGCCTTGGACAGAACAAGGGAGAGAGCAAGGGAAAAAGCCTTGGACAGAACAAGGGAGAGAACAAGGGAAAAAGCCTTGGATAGAACAAGGGAGAGAGCAAGGGAGGCTGCCAGAGAGGGGTTGAGAGAGAAAAGGAGGGAGGGAGAGGTGGATTAAGGGAGAGGGAGAGGTGGGAAAGCAGCCAAAAGGGTCAAATGCAGGCGAGCGAGCACAAGCGCGCCGGGAAGCGAGCGCAAGCGTGCGGGCAAGCGAGCGCAAGCGTGCGGAGAAGCGAGCGCAAGCGCGCGGGGTGTGAATCGAAGCCTCTGGGGGAGATACAAACGGAGGTAGGGAGCCAGGGAGGGATCCAGGAGGAGAGCGAGGCAGGGGGCAAGAGAAAGAGCGAAGGAGGGAGCCATGGAGAGCCAGGGATTGGCCAAGGGAGGGACAGAAGGACGGACCGAGGGAGGGGGCGAGGGGGAGCCAGGGAGGAAGGAAGGGAGAGACAGACAGAGGGAGGGAATCATACTGCCAGTGTGGGAGGATGGAAGCAAGGGAGGTAGCAAGCCAGGGAACAAGGAAGAGCAAGGGAGCAAGGGAGGTACAGATAGACAGAGTTAGGGATAGAGGGAGAGAACAAGAGAAAAACCTTGGACAGAACAAGGGAGAGAGCAAGGGAAAAAGCCTTGGACAGAACAAGGGAGAGAACAAGGGAAAAAGCCTTGGATAGAACAAGGGAGAGAGCAAGGGAGGCTGCCAGAGAGGGGTTGAGAGAGAAAAGGAGGGAGGGAGAGGTGGATTAAGGGAGAGGGAGTGGTGGGGAAGCAGCCAAAAGGGTCAAATGCAGGCAAGCGAGCACAAGCGCGCCGGGAAGCGAGCGCAAGCGTGCGGGCAAGCGAGCGCAAGCGCGCGGAGAAGCGAGCGCAAGCGCGCGGGGTGCGAACCGAAGCCTCTGGGGGAGATACAAAGGGAGGTAGTGAGCCAGGGAGGGATCCAGGAGGAGAGCGAGGCAGGGGGCAAGAGAAAGAGCGAAGGAGGGAGCCATGGAGAGCCAGGGATTGGCCAAGGGAGGGACAGAAGGACGCACCGAGGGAGGGAGCCAGGGGGAGCCAGGGAGGAAGGAAGGGAGAGACAGACAGAGGGAGGGAATCATACTGCCAGGGTGCTAGGATGGAAGCAAGGGAGGTAGCAAGCCAGGGAACAAGGAAGAGCAAGGGAGCAAGGGAGGGACAGATAGACAGAGTTAGGGATAGAGGAAGAGAACAAGAGAAAAAGCCTTGGACAGAACAAGGGAGAGAGCAAGGGAAAAAGCCTTGGACAGAACAAGGGAGAGAACAAGGGAAAAAGCCTTGGATAGAACAAGGGAGAGAGCAAGGGAGGCTGCCAGAGAGGGGTTGAGAGAGAAAAGGAGGGAGGGAGAGGTGGATTAAGGGAGAGGGAGAGGTGGGGAAGCAGCCAAAAGGGTCAAATGCAGGCAAGCGAGCACAAGCGCGCCGGGAAGCGAGCGCAAGCGTGCGGGCAAGCGAGCGCAAGCGCGCGGAGAAGCGAGCGCAAGCGCGCGGGGTGCGAACCGAAGCCTCTGGGGGAGATACAAATGGAGGTAGTGAGCCAGGGAGGGATCCAGGAGGAGAGCGAGGCAGGGGGCAAGAGAAAGAGCGAAGGAGGGAGCCATGGAGAGCCAGGGATTGGCCAAGGGAGGCACAGAAGGACGCACCGAGGGAGGGAGCCAGGGGGAGCCAGGGAGGAAGGAAGGGAGAGACAGACAGAGGGAGGGAATCATACTGCCAGGGTGCTAGGATGGAAGCAAGGGAGGTAGCAAGCCAGGGAACAAGGAAGAGCAAGGGAGCAAGGGAGGGACAGATAGACAGAGTTAGGGATAGAGGAAGAGAACAAGGGAAAAAGCCTTGGATAGAACAAGGGAGAGAGCAAGGGAGGCTGCCAGAGAGGGGTTGAGAGAGAAAAGGAGGGAGGGAGAGGTGGATTAAGGGAGAGGGAGAGGTGGGAAAGCAGCCAAAAGGGTCAAATGCAGGCGAGCGAGCACAAGCGCGCCGGGAAGCGAGCGCAAGCGTGCGGGCAAGCGAGCGCAAGCATGCGGAGAAGCGAGCGCAAGCGCGCGGGGTGCGAATCGAAGCCTCTGGGGGAGATACAAACGGAGGTAGGGAGCCAGGGAGGGATCCAGGAGGAGAGCGAGGCAGGGGGCAAGAGAAAGAGCGAAGGAGGGAGCCATGGAGAGCCAGGGATTGGCCAAGGTAGGGACAGAAGGACGGACCGAGGGAGGGGGCGAGGGGGAGCCAGGGAGGAAGGAAGGGACAGACAGACAGAGGGAGGGAATCATACTGCCAGTGTGGGAGGATGGAAGCAAGGGAGGTAGCAAGCCAGTGAACAAGGAAGAGCAAGGGAGCAAGGGAGGTACAGATAGACAGAGTTAGGGATAGAGGGAGAGAACAAGAGAAAAACCTTGGACAGAACAAGGGAGAGAGCAAGGGAAAAAGCCTTGGACAGAACAAGGGAGAGAACAAGGGAAAAAGCCTTGGATAGAACAAGGGAGAGAGCAAGGGAGGCTGCCAGAGAGGGGTTGAGAGAGAAAAGGAGGGAGGGAGAGGTGGATTAAGGGAGAGGGAGTGGTGGGGAAGCAGCCAAAAGGGTCAAATGCAGGCAAGCGAGCACAAGCGCGCCGGGAAGCGAGCGCAAGCGTGCGGGCACGCGAGCGCAAGTGCGCGGAGAAGCGAGCGCAAGCGCGCGGGGTGCGAACCGAAGCCTCTGGGGGAGATACAAAGGGAGGTAGGGAGCCAGGGAGGGATCCAGGAGGAGAGCGAGGCAGGGGGCAAGAGAAAGAGCGAAGGAGGGAGCCATGGAGAGCCAGGGATTGGCCAAGGGAGGGACAGAAGGACGGACCGAGGGAGGGGGCGAGGGGGAGCCAGGGAGGAAGGAAGGGAGAGACAGACAGAGGGAGGGAATCATACTGCCAGGGTGCTAGGATGGAAGCAAGGGAGGTAGCAAGCCAGGGAACAAGGAAGAGCAAGGGAGCAAGGGAGGGACAGATAGACAGAGTTAGGGATAGAGGAAGAGAACAAGAGAAAAAGCCTTGGACAGAACAAGGGAGAGAGCAAGGGAAAAAGCCTTGGACAGAACAAGGGAGAGAACAAGGGAAAAAGCCTTGGATAGAACAAGGGAGAGAGCAAGGGAGGCTGCCAGAGAGGGGTTGAGAGAGAAAAGGAGGGAGGGAGAGGTGGATTAAGGGAGAGGGAGAGGTGGGAAAGCAGCCAAAAGGGTCAAATGCAGGCGAGCGAGCACAAGCGCGCCGGGAAGCGAGCGCAAGCGTGCGGGCAAGCGAGCGCAAGCGTGCGGAGAAGCGAGCGCAAGCGCGCGGGGTGCGAATCGAAGCCTCTGGGGGAGATACAAACGGAGGTAGGGAGCCAGGGAGGGATCCAGGAGGAGAGCGAGGCAGGGGGCAAGAGAAAGAGCGAAGGAGGGAGCCATGGAGAGCCAGGGATTGGCCAAGGGAGGGACAGAAGGACGGACCTAGGGAGGGGGCGAGGGGGAGCCAGGGAGGAAGGAAGGGAGAGACAGACAGAGGGAGGGAATCATACTGCCAGTGTGGGAGGATGGAAGCAAGGGAGGTAGCAAGCCAGGGAACAAGGAAGAGCAAGGGAGCAAGGGAGGTACAGATAGACAGAGTTAGGGATAGAGGGAGAGAACAAGAGAAAAACCTTGGACAGAACAAGGGAGAGAGCAAGGGAAAAAGCCTTGGACAGAACAAGGGAGAGAACAAGGGAAAAAGCCTTGGATAGAACAAGGGAGAGAGCAAGGGAAAAAGCCTTGGACAGAACAAGGGAGAGAACAAGGGAAAAAGCCTTGGATAGAACAAGGGAGAGAGCAAGGGAGGCTGCCAGAGAGGGGTTGAGAGAGAAAAGGAGGGAGGGAGAGGTGGATTAAGGGAGAGGGAGTGGTGGGGAAGCAGCCAAAAGGGTCAAATGCAGGCAAGCGAGCAGAAGCGCGCCGGGAAGCGAGCGCAAGCGTGCGGGCAAGCGAGCGCAAGCGCGCGGAGAAGCGAGCGCAAGCGTGCGGGCAAGCGAGCGCAAGCGTGCGGAGAAGCGAGCGCAAGCGCGCGGGGTGTGAATCGAAGCCTCTGGGGGAGATACAAACGGAGGTAGGGAGCCAGGGAGGGATCCAGGAGGAGAGCGAGGCAGGGGGCAAGAGAAAGAGCGAAGGAGGGAGCCATGGAGAGCCAGGGATTGGCCAAGGGAGGGACAGAAGGACGGACCGAGGGAGGGGGCGAGGGGGAGCCAGGGGGGAAGGAAGGGAGAGACAGACAGAGGGAGGGAATCATACTGCCAGTGTGGGAGGATGGAAGCAAGGGAGGTAGCAAGCCAGGGAACAAGGAAGAGCAAGGGAGCAAGGGAGGTACAGATAGACAGAGTTAGGGATAGAGGGAGAGAACAAGAGAAAAACCTTGGACAGAACAAGGGAGAGAGCAAGGGAAAAAGCCTTGGACAGAACAAGGGAGAGAACAAGGGAAAAAGCCTTGGATAGAACAAGGGAGAGAGCAAGGGAGGCTGCCAGAGAGGGGTTGAGAGAGAAAAGGAGGGAGGGAGAGGTGGATTAAGGGAGAGGGAGTGGTGGGGAAGCAGCCAAAAGGGTCAAATGCAGGCAAGCGAGCACAAGCGCGCCGGGAAGCGAGCGCAAGCGTGCGGGCAAGCGAGCGCAAGCGCGCGGAGAAGCGAGCGCAAGCGCGCGGGGTGCGAACCGAAGCCTCTGGGGGAGATACAAAGGGAGGTAGTGAGCCAGGGAGGGATCCAGGAGGAGAGCGAGGCAGGGGGCAAGAGAAAGAGCGAAGGAGGGAGCCATGGAGAGCCAGGGATTGGCCAAGGGAGGGACAGAAAGACGCACCGAGGGAGGGAGCCAGGGGGAGCCAGGGAGGAAGGAAGGGAGAGACAGACAGAGGGAGGGAATCATACTGCCAGGGTGCTAGGATGGAAGCAAGGGAGGTAGCAAGCCAGGGAACAAGGAAGAGCAAGGGAGCAAGGGAGGGACAGATAGACAGAGTTAGGGATAGAGGAAGAGAACAAGAGAAAAAGCCTTGGACAGAACAAGGGAGAGAGCAAGGGAAAAAGCCTTGGACAGAACAAGGGAGAGAACAAGGGAAAAAGCCTTGGATAGAACAAGGGAGAGAGCAAGGGAGGCTGCCAGAGAGGGGTTGAGAGAGAAAAGGAGGGAGGGAGAGGTGGATTAAGGGAGAGGGAGAGGTGGGGAAGCAGCCAAAAGGGTCAAATGCAGGCAAGCGAGCACAAGCGCGCCTGGAAGCGAGCGCAAGCATGCGGGCAAGCGAGCGCAAGCGCGCGGAGAAGCGAGCGCAAGCGCGCGGGGTGCGAACCGAAGCCTCTGGGGGAGATACAAAGGGAGGTAGTGAGCCAGGGAGGGATCCAGGAGGAGAGCGAGGCAGGGGGCAAGAGAAAGAGCGAAGGAGGGAGCCATGGAGAGCCAGGGATTGGCCAAGGGAAGGACAGAAGGACGCACCGAGGGAGGGAGCCAGGGGGAGCCAGGGAGGAAGGAAGGGAGAGACAGACAGAGGGAGGGAATCATACTGCCAGGGTGCTAGGATGGAAGCAAGGGAGGTAGCAAGCCAGGGAACAAGGAAGAGCAAGGGAGCAAGGGAGGGACAGATAGACAGAGTTAGGGATAGAGGAAGAGAACAAGAGAAAAAGCCTTGGACAGAACAAGGGAGAGAGCAAGGGAAAAAGCCTTGGACAGAACAAGGGAGAGAACAAGGGAAAAAGCCTTGGATAGAACAAGGGAGAGAGCAAGGGAGGCTGCCAGAGAGGGGTTGAGAGAGAAAAGGAGGGAGGGAGAGGTGGATTAAGGGAGAGGGAGAGGTGGGAAAGCAGCCAAAAGGGTCAAATGCAGGCGAGCGAGCACAAGCGCGCCGGGAAGCGAGCGCAAGCGTGCGGGCAAGCGAGCGCAAGCGTGCGGAGAAGCGAGCGCAAGCGCGCGGGGTGTGAATCGAAGCCTCTGGGGGAGATACAAACGGAGGTAGGTAGCCAGGGAGGGATCCAGGAGGAGAGCGAGGCAGGGGGCAAGAGAAAGAGCGAAGGAGGGAGCCATGGAGAGCCAGGGATTGGCCAAGGGAGGGACAGAAGGACGGACCGAGGGAGGGGGCGAGGGGGAGCCAGGGAGGAAGGAAGGGAGAGACAGACAGAGGGAGGGAATCATACTGCCAGTGTGGGAGGATGGAAGCAAGGGAGGTAGCAAGCCAGGGAACAAGGAAGAGCAAGGGAGCAAGGGAGGTACAGATAGACAGAGTTAGGGATAGAGGGAGAGAACAAGAGAAAAACCTTGGACAGAACAAGGGAGAGAGCAAGGGAAAAAGCCTTGGACAGAACAAGGGAGAGAACAAGGGAAAAAGCCTTGGATAGAACAAGGGAGAGAGCAAGGGAGGCTGCCAGAGAGGGGTTGAGAGAGAAAAGGAGGGAGGGAGAGGTGGATTAAGGGAGAGGGAGTGGTGGGGAAGCAGCCAAAAGGGTCAAATGCAGGCAAGCGAGCACAAGCGCGCCGGGAAGCGAGCGCAAGCGTGCGGGCAAGCGAGCGCAAGCGCGCGGAGAAGCGAGCGCAAGCGCGCGGGGTGCGAACCGAAGCCTCTGGGGGAGATACAAAGGGAGGTAGTGAGCCAGGGAGGGATCCAGGAGGAGAGCGAGGCAGGGGGCAAGAGAAAGAGCGAAGGAGGGAGCCATGGAGAGCCAGGGATTGGCCAAGGGAGGGACAGAAAGACGCACCGAGGGAGGGAGCCAGGGGGAGCCAGGGAGGAAGGAAGGGAGAGACAGACAGAGGGAGGGAATCATACTGCCAGGGTGCTAGGATGGAAGCAAGGGAGGTAGCAAGCCAGGGAACAAGGAAGAGCAAGGGAGCAAGGGAGGGACAGATAGACAGAGTTAGGGATAGAGGAAGAGAACAAGAGAAAAAGCCTTGGACAAAACAAGGGAGAGAGCAAGGGAAAAAGCCTTGGACAGAACAAGGGAGAGAACAAGGGAAAAAGCCTTGGATAGAACAAGGGAGAGAGCAAGGGAGGCTGCCAGAGAGGGGTTGAGAGAGAAAAGGAGGGAGGGAGAGGTGGATTAAGGGAGAGGGAGAGGTGGGGAAGCAGCCAAAAGGGTCAAATGCAGGCAAGCGAGCACAAGCGCGCCGGGAAGCGAGCGCAAGCGTGCGGGCAAGCGAGCGCAAGCGCGCGGAGAAGCGAGCGCAAGCGCGCGGGGTGCGAACCGAAGCCTCTGGGGGAGATACAAAGGGAGGTAGTGAGCCAGGGAGGGATCCAGGAGGAGAGCGAGGCAGGGGGCAAGAGAAAGAGCGAAGGAGGGAGCCATGGAGAGCCAGGGATTGGCCAAGGGAGGGACAGAAGGACGCACCGAGGGAGGGAGCCAGGGGGAGCCAGGGAGGAAGGAAGGGAGAGACAGACAGAGGGAGGGAATCATACTGCCAGGGTGCTAGGATGGAAGCAAGGGAGGTAGCAAGCCAGGGAACAAGGAAGAGCAAGGGAGCAAGGGAGGGACAGATAGACAGAGTTAGGGATAGAGGAAGAGAACAAGGGAAAAAGCCTTGGATAGAACAAGGGAGAGAGCAAGGGAGGCTGCCAGAGAGGGGTTGAGAGAGAAAAGGAGGGAGGGAGAGGTGGATTAAGGGAGAGGGAGAGGTGGGGAAGCAGCCAAAAGGGTCAAATGCAGGCAAGCGAGCACAAGCGCGCCGGGAAGCGAGCGCAAGCGTGCGGGCAAGCGAGCGCAAGTGCGCGGAGATGCGAGCGCAAGCGCGCGGGGTGCGAACCGAAGCCTCTGGGGGAGATACAAAGGGAGGTAGGGAGCCAGGGAGGGATCCAGGAGGAGAGCGAGGCAGGGGGCAAGAGAAAGAGCGAAGGAGGGAGCCATGGAGAGCCAGGGATTGGCCAAGGGAGGGACAGAAAGACGCACCGAGGGAGGGAGCCAGGGGGAGCCAGGGAGGAAGGAAGGGAGAGACAGACAGAGGGAGGGAATCATACTGCCAGGGTGCTAGGATGGAAGCAAGGGAGGTAGCAAGCCAGGGAACAAGGAAGAGCAAGGGAGCAAGGGAGGGACAGATAGACAGAGTTAGGGATAGAGGAAGAGAACAAGAGAAAAAGCCTTGGACAGAACAAGGGAGAGAGCAAGGGAAAAAGCCTTGGACAGAACAAGGGAGAGAACAAGGGAAAAAGCCTTGGATAGAACAAGGGAGAGAGCAAGGGAGGCTGCCAGAGAGGGGTTGAGAGAGAAAAGGAGGGAGGGAGAGGTGGATTAAGGGAGAGGGAGAGGTGGGAAAGCAGCCAAAAGGGTCAAATGCAGGCGAGCGAGCACAAGCGCGCCGGGAAGCGAGCGCAAGCGTGCGGGCAAGCGAGCGCAAGCGCGCGGAGAAGCGAGCGGAGAAGCGAGCGCAAGCGCGCGGGGTGCGAACCGAAGCCTCTGGGGGAGATACAAAGGGAGGTAGTGAGCCAGGGAGGGATCCAGGAGGAGAGCGAGGCAGGGGGCAAGAGAAAGAGCGAAGGAGGGAGCCATGGAGAGCCAGGGATTGGCCAAGGGAAGGACAGAAGGACGCACCGAGGGAGGGAGCCAGGGGGAGCCAGGGAGGAAGGAAGGGAGAGACAGACAGAGGGAGGGAATCATACTGCCAGGTTGCTAGGATGGAAGCAAGGGAGGTAGCAAGCCAGGGAACAAGAAAGAGCAAGGGAGCAAGGGAGGGACAGATAGACAGAGTTAGGGATAGAGGAAGAGAACAAGAGAAAAAGCCTTGGACAGAACAAGGGAGAGAGCAAGGGAAAAAGCCTTGGACAGAACAAGGGAGAGAACAAGGGAAAAAGCCTTGGATAGAACAAGGGAGAGAGCAAGGGAGGCTGCCAGAGAGGGGTTGAGAGAGAAAAGGAGGGAGGGAGAGGTGGATTAAGGGAGAGGGAGAGGTGGGAAAGCAGCCAAAAGGGTCAAATGCAGGCGAGCGAGCACAAGCGCGCCGGGAAGCGAGCGCAAGCGTGCGGGCAAGCGAGCGCAAGCGTGCGGAGAAGCGAGCGCAAGCGCGCGGGGTGTGAATCGAAGCCTCTGGGGGAGATACAAAGGGAGGTAGGGAGCCAGGGAGGGATCCAGGAGGAGAGCGAGGCAGGGGGCAAGAGAAAGAGCGAAGGAGGGAGCCATGGAGAGCCAGGGATTGGCCAAGGGAGGGACAGAAGGACGGACCGAGGGAGGGGGCGAGGGGGAGCCAGGGAGGAAGGAAGGGAGAGACAGACAGAGGGAGGGAATCATACTGCCAGGGTGCTAGGATGGAAGCAAGGGAGGTAGCAAGCCAGGGAACAAGGAAGAGCAAGGGAGCAAGGGAGGGACAGATAGACAGAGTTAGGGATAGAGGGAGAGAACAAGAGAAAAAGCCTTGGACAGAACAAGGGAGAGAGCAAGGGAAAAAGCCTTGGACAGAACAAGGGAGAGAACAAGGGAAAAAGCCTTGGATAGAACAAGGGAGAGAGCAAGGGAGGCTGCCAGAGAGGGGTTGAGAGAGAAAAGGAGGGAGGGAGAGGTGGATTAAGGGAGAGGGAGAGATGGGGAAGCAGCCAAAAGGGTCAAATGCAGGCAAGCGAGCACAAGCGCGCCGGGAAGCGAGCGCAAGCGTGCGGGCAAGCGAGCGCAAGCGCGCGGAGAAGCGAGCGCAAGCGCGCGGAGAAGCGAGCGCAAGCACGCGGGGTGCGAACCGAAGCCTCTGGGGGAGATACAAAGGGAGGTAGTGAGCCAGGGAGGGATCCAGGAGGAGAGCGAGGCAGGGGGCAAGAGAAAGAGCGAAGGAGGGAGCCATGGAGAGCCAGGGATTGGCCAAGGGAAGGACAGAAGGACGCACAGAGGGAGGGAGCCAGGGGGAGCCAGGGAGGAAGGAAGGGAGAGACAGACAGAGGGAGGGAATCATACTGCCAGGGTGCTAGGATGGAAGCAAGGGAGGTAGCAAGCCAGGGAACAAGGAAGAGCAAGGGAGCAAGGGAGGGACAGATAGACAGAGTTAGGGATAGAGGAAGAGAACAAGAGAAAAAGCCTTGGACAGAACAAGGGAGAGAGCAAGGGAAAAAGCCTTGGACAGAACAAGGGAGAGAACAAGGGAAAAAGCCTTGGATAGAACAAGGGAGAGAGCAAGGGAGGCTGCCAGAGAGGGGTTGAGAGAGAAAAGGAGGGAGGGAGAGGTGGATTAAGGGAGAGGGAGAGGTGGGAAAGCAGCCAAAAGGGTCAAATGCAGGCGAGCGAGCACAAGCGCGCCGGGAAGCGAGCGCAAGCGTGCGGGCAAGCGAGCGCAAGCGTGCGGAGAAGCGAGCGCAAGCGCGCGGGGTGCGAATCGAAGCCTCTGGGGGAGATACAAACGGAGGTAGGGAGCCAGGGAGGGATCCAGGAGGAGAGCGAGGCAGGGGGCAAGAGAAAGAGCGAAGGAGGGAGCCATGGAGAGCCAGGGATTGGCCAAGGGAGGGACAGAAGGACGGACCGAGGGAGGGGGCGAGGGGGAGCCAGGGAGGAAGGAAGGGAGAGACAGACAGAGGGAGGGAATCATACTGCCAGTGTGGGAGGATGGAAGCAAGGGAGGTAGCAAGCCAGGGAACAAGGAAGAGCAAGGGAGCAAGGGAGGTACAGATAGACAGAGTTAGGGATAGAGGGAGAGAACAAGAGAAAAACCTTGGACAGAACAAGGGAGAGAGCAAGGGAAAAAGCCTTGGACAGAACAAGGGAGAGAACAAGGGAAAAAGCCTTGGATAGAACAAGGGAGAGAGCAAGGGAGGCTGCCAGAGAGGGGTTGAGAGAGAAAAGGAGGGAGGGAGAGGTGGATTAAGGGAGAGGGAGAGGTGGGGAAGCAGCCAAAAGGGTCAAATGCAGGCAAGCGAGCACAAGCGCGCCGGGAAGCGAGCGCAAGCGTGCGGGCAAGCGAGCGCAAGCGCGCGGAGAAGCGAGCGCAAGCGCGCGGGGTGCGAACCGAAGCCTCTGGGGGAGATACAAAGGGAGGTAGTGAGCCAGGGAGGGATCCAGGAGGAGAGCGAGGCAGGGGGCAAGAGAAAGAGCGAAGGAGGGAGCCATGGAGAGCCAGGGATTGGCCAAGGGAAGGACAGAAGGACGCACCGAGGGAGGGAGCCAGGGGGAGCCAGGGAGGAAGGAAGGGAGAGACAGACAGAGGGAGGGAATCATACTGCCAGGGTGCTAGGATGGAAGCAAGGGAGGTAGCAAGCCAGGGAACAAGGAAGAGCAAGGGAGCAAGGGAGGGACAGATAGACAGAGTTAGGGATAGAGGAAGAGAACAAGAGAAAAAGCCTTGGACAGAACAAGGGAGAGAGCAAGGGAAAAAGCCTTGGACAGAACAAGGTAGAGAACAAGGGAAAAAGCCTTGGATAGAACAAGGGAGAGAGCAAGGGAGGCTGCCAGAGAGGGGTTGAGAGAGAAAAGGAGGGAGGGAGAGGTGGATTAAGGGAGAGGGAGAGGTGGGAAAGCAGCCAAAAGGGTCAAATGCAGGCGAGCGAGCACAAGCGCGCCGGGAAGCAAGCGCAAGCGTGCGGGCAAGCGAGCGCAAGCGTGCGGAGAAGCGAGCGCAAGCGCGCGGGGTGTGAATCGAAGCCTCTGGGGGAGATACAAACGGAGGTAGGGAGCCAGGGAGGGATCCAGGAGGAGAGCGAGGCAGGGGGCAAGAGAAAGAGCGAAGGAGGGAGCCATGGAGAGCCAGGGATTGGCCAAGGGAGGGACAGAAGGACGGACCGAGGGAGGGGGCGAGGGGGAGCCAGGGAGGAAGGAAGGGAGAGACAGACAGAGGGAGGGAATCATACTGCCAGTGTGGGAGGATGGAAGCAAGGGAGGTAGCAAGCCAGGATACAAGGAAGAGCAAGGGAGCAAGGGAGGTACAGATAGACAGAGTTAGGGATAGAGGGAGAGAACAAGAGAAAAACCTTGGACAGAACAAGGGAGAGAGCAAGGGAAAAAGCCTTGGACAGAACAAGGGAGAGAACAAGGGAAAAAGCCTTGGATAGAACAAGGGAGAGAGCAAGGGAGGCTGCCAGAGAGGGGTTGAGAGAGAAAAGGAGGGAGGGAGAGGTGGATTAAGGGAGAGGGAGTGGTGGGGAAGCAGCCAAAAGGGTCAAATGCAGGCAAGCGAGCACAAGCGCGCCGGGAAGCGAGCGCAAGCGTGCGGGCAAGCGAGCGCAAGCGCGCGGAGAAGCGAGCGCAAGCGCGCGGGGTGCGAACCGAAGCCTCTGGGGGAGATACAAAGGGAGGTAGTGAGCCAGGGAGGGATCCAGGAGGAGAGCGAGGCAGGGGGCAAGAGAAAGAGCGAAGGAGGGAGCCATGGAGAGCCAGGGATTGGCCAAGGGAGGGACAGAAAGACGCACCGAGGGAGGGAGCCAGGGGGAGCCAGGGAGGAAGGAAGGGAGAGACAGACAGAGGGAGGGAATCATACTGCCAGGGTGCTAGGATGGAAGCAAGGGAGGTAGCAAGCCAGGGAACAAGGAAGAGCAAGGGAGCAAGGGAGGGACAGATAGACAGAGTTAGGGATAGAGGAAGAGAACAAGAGAAAAAGCCTTGGACAGAACAAGGGAGAGAGCAAGGGAAAAAGCCTTGGACAGAACAAGGGAGAGAACAAGGGAAAAAGCCTTGGATAGAACAAGGGAGAGAGCAAGGGAGGCTGCCAGAGAGGGGTTGAGAGAGAAAAGGAGGGAGGGAGAGGTGGATTAAGGGAGAGGGAGAGGTGGGGAAGCAGCCAAAAGGGTCAAATGCAGGCAAGCGAGCACAAGCGCGCCGGGAAGCGAGCGCAAGCGTGCGGGCAAGCGAGCGCAAGCGCGCGGAGAAGCGAGCGCAAGCGCGCGGAGAAGCGAGCGCAAGCGCGCGGGGTGCGAACCGAAGCCTCTGGGGGAGATACAAAGGGAGGTAGTGAGGCAGGGAGGGATCCAGGAGGAGAGCGAGGCAGGGGGCAAGAGAAAGAGCGAAGGAGGGAGCCATGGAGAGCCAGGGATTGGCCAAGGGAGGGACAGAAGGACGCACCGAGGGAGGGAGCCAGGGGGAGCCAGGGAGGAAGGAAGGGAGAGACAGACAGAGGGAGGGAATCATACTGCCAGGGTGCTAGGATGGAAGCAAGGGAGGTAGCAAGCCAGGGAACAAGGAAGAGCAAGGGAGCAAGGGAGGGACAGATAGACAGAGTTAGGGATAGAGGGAGAGAACAAGAGAAAAAGCCTTGGACAGAACAAGGGAGAGAGCAAGGGAAAAAGCCTTGGACAGAACAAGGGAGAGAACAAGGGAAAAAGCCTTGGATAGAACAAGGGAGAGAGCAAGGGAGGCTGCCAGAGAGGGGTTGAGAGAGAAAAGGAGGGAGGGAGAGGTGGATTAAGACAGAGGGAGTGGTGGGGAAGCAGCCAAAAGGGTCAAATGCAGGCAAGCGAGCACAAGCGCGCCGGGAAGCGAGCGCAAGCGTGCGGGCAAGCGAGCGCAAGCGCGCGGAGAAGCGAGCGCAAGCGCGCGGGGTGCGAACCGAAGCCTCTGGGGGAGATACAAAGGGAGGTAGTGAGCCAGGGAGGGATCCAGGAGGAGAGCGAGGCAGGGGGCAAGAGAAAGAGCGAAGGAGGGAGCCATGGAGAGCCAGGGATTGGCCAAGGGAGGGACAGAAGGACGCACCGAGGGAGGGGGCCAGGGGGAGCCAGGGAGGAAGGAAGGGAGAGACAGACAGAGGGAGGGAATCATACTGCCAGGGTGCTAGGATGGAAGCAAGGGAGGTAGCAAGCCAGGGAACAAGGAAGAGCAAGGGAGCAAGGGAGGGACAGATAGACAGAGTTAGGGATAGAGGGAGAGAACAAGAGAAAAACCTTGGACAGAACAAGGGAGAGAGCAAGGGAAAAAGCCTTGGACAGAACAAGGGAGAGAACAAGGGAAAAAGCCTTGGATAGAACAAGGGAGAGAGCAAGGGAGGCTGCCAGAGAGGGGTTGAGAGAGAAAAGGAGGGAGGGAGAGGTGGATTAAGGGAGAGGGAGAGGTGGGGAAGCAGCCAAAAGGGTCAAATGCAGGCAAGCGAGCACAAGCGCGCCGGGAAGCGAGCACAAGCGCGCCGGGAAGCGAGCGCAAGCGTGCGGGCAAGCGAGCTCAAGCGCGCGGAGAAGCGAGCGCAAGCGCGCGGGGTGCGAACCGAAGCCTCTGGGGGAGATACAAAGGGAGGTAGTGAGCCAGGGAGGGATCCAGGAGGAGAGCGAGGCAGGGGGCAAGAGAAAGAGCGAAGGAGGGAGCCATGGAGAGCCAGGGATTGGCTAAGGGAGGGATAGAAGGACGGACCGAGGGAGGGGGCCAGGGGGAGCCAGGGAGGAAGGAAGGGAGAGACAGACAGAGGGAGGGAATCATACTGCCAGGGTGCTAGGATGGAAGCAAGGGAGGTAGCAAGCCAGGGAACAAGGAAGAGCAAGGGAGCAAGGGAGGGACAGATAGACAGAGTTAGGGATAGAGGGAGAGAACAAGAGAAAAAGCCTTGGACAGAACAAGGGAGAGAGCAAGGGAAAAAGCCTTGGACAGAACAAGGGAGAGAACAAGGGAAAAAGCCTTGGATAGAACAAGGGAGAGAGCAAGGGAGGCTGCCAGAGAGGGGTTGAGAGAGAAAAGGAGGGAGGGAGAGGTGGATTAAGGGAGAGGGAGAGGTGGGGAAGCAGCCAAAAGGGTCAAATGCAGGCAAGCGAGCACAAGCGCGCCGGGAAGCGAGCGCAAGCGTGCGGGCAAGCGAGCGCAAGCGCGCGGAGAAGCGAGCGCAAGCGCGCGGGGTGTGAACCGAAGCCTCTGGGGGAGATACAAAGGGAGGTAGTGAGCCAGGGAGGGATTCAGGAGGAGAGCGAGGCAGGGGGCAAGAGAAAGAGCGAAAGAGGGAGCCATGGAGAGCCAGGGATTGGCCAAGGGAGGGACAGAAGGACGGACCGAGGGAGGGGGCGAGGGGGAGCCAGGGAGGAAGGAAGGGAGACACAGACAGAGGGAGGGAATCATACTGCCAGGGTGCTAGGATGGAAGCAAGGGAGGTAGCAAGGCAGGGAACAAGGAAGAGCAAGGGAGCAAGGGAGGGACAGATAGACAGAGTTAGGGACAGAGGGAGAGAACAAGAGAAAAAGCCTTGGACAGAACAAGGGAGACAGCAAGGCAAAAAGCCTTTTCACAGAACAAGGGAGAGAGCAAGGGAAAAAGCCTTGGACAGAACAAGGGAGAGAGCAAGGGAAAAAGCCTTGGACCAAACAAGGGAGAGAGCAAGGGAGGCTGCCAGAGAGGGGTTGAGAGAGAAAAGGAGGGAGGGAAAGGTGGATTAAGGGAGAGGGAGAGGTGGGGAAGCAGCCAAAAGGGTCAAATGCAGCCAAGCGAGCACAAGCGCGCCGGGAAGCGAGCGCAAGCGCGCGGAGAAGCGAGCGCAAGCGCGCGGGGTGCGAACCGAAGCCTCTGGGGGAGATACAAAGGGAGGTAGGGAGCCAGGGAGTGATCCAGGAGGAGAGTGAGGCAGGGGGCAAGAGAAAGAGCGAAGGAGGGAGCCATGGAGAGCCAGGGATTGGCCAAGGGAGGGACAGAAGGACGGACCGAGGGAGGGGGCCAGGGGGAGCCAGGGAGTTAGGAAGGGACAGACAGACTGACGGAGGGAGGCATAGAGCCAGGGTGGGAGGAAGGAAGCAAGGGAGGTAGCGAGGGAGGGAACAAGGAAGAACAAGGGAGCAAGGGAGGCTCAGAGAGACAGAGGTAGGGATAGAGTGAGAGAGGAAGGGGAAAAGCCTTGGACAGAACAAGGGAGAGAGGAAGGGAACAAGCCTCTGACAGCACAAGGGAGAGAGCAAGGGAGGCTGCCATAGAGGGGTTGAGAGAGAAAAGGAGGGAGGGAGAGGTGGATTAAGGGAGAGGGAGAGGTAGGGAAGCAGCCAAAAGGGTCAAATGCAGGCAAGCGAGCACAAGCTAGCCGGGAAGCGAGCGCAAGCTTGCGGGCAAGCGAGCCCAAACGCATGGAGACGCGAGCGCAAGCGCGCGGGGTGTGAACCGAAGCCTCTGGGGGAGATACAAAGGGAGGTAGGGAGCCAGGGAGGGATCCAGGAAGAGAGCGAGGCAGGGGCGAGGGAAAGAGCGAAAAGAGGGAGCCAGGGATGGGCCAAGGGAGGAACCGAAGGACGGACCGAGGGAGGGGCCGAGTGGGAGCCAGGGAGGAAGGAAGGGAGAGACACACAGAGGGAGGGAATCATACTGCCAGGGTGGGAGGATGGAAGCAAGGGATGTAGCAAGGCAGGGAACAAGGAAGAGCAAGGGAGCAAGGGAGGGACAGATAGACGGAGGTAGGGATAGAGGGAGAGAGCAAGGGAAAAAGCCTTGGACAGAACAAGGGAGACAGCAAGGGAAAAAGCCTTTTCACAGAACAAGGGAGAGAGCAAGGGAAAAAGCCTTGGACAGAACAAGGGAGAGAGCAAGGGGAAAAGCCTTGGACAGAACTAGGGAGAGAGCAAGGGAGCCTGCCAGAGAGGGGTTGAGAGAGAAAAGGAGGGAGGGAGAGGTGGATTAAGGGAGATGGAGAGGTGGGGAAGCAGCCAAAAGGTTCAAATGCAGGCAAGCGAGCACAAGCGCCCAGGGAAGCGAGCGCAAGCGTGCAGGCAAGCGAGCGCAGGCACGCGGAGAAGCGAGCGCAAGCGCGCGGGGCCCGAACCCAAGCCTCTGGTGGAGATACAAAGGGAGGTAGGAGCCAGGGAGGGATCCAGGAAGAGAGCAAGGCAGGGACCTTGCCATTTCTCATATCTCTTTTATAAGGAATTATATGCTTTTTCCATTTCTCTAAATCTATTTCAAAAAGCATTTTTTCAGATGATTTTGGTGTTCTCTTTTCTACACTCTCCTGCAGTGTTCTCATTTCCTTTCCCCATTTTTCTTCTAACTATCTTTTAAGCTCCTTTTTGGATTCTTCCAAGGAAGTCTTGTGAGATGGTGATCAATTCATATCATGCTTGGGGCTTCATCTGGAGATGATTTGCCTTTAGTGTCCTCAGGATTTGAGATCTGTCCTTCTTGCTCTCCATAAAAGCTAGCTATGATTACAGTTCTTTTTGCTTTTTTGCTCATTTTGTATAAGACTGAGGACGGTCCTTAGTGTAAAGGGGAAGATGTCCCAAGATTCCTCTACAAGTGACAGTTGGCTTCATACTGCCCTTAGCCATCAGGCTGACTTTCTTCCTGTGCTGGTGGACATGGCCATGTCCAATGTTATTCTGGGTTTAGAAGCTCACTATTTGATTTTTGTAGTTGTGTTGGATGTCTCACAGCTAGTCTGCTAATCCACTGGCTTTTGAAACAGAACTGGACAGAGTAGCCAACAGTGATGTATTTTGGGTAAGAGCCTTCTGGTAGATTCCCCCAGTACATGGACACCACATCACCCTGAGTTACTGCAGTATGCCTGCATTCGCCACTTCCCTCATGCCCAAATGAAACATCTTTTATGAAGTTCTTCCAAAATATCTTCTGCTGGGGATTTGTTATTTTCAAATTCTCAAATGCAGCTCAGAGGCTTGATCTTTTGTTTATCTGAGAAAAAACCAGGAAGAGCTCAGATAAAGATCTGAATATAATTCACCATCTTGGCTCTGCCCTTTAGTTTATTTTTCATTGGTGATAAGTTTACCTTTTCATTTTTGATGCTGGTAATTTGATTTTTTCTTTCCTTCAATTAAGTAAATGCTTATTTTATTGTTTTTTTCATAAAACTAATTTCATTTTAATTAGTTCCATAGTTTTCTTAGTTTCAATTTTATTAAACTCTCCTTTGAGTTTCAGAATTTATATGATATTTCATAGGGGGATTTTTATTTGTTCTTTTTCTAGCTTTTTTTTTTTTTGTTGCATACCCAATTCATTGATCTTTGCTTTCTCTATTTTATCCATGTAATTATTTAGAGATATACAATTTACCTGCTTTGGCTGAATTCCATGGGTTTTGGTATTTTGTCTCATTTTTGTCATTGTTTTGGATGAAATTATTGATTGTTTCTGTGATTTGTTGTTTGATCCATTCATTATTTCAAGTTAGATTATTTAATTTCCAATTGTTTTTTAGTCTATTTTTTCTGGCTTTTTAAAATATAATTTTTATTGCATTGTAGTCTGAAAAGGAAGCATTTATTACTTCTGCCTTTTTGCATTTGATTGTAAGGTCTTTATGCCCTAATGCATGGTCAGTTTTTGTGTAGATACCATGTAGTACTGAGACAAAGGTGTATTCCTTTCTGTCCCTATTGAATTTTCTTTAGAGATCTATCACATCTAAATTTTTTTTCTAAGATTCTGTTAACCACCTAGTTTCCTTCTTGTTCATTTTGTGTTTAGATTTGTCTGATTCTGAGAGGGAAAGATTGAGGTTCCCCACTCATATAGTTTTCCTATCTATTTCTTTTTGTAACTGGCTTAATATCTTCTCTAAGAATGTGTATGCTCTACTACTTGTTGCATATAAATTTAATATCATTACTACTTCATTGTTTATGGTACACTTTAGCAAGATGTGTTTTCCTTCCTTATCTCTTTTAATTAGATCTTTTTTTTTTTTTCCTGAGGCAATTGGGATTAAGTGACTTACTCAGGATCATGCAGCTAGAAAGTGTTACGCATATAAGATCAGATTTGAATTCAGGTCCTCCTGACTTCAGGGCTGGTCTTTATCTATTGTGCCTCCTAGCTGCCCACTTAGACCTATTTTTACTTTTGCTGTATTTGAGATTAGAATTACTACCCTTTCTTTCTTTTTTTTCTTCAGTTGAAAGTGGCCAAAGTATTTAAACTTCAGCCTCGGTATTTTATCTTTTAGTTAATTAGTTTGAATTAATTTCTTCAGGTATTAACTGATGTGATCTCCTTGCTGTCCAAGAGACTCTCAAAAGTCTTTTCCAGCACTACAATTTGAAATGGTTAATTCTGAGGTGTTCAGCTTTCCTCATAGTTCAACTTTCACAGCCATACATTGCTACTGGAAAACTATACCTTTGCCTATACAGAACTTAGTTAGAAAGATGATATCTCCACTTTTTAGTTTGCTGTACAACTTTGCCATAGGTTTCCTTCCACAAAGCAAACATCCTTTAATTTCATGGATGCAAACCCATTTCTTTCTCTCTTTTTCCATTAAGTGATGGGACCAATTGTCAAGATCTTACTTTTGTGATGTTAATTATTCAGCCAGCTTTCACATTCCTCTTTTACTGTTATGAAGACACTTAATTCCTTTTCATTTTCTGTCATGAAAGTGATAATATCTGTATGTCTGAGATTGTTGATATTTCACCTTAAACTGGGTGTAGAATTTTTCATGATATACTCTGCATATAAATTAAATAAATAAGGTAACAATATACAGCCTTGTTGTACACCAGTTCCAATCTTAAATCAGTCAGTTTTTCATGTTTGATTTTAATTGTTGCTTCTTGGCTCACATAGAAGTTCCTTAGGAGACAACTCAGAAGCAGACAGCAGATGATACTCCTATCTTTTTGAGGATTTGCTACATTTTGTTGTGATCCACAAAGTCAAAGGTATTAGTGTAGTCAATAAAGCAAAGATAGATAATTTTCTGGAACTGCCTTGATTTTTCCATAATACAGTGAATGCTGCAGTTTGATCTTTACTTCCTCTGCCTCTAAAAAGCACCCTGCTTTTCTAGAAATTCTCAGTTTATTTATTGCTGAAGTCTAGCTTGCAAAATATTAAGCAATTTTTCAGTACTATAAACATTCCTTGGCATTGCCCTTCCTTGAAAACTGGGGTGTAAACTGGCCTTTTTGGCCTCCAGTGGCCATCATATGTTTCCCAAATTTGTTATCATATTGATTATAGCACTTTAACAGCATGATCTTTTAGGGTTTTAAAGAGCTCAGCTGGAATTCCATCATTTCCAGTAGTCTTATTGCTAGAAATGTTTCCTAAGGCCCATTTTACTTTATTCTCTCAGGATGTCTGGCCATTATGATTATTGGTGATGTTAAGGTCTTTCTTGTGAAGTTTTTTTGTGCATATTCTTGTCTTCTTAATCTCTTCTGTTTCTATTAAATTCCCACCATTATTGTCACTAACTTTTGCTGAAAGCTCTCTTGATAGCTCCAATTTTCTTGAAGAGGACTCTTGTCCCTTTCATTCATTGTTTTCTTCTACGTTGCATTGCTCATTTAAAAAAGCTTGTCTCTCTTTGGTATTCTCTGGAATTCTGCATTCAATTGGATAGGTATTTGTCTTTTTCCTTTTCCTTTCCTTCTTTCCTCACCTATTTGTATGGCCTCCTCCTACTTTTTTTGCTTCCTTACTTTTCTTGGATGGAGAAAAATGCAAAGTTTGGGATCATAACTTTGTGAATGGGATGAGTTGACCCTTAAATAGATAGCAAAATGGTTTGGAAACCAGAAATCAACAATATGTTCTGTACAAGAGATCCATTTTGGACAGAAAGGCATGTTGCATAATTAAAATGAAGGCCTGGATCTGAGTCTATTATGTTTCAAGTAAAGTGAAAAGGAAAGAGTTGCTACTCGTAATCTCAGACAAAAGAAAAGAGAAATAGACTTAATTGAAAGAGATAATCAGGGAAACTACATTTTGCTTAATGATACCACGGATAATGAAGTGATATAAACATTTTTTATTATAGCTTTTATTTACAAAATGTATGCCTGGGTAATTTTTTCCAGCATTGACTCTTGCAAAACCTTCTGCTCCAACTTTTTCCCTCCTTCCCCCCACTCCCTCTCCCAGATGGCAGGTAGACTAATACATGTTGAATATATTAAAGTATATGTTAAATACAATATATGTATACATATCCATACCATGGATATATATGTGAACTAATACAAAATGAAGTAAGATTAACCAAGAGATCATTGGTCAGAGTAACACCAATGTCATTGTTATGATCAAAGGTAAATGCCTCAGCTACTCTGACTAATAAAACTATCCAACACAATTCCAAAGGAATCGTGATGAAAAAATGCCATACAGTTCCAGAGATAAAACTGATGAACTCAGTACAAATTGAAGTATAATTTTCTCACTTTATTTTTGATGCAATATAATTAATATGGAAATATGTTTTGCATGATTTCCCATGTATAATTGATAGTATATCATTTGCCTTCTCAGTGAGGAGAGATTACAAGAAATGAGAGAACCTGAAACTCAAAATTCTAAAAATGATGTTAAAAATAAATATGATAAAAGGAGAAAAATATTAGTTGGATAGTTGTGTGGATTAAGAGGGAAGACACTGGAGAGAGGGAGTCCAATTAGCAGCCCCTTGAGATAACCTAAGTGATAGGGATAAAGGGTTTAAATTGTTGCAGAATCAATTGAGATATTTGTAAAGTACTTAACACAGTGTTTGCCCTGTAATGATTTCTTAAAAAAATGTGCATTCCTTTCCTTCCCTCCCTCCTTTCTTATGCAAACAGAGAGAAAAGGTGGGGAACATTATAGAAATAAAATTGATAAGAATTGATAATCAATGCAATATGTGGGTTGAGAGAAAGTTAATTTTGGTGTTCATGCCAACTTTGAATCTGTGAATCTTGATGACTGGAAATGTAGTGTTGCTCTTATCATATATAGAAACATTTGGATGAAAGATGTCTTTAATGGTAAAAAAAAAAAAAAAAAAAAAAAAGAAAAAGAAAAGAAAAGAAAAAAGAAAAGGATTAAGTTTTTGATGTACTAGATTTGACCTGCTTATGAGATATATAGTTTTAGTAGGCAATCATGTATTTGAAGAACTAGTGCATGGAAGAGTGATTACACTTTTTTCTAATGTCTCCCAGAGAGCAGAACTCAGGACAATAAGTGGAAGTTACAAAGAAGAAAATTATGACTTAATGTTAGGGAAAATCAGTTCTAGCAAATAAAGATATTCAAGAGTTGACTAAGCTGCCTCCCAAGATAACAGAAAGGATGTTGTATCCCTCTCACATTGGAGATCTTCTAGAACAAGGCTGAATGACCACTTGCTGGTTATGCTCTAGTAGTATTCCTTTGCCAGGAATGGTGTGGACTTGGTGGCCACTGAGATATTTTCCAACTCAGATTGCATAAAAATGCCAATTTGTTCAAATGAAGGTTGGGGAGAGGGAATGAGAGGGGAAAAGTGAGAAGTATGTAGTGGTACACAGTGGCTTTGAAGTAAGGAAGAATTATATTTAATATCCTCCTTTGATGCATCTGTCATCCTAGGAAACTCACTTAACCTCTCAAGGCCCCCAGGGAATCTATAAGGCTACAATTTTCAGAGCAAAGGCTGATCTGCATTTGACCTTCTGCATGAAAGACCTTCTTCTCTGGGCATTTTCTGTACCAATGAAACTATTAACATACACACAAGCATACAGTCATTGACATACTTGCAACCATTCATGCACTGATGCAAACTCACATATACATATGTGCTTATGTACATGTGCACACACAAACATATATACACTTTCATGCATACGCAATATATGAAATGAGGATCACACAAGAATAGCAAGAAGAAATATACAAAGGAGAAAATACAGAGTTTATACCACCAGATCTTTAAATATATTTCCAAGAAATAGCTAGCCATACTCTTTGGTACTGGGTTTTAAAAAACCCTACCATTGACCAATTTTTCTATTTTATTTTAAACAGAAAAATTGGTCAATGGCACATAATAGAAGATCTGGAATTGGAACCAATATCATAAATCAGAAGAGTGTTTGATAAAGCTAAGTTGGCAAAATTCGAAGCAAATGAGTTTTCAGTAAAATTGTTTGGATCTATGAATAATAGTGAGGCAAAAAAAATTTGATTATATCCATATGATGAAAAATATCATCCGTTTCCAGAGAGAAAACTGATAAACTCAGTGCTGGAATAAACTGGGAGATCAATGATTTAAATGCATTTTAATAAACTTCAATAAAATAAGAGAGAATGTAATGCTATTTATCAGGTTTAAAGAGAACAAAAATTCTTATCGAATGACTAAAAAATAACTGGAGGTGAAATCTATAGGTTTGATGACATAAGTGGGGTTTTGTTTAGTAAAAACAAGTGAATCTAAAATAAGAAGAAAGAAACTGATCTGGGAAAATTTTGTGGCACATATAACTGACAGAAACCTAATCAGAAGAATATGTGGGGTCATTGATCCCCATTCCCAATTTATAAGAGCCACGCTCATTTCTTATCAGATAAGAGAAAAATAAAGTCTGTGGACAGATAGCTTAACTCCAGAAACATGTGAACAACTATTCAAACTCTAAAAATTGAATAGAAATAAAACAATGCTGAGGTGTCACCTTATACCCACTAACTTGTCAAAAATAGTTAAAATGATCAAATTTACAGTTGGCAAGGTTATGGTAGAAATAGGAAGACTATTACCATCATAGTGGAGATAGGAATTCTTACAATCTTTTTGCTGAGTATGTGATATAACAAAAAGAGTCTTTGGCTTAAACTCAGAGGAGATTGATGTTTCAAACCTTCCTTGGATACAAAATAGTAATATAGTCATGGCTACTTACTTTTGGGGGATGATGATGATGATGATACTAATAAAAGTTGCCAACAACAACAATACCTATGATATTTATCTTATAAGATTGCAGACAGTCAAGTGAGATGTTATATAGAACATATGCATATATATTTATATACACATACTTATATTACATATGTGCATATATAAAATCACTTTGCAGACATTAAAGTCCTGTATGGGTGCCAACTCATATTTAATTAGAGTTATAGAACTGAGTATAATTTTATGTATCTGAATTATCTATTACATAAGATTATAGGTTAGGGGTGTTTTTAAAGGAAAAAAAAGATATCTCTCTACAATGTTCATATCATCTTTATTTATAAAATGAAAAACTAAAATTAGAGTATATTTTCAATTACTTTACAGTGTGATTGGCTGTTAAATATGCCTCTTGCCTGGAATCAAACGGAGCTAAGAGAAGTACAGCTTGTGTCAGATCAATCTGTGCCCTTGAAGGAACAGTCTTGATACTGTCATAACCATATCCCTCCTTTTTTTTTAATTGCAAAAATTTTTATAGTCAGGGCAATGAAACAGCAGAAGTTTGCCACTGTAATACTAA
>CM037002.1:240190020-240362520 GCA_020854095.1 Dasyurus viverrinus
AGAAATATTGGATGGAGCCGGGAGATCAATAAAAGAGTGGTTAATAATTTTTAAGAGGGCGTGTGTCTTTCGTATATTAATCATTAGTTTTTGTAGTTGAATTACAACAATGGTTTTTCAGGTCATAGGTTATGGTTTAAGTCCATACTAAAACTAATATGGAAGTGATACTTATCTTTGTGTTGTCCTTGATATTAATTTTTGGGTTTGTAGCATTTGCTTCTAAGCCCTCTCCTGTGTACAGAGGTTTAAGTCTTGTAGTTAGTGGTGGTTTAGGTTGTGCTATTGTTGTTAGTTTCAATAGTACATTTTTAGGGTTAATTGTGTTTTGATTTATTTGGGAGGAATATTAGCGTTTTTGGGTTATACTGCTGCTATGGCTATGGAAGAATACCCTGAAAGTTGAGTAGGTAAACTGGTAGCTTTTAGTATACTATTGCTCAGTTTGTTAATAGAGGGGATTTGATTAGTAATGTCTGGAAAGGTTGAGATGGTTACTGCTGTTGAATTATTTGATTCGTTGGGCAATTATTGTGTAGGTCACGATTGGAATGGGGTGTCTTTGTTATGTGGTTGTGGAGGTTGGGCTATAGTCTTATTAGGGTGAATTTTATTTATTACTATTTTAGTAGTTTTAGAAGTTATTCATGGTCTTTAGTTATATAATTAAAAGAATTAATGCCATAGAGATTATGAAGGAAAGAAAATAATATTTGATAAGACCTTTTTGAGTTGAAGTAATAGTGGATGATATAGAACTATGTAAATTGGCTTGGCCTTTTGGCCCACTTTTTCATATCATCCTAAATCAATTAGTATGGTAGCGATATGTTGACCTATTTGTAGACTTGCCAGGGGGTTTAGTCGATGGAAAATGTGTGTGAAGTAGCCTAGTATGTTTGAGAAGTTGTGTGTGTGAATTAGAGGTATAATTGGTATTTTATTGGTTAATATATTGAGTTCAATTGAAATAAGGATGCCTGCAATAGTTACTATTAGGGCTGATATTTTGGATAGAGTAGGTATTGTTATAGGGATGATTGTGGTTGGTGGAATGCTTGTTGTGAGGAGAAATCCTGTTAAGATGCTGCCTAAAGCTAGCCATATGATGGGGTTAGTTATATTTGGGTTGCTTTCGGATAGAGGAGAGAGGGGTAAGATTCACGGCTCATTTAGTAGAGCAAAGTGAATTACTTGTATACTGTAAAAAGCTGTAAGTCTGGTGGCAATAAGTGTTATGCACAGGGCTCAGGTGTTTACATAGGATGTATTTATGGCTTCAATGATAGCGTCTTTTGAGTAGAATCCTGCTAAAAATGGGGTTCCTATAAGGGCTAAACTGCCTAGTATGATTGCTGAGGATGTAACGGGGAGAAGTATTAATATTCCTCCTATTTTGCGGATATCTTGCTCATCGTTGAGACTATGGATAATGGAGCCTGAGCAATAGGAATAGTATTGCTTTGAAGAAGGCATGTGGACAAATGTGTAAAAATTCCAGGTACGGCTGGTTTAGGCCTAAAGCTACTATTATTAGACCTAGCTGACTAGATGTAGAAAAAGCTACCATTTTTTTGATGTCATTTTGAGTAATAGCGCAGATGGCTGTAAATAAAGTTGTAATTCCTCCTAGGCACAGTATGATAGTTAAGGCTGTTTGATTGTTGTGTGGTAGAGCTAAATCGGATGAATAGGAAGATACCTGTGACTACTATAGTACTAGAGTGAAGTAATGCTGATACAGGAGTAGGACCTTCTATAGCTGAGGGGAATCATGGGTGTAGGCCAAATTGGGCTGATTTCCCTGTTGCGGCAAGGATTAGTCCAAGAAGGGCTAATGTGTCAATATCTGTTATGAAGATGTGTTGAATATCTCAGGAGTTGTTATTGATTATTAGGCATGCTATGGCTAATATAAATCCAATATCTCCAATTCGGTTGTATAGCACAGCTTGGAGGGCAGCGGTGTTTGCGTCGGTTCATCCAAATCATCATCCAATTAGTATGAATGATATGATACCTACACCCTCCCATCCAATAAATAGTTGAAACAGGTTATTTGCGGAGACGAGGATGATTATAGTAAATAAGAAAATAATGAAGTATTTGAAAAAACGGTGGATGATTGGGTCAGAGTGCATATATCAAATTGAGAATTCTAGAATTGATCATGTAACATACAATGCTGCGGGGATAAAGAGAATAGAGAAATAGTCTAGTTTAAAGCTTCTTGTTAGATTAAATGTGTTTATAGAAAATCATTGTCAATTTGTAATTGTAGATTCTTGTCCAGAGTAGATGAAGAGGGTAAGTGGTATAAGGCTAGTAAAGAAGGCAAGTTTGACTATGGTTTTACATAATAATGGGAAGTTGTTAATTTTATGTGGTAGAACTATGTTATAGGCTAAAGGAAAAGTAAGTCTAATAATAGCTAGTAGAAGAGAAGTATTCAATAAATAGTTAATTACTTTGATTTGGAATTGCACCAAAATGTTTGGTTCCTAAGACCAATGGATGACTATTATCCTTTCAAAGTAAGAAAGCCATGTGGATTAGGCATGGGATCAAGAGTTAGCAGTTCTTGTAACTTTCTCAGGCACATAAGGGGATTTAAACTCCTAATTTTAGATTCACAATCTAATGTTTTCATTAAACTCTATTTGCAGTATGTAATGCTGAGAATAAATTTGGGGCAGATGGAGATTGTAAGTAGTGGTAGTAGATGCCAGATTATTAATATATGCTCTCTGGTAAAGGTTGGTGTGATAGGATATATGTGGTTTGTGAATTTGCCTCGTTGAGAAGTAATCAGTATGTGTAGAGAGTAGAGGGCTGTAATAACTGTGTTGGTACCTAGTAGAATAAGTGAAAAGTTAGATCAGGAGAATGAAGATATAATTACTAAAAGCTCTCCTAGAAGGTTGATAGAAGGGGGCTGGGCTACGTTAGCTAGACTTGCTAGTAATCATCAGGCACATATAAGTGGAAGGATTATTTGTAGTCCTCGAGTAAGGATGAGGGTTCGACTGTGAATAAGTTCATAGTTTGTATTAGCTAGACAGAAGAGTACTGAGGAGGTAAGGCCGTGGGCAATTATTAGTGCGGTAGCGCCTATAAAGCCTATAGGAGACTGTATTAGGTCTGCAATAATTACTAAACCTATGTGGCTGACAGAGGAGTATGCGATGAGAGATTTGAGGTCTGTTTGTCGTAAGCAAATAGAACTTGTTATGATTATGCCTCATAGAGACAGAATTATAAATGGGTAACATAAAGTGGATGTAGTTGGTTCTGTAAATGCTGTAATTCGTATAATGCCGTAACCGCCTAATATTAGTAAGATAGCAGCTAGTACTATAGAGCCTGCCATAGGGGCTTCTCCATGTGCTTTAGGTAATCAAAGATGGAGGCCGGATAGTGGTATTTTAACTATAAATGCTATTATGCAGCCGTACCCTAATAGAGAAGTTGATATAGAAGTATCTAGGGTGGGGGATACTAGTGTTATGGTAAGTATGTGAAGGGAACCTAGGTTATTATGAAGGTAAAGTAATGCTACTAGAAGGGGGAGGGAGCCTACTAGTGTGTAGAAAAGGAAATATAGGCCTGCATTAAGTCGTTCATTTTGGCTGCTCTTAATGGATCCAAGAAATCCAATGGGGGTTGATGTTCAGCCCCATTTTAAGGTCTTACCTGCTGAGCAAGGAAAGTTCTTACTCTTTGTAAAAGCTCCTCCTTGAAACTGTCTGGTACAAGGGCTTGAGCTTTGGGAATGAGCTCTGCTACCAAGGTGTCCACATTCACCTGTTCTCCCCCTTTTTCTTGAATCACAGCTCGACAATGAGCTTGTAATTGATCTTTCCAACCACATTCAAGGAATTTCGCTCTTATCCTCTCTTGAAGTCGTTCTCATTCCCCAGTTTCTATGAGTTTCTGGTGAAGAATTGCTTTCATCTGTGAATGCCTCTTCATGTGGTGATTCTTGGTTTCCTCAGAGCCATCCCCCGGAGAATAGGCAGGTGATGAAGTCCCCAAATCTCTATGGTCTCCTTGACAGTGTGTTTCCTTTGCTGGAGCTCGGGGCCAATTTCTGGAGATGGTTGGGCGAGGGTCTTGCTTTGTGGCAAGGGAAGAGGAGGATGACCTCCAGGGTCTCTTTCTTGTAGTCTGTCTCAGAGGGAGAGCTTGTGCTCCAGCCTCCAGTTTTCTGTCTTCCCAGAGCCTGTCCCAGTCCTCCATGGTGTTGGGAGATGGAACCAATCTCTGGGTCCCAGGTCTTGTCCTTCGGCCTCCAGCCCCACCAAAGGTGAAAGGGGCAATGAATCTGTCTCTCTCAGTCTGAGGGCTTGTGCTGCAGCCTCCATCCAACACAAAGGTGAGAGATGGATTGAATGCCTCTGGCTGAGTTTGTCCCCGTTTATATATTCTATTCAAAGTACATCATGGAAGGCTGAGGCTTGTAGAACTGTCCTAAGTACTGTCTTAAGTACTCTCTTAAGTATATGGAAACAAGGGAATGATCAGCTTAATTCCATTGAGGAAACACCTGGTGGGAAAACTCAATGAATCCTGCTCAACTAGATCCCCTTTGTGAGCAATTATCAATTGCACCCAGTTAAGCCCTTGTAGGAATCCTTGTTCCAAGTTCAGAGTTCTGGCCCATAACATCTCCTGCTTTCTTTTGTTTTAGAATGTAAGATGGTCACACCCTACCTGACCTGCATGGCTTGTATCCTAGTATAGGTCACTAGACTCTGAAATCCACAAGGAGTCTATCTTTTCCTGGCTTGATCTGAAGGATAAAATTCTTCAATTCCAGGGTATGCTTCTATTAAACCAGATCTATCCTGTCCTTCTTCTTTTGCTTTAACTGGTGCCTTTTGTTATCTTGGCATAGGCTGCTTCATGGGTGATGCTGGTTTGGTCACTCTCTCCTCCCCCTCTCCCTTCTCCCTCCACCCATGAAAGCCTTCATGGAGGGGGCTAGGGGAATGCCCTAATGTCTCCTGCTGTAAAGAACCACTCTCCTCAATTTCCACACAACTGAAATTAACTCCATTTCTCATCCCCAGTACTTTACATAGCACTCTCTTGCTTGGAATCTTGAGTCAAGTTGGGGGATGAATCAAAAGACCAAGGGTTCTATACCCTTTAATAAATCTCATTTCCCTGGAGAGTCATTCACAGAGCTAGTGACCCTCTGTGATGGAAAACATTAGGGTATCTTTTGCCAGTTACAGAGTCTTCCCTGGGTATTCTGAGCATGTCACAAAGAAGTCAGAATATTGCTATGCTTGGGATGGCACAAAGACTATTCCCAGATCTGCAAGCACATTTTTATGTGAAAATTTAAAAAAAAACAATTGTTGATTAACATAGAATTTAGCAAGATATCTGAGGCTTTTTCTATTCTATGTGTGCATGTGTGCGTGTGTGTGTGTGTGTGTGTGTGTGTGTGTGTATTATATATATATATATATATATATATATATCCCTTTGTCATATATGAACAATTTACTTTCCTTTATTAAATTTTGAATTCTACATATTCTGTCTGCCTGCTTCACCTTTTCCCTTGGGAAGACAAGAAATTGGATTCAATGTTTTCTCTATACATAGGGTGTGTGTGTGTGTGTGTGTGTGTGATTGTGTATGTGTACTCATTTACATATAGTTTTCCTTCTTCTTAAATGGGAGTTTTTGGGTGGACAGGAGATAGGGGGACTTTGTATCCCCCAGAGCTTTCTTGTAATGGGCAGACATCTTGGCGAAAGGTAACATTTATGGTCAAGGTTAAAAGTTGAAAACAGAGAACATAGAAACGATAGAAATGTGTAATTTTCAAACATTTAAATTTTATTTTTATTACTCAAATAATCTTCCAGAAACAAAATCAATACAACACACAGGTTATTACCAAGACTTGGAAAATTTATTATACAAAAAAGGACTAATTTAGAAAAGGCCCAACAAACGTATGGCATGTCTGTTCTTCATGGATGCAAGAATTCAAAGTACTAGGTGTCCATGTTCAGCCCCATTTTAAGGGCTGACCTGCTGAGCAAGGAAAGTTTTTATTCTTTGTAAAAGTTCCTCCTTGAAACTGTCCGGTACAAGTGCTAGAGCTTTGGGAGTGAGCTCTGCTACCAAGGTGTCCACATTCACCTGTTCTCCCCCTTTTTCTTGAATCACAGCTCGACAATGAGCTTGTAATTGATCTTTCCAACCACATTCAAGGAATTTAGCTCTTATCCTCTCTTGAAGTCGTTCTCGTTCCCCAGTTTCTATGAGTTTCTGGTGAAGAATTGCTTTCATCTGTGAATGCCTGTTCATGTGGTGATTCTTGGTTTCCTCAGAGCCATCCCCAGGAGAATAGGCAGGTGATGAAGTCCCCAAATCTCCAATTACTCCTTGACAGTGTGTTTCCTCGCCTGGGGCCTGGGCCAGCTTTTTGTAGATCTTCAAGACTGGTTTTTGCTTTCTGGAGAGGAAGCAGGAGGACGACCTCCTCAGTATTTTCATTGAAGTCTGTCTCAATCCAAGAGCTTGTGCTCCAGCCTCCAGGGGTCTGTTCTTCTCCAGTGGGTGGGACCGCATTCTGGATGGCCTCTGAAATGGGTCTTGCTTTCTGTGGAGGAAGTAGGAGGATGACCTCCACAGTCTCTTTCCTGAAGTCTGTCTCAGTCTGAGAACTTGTGCTCCAGCTTCCAGCCACCACAATGGCAAGGGATGGAATGAATCTGTCTCTCTGAGTCTGAGGGCTTGTGCGGCAGCCTCCAGCCACCACCAAGGTGAGAGATGGATTGAATCTCTCTGGCTGAGTTTGTCCCAGTTTATATACTCTATTCAAAGTACATCATGGAAGGTGTGAAGCTTGTAGAACTATCTTAAGTACATGTAAACTAGAGAATTGACACCTTAATTCCATTGAGTTAACACCTTGTGGTAAGATTCCATGAATCCTGCTGAACTCCATCATCTTTGTGAGCAATTTTCAATTCCACCTAGTTAACACCTTGTGTAAGAACCCTGGATTCAAGTTCAGAATTCTGGCCCATGACACCCTCTTGCTTTGAATCTTGAATCAAGTTGGGGCATGAATCAAAAGATCAAAGTGGCTACATCCTTAAATCAAATCTCATTTCCCTCCAGAGTCAGTCATACACCTATTGACCACTCATGGAAGAACATCAGGGGATCTCTTGCCAATCACTGAGTCTTCCCTGGGTATGCTGAGCATAAAGAAAAGAAGCAGCAATATTGCCATCTTTAGGATGGCAGGCAGATTATTTCCAGGCCCCAAAGCACATTATTCAGTGTAAGTGTTGAATAACTGATTGTTGATTAACTGAGATTTGAGTGAGATATCTGAGGGCTTTTTTGTAATGTTCTTGTCTGGTTTTCTGGAGCTCAGAGGAGCAGCCTTCCTTTCAGTTGAGGAATCACCACAAGAAGAACCAGGGGTTAAAGTTGAAATCCTTTATTATCTCTTTAATAGACTAGTTTCCTTGCCTGGGGCCCAGCTAGCTTTCTCAAGAGCCTTTCAGACCAGCCTTGGTCTCACTGGGGAGAGGAGGAGGACAGGCCAGCCCCCAGGAGGCTGTTGATGACAAAGATGGAATCTCTGAGACCTTGAGCTTATGCCCCAGCCTCCAGCCTTCTGTCTTCTCTGGTTCTGTCTTCACACTCTCTCTCTCACTCTGACTCTTGGTCATCACTGAGTCTTCCCTGGGTATGCTGAGCATATAAAAAAAAATAGATTGCTATCCTTGAAATAGGAGACACACTAATTCTTGATCCAAAAACATATTATTCAGTGTAAATGTTTAATAAGTGATTATCTGAGAATTTAGAGTGATATCTGAGCGATTTCTCTATTCTATATATTTTTTCCTTTGCTTCTTTTTATGTGAACATTTTAACCTTCCTTTTTTTAAAATATTGAGTTCTAAATTTTCTCTCTGCCTACTTCCCCTTTTCCCTTGCAAAGGCAACAATTTGGATTGATATTTCTCTATATACCTGTTATGTGTGTGTGTGTGTGTGTGTGTGTGTGTGTGTGTGTGTGTGTTTTCGAGTGTGTGTGTACACTTATTTCCCCATATAGTTTTCCTTATTAAATGGGAGTTTTTGGGTGGAGAGGAGACAGGGGAACTGTATTTTACAAAGTGTCCTCTTGTAATGGGCCAAGCTTCTTGGATAAAGATGATAACATTTATAGTCGATGCTTAAAGTTGAAGATTGATAACATAGAATAAAACAGTAGAAATACATAATTTTCAAACTTTTAAATTGTATTTTTTATTAAAATGATCTTCAAGAAAAAACTTACAAAAGTCATCATGCAAAAAGGGACCAATTTAGAAAATGCATCCAAACTTTTGGCATGTCTATTCTTTTTTTTTTTAATAGCCTTTTATTTACAGGTTATATGCATGGATAACTTTACAGCATTAACAATTGCCAACTCTCTTGTTCCAATTTTTCACCTCCCACCCCCCTCCCCTTCCCTTAGATGGCAGGATGACCAGTAGATGTTAAATACAGTAAAATATAAATTAGATACACAATAAGTATTCATGATCAAAACATTATTTTGCTGTATAAAAAGAATCAGACTCTGAAATATTGTGCAATTAGCTTGTGGAGGAAATCAAATATGGCATGTCTATTCTTAATGGATCCAAGAAATCAAAGTTCCAGACATTTATTGTCAGCTCTGTTTTAAGGTCTGGCATGCTTAGCAAGGAAAGTTCTCATTCTTTGTAAAAGTTCCTCCTTCAAACTGATGGGTACAAACTCTCTGCCTTTGGAAGTTATTTCTGCTACCAAGTCATCTACATTAACCTGTTGTACCCCTTTTTCTTGAATCACTTCTTGGCAATGAACTTGTAATCTTTCCAACCACATTCAAGTAATTTAGCTCTTAGACACACTTGAAGTCGTTCTCCTTCACCAGTTTCTATCAGTTTCTGGTTAAGAATTGCTTTCATCTGTGCATCTCTGTTCATTTTGTTATTCTTTGTTTCATCAGAGCAATCCCCAGGAGAATATCCAAGTGATGAAGTGTCCAAATCATTTTTGTCTCCTTCACAGATGAGAAAGTAGTTAGAAATTCTTCCATCTACCTTCTGTGTTTGTGTGTTTGTGTACTTCTTTACATATAGTCTTCCTTATTAAATTTATTTGGGTTCAGAGAAGGTGTTTTGGTCTTTCTTACTATCCACAGTTCTTCACACAGTGCTCTCTTGTAATGGGCCAGAAGTCTTGGAGAAAGTTGATAACATTAATAGTCAATATTATAAGTTGAAAATAGATCACATAGAATAAAACAGTAGATATATGTAAGTTTCAAACATTTAAATTTTATTTTTATTATTAAAATAATCTTCAAGGAAAAAATCAATACAACACACAGGTTATTACCAAAACGTTGAAAACTCATCATACAAAAAAGGACCAATTTAAAAAATGCAAATAGGTAAAATGATAACTAGTACTTTGTTTCCTTTTGGGAACTTTTTGAAGTTCCTCTTAGGTTAACTTTTAGATTGACCTTAAGGAAAGATTCATTTATAGAGCCCTTCTTTATTTGCTGAGTACATCTATTTTGTCTTTGATGTGTCTCTCAATTCCCAGTGTAGAAATTCTAAGTCATTACTGGTCTGGGAACACTGTCACTTTCAATAATGGGAAGACTTAGTAATATAATTTATAAGCCAAGAAGTATATCTAATTCTTTCCATCAATTCCAATATAATTCTTGTGAGGTTTTCTGAATTTATTTAGAATGCTTTTCAAATCAATTAAAAACTTGGTCACACATTATACGTTGTGTATAGCATTCCAAAAGACTTCTAACCCAACCTCCCTCTTTTAAGGTGAAAAAACTGAGGTTTAGGGACATTAATCAATTTCTCCACAATTTGACGGATTAAAACTCAGAGATGGGATTTGAACCCTCATTGTCTGGTTACAGAGCAGTACCCTTTTCATTGTCTTATTTTAATGTTTTTTAATAACCTTTATGTTTCTGTTACATTAGAATAATCATCATATACATTCTTTTCCTGGTTCTTCTGTGACTACATTGTCTGATTGTCTGACTACAGAGCAGTGTTCTTTCCATTGCATTATTTTAACTTTGTTTAATAGCTTTTTTGTTTCCATTACATTAGAATTGTCGTCATATATATTGTTTTCCTGGTTCTTCTATGACTACATTGTCTGATTGACTACAGAGTGGTGCTCGATCCATTGCATTGTTTTAATAACCTTTTTGTTTCCATTACATTAAAATAGTCACTGTATATGTTGTTTTACTGATTCTTCTTTCTCTTTGTATCCATTCACACAAATATGCTGACGTTTCTCTGAATCCCCATAGGTTTCATTTTAAAAGACACCATAAGAGTTAGATTATTATTAGCTAAGGGGGATCCACGTTTTCCCCAGTTCTTTTCTGCTACAAGATGTCACCCTATTCTCCAGAACACTCCATGTCATTATAGTGAGCACGGTGTTGCCTGTGTGCTCCTTAAGGGCAGGGACAGACTTGGGTCCCTTTTTGTATCCTCAGCATTTAACAAAGTGCTGACAATATGGGGGGGCACTTAACAAATATTGACTCCCTGATCCCTGTGCCAAAGGATTGGAGATGCTTGTATTTTGTGCCGGCCACCGTAGGGGATAAAGATGGGCAGGATACCTTCTAGTGGGATACACCATTGACAATTGGCCAAAGCATTGCCTGGGACCATGGGGACACCCAGGGCTATCCACCATAGAATCCTAGATTTGGATCTAGAGAGTCACCTGAGAAGTCCTTTGGTCCCACACTCTTATTTGACCGCTGAGAAGCATGGAAGCTCAGAGAAGGGGGTGACTGCCCAGTGTCACCCAGCTACTAGGAGAGAAGTAGGGCTGCAGCTCAAACCCTTTCCCTTCCATTCCGGTGCCCTTGGTGCTGCCCCTCAGTGCCGTCCTGGGATCCCAGAGCAGGGCCCGCCTGTGGCTTCGGACACACGGTTCCTGCTCTCTGGCTTTGCTTTCTTCTGTGGAACATGAGCGCTGGATCAGCCGGCTCTCGGGTCCCTCCCAGTTCAAGGTCTAGTTCTCCCAAATGGTTCTTCTCAGCGATCCAGGTCTCTGATTCTGTCTGGGAAATGATACAAAATGAATGTCCTGACGCCTTGAGGTGAATCGGAGAGCTGCTGGAAGCCGACTGGGCCACAGGTGGAGAACAGTTCTGTGATTTGTCATGTCAGGGTTTCTCCAGGAGGGTGACCATGGGTCTCTGCAGAGAAATAAGGGAGAGGAAAGGGGGAGGCTTCAGGGAGGGAGCTGATGTAGTTGGTCTCTACAGGACAAAATTTAAAGGAAACATCACTACAGGTAAGCAGTTTAACAGGAGCACCGCAAGGACCTTCTCAAGGTCTCTGTGAGAAACGTTGGAACCGATGGGAGAGGTAGGAGACGCGGGGGCGGCCCGGCATGTGTGCCCCCTTCGGGGAAGGCGCCGGGTGCTCCGTGAGAGAAGCAGAATGTCGTGGCTCAGATGCATGGAGAGGGCCTGGGCCCTGGATCCAGGTTGTGGACCTTTCAGAACCCGAGTCTCCACTCATTGTTTGTTCTGCTGCTATGACACCGAGTCATTGTTCTCCTCATCCTCGTTATACGTCTAGGACCCAGAGAAGCAAACTAACCCACCGGGATCACACAGCTAATTATACTGCGAAACCCAGACCACAGGCTTCAGTTCTAGACACCAGCTTTTAGGAAAGGAGGCTAACGTGCAGTCAGAGGGCCTTACGTGGGGCTTTCCAAAGCACCGTACAGTTGTCATATCATTTGATCCTTGCCAAAGCCCAGGAGGTAGTTGTTATAATTGTCCCCACTTTCCAGATGAGGAGACTGAGGCTGGTGAGAGGTTAAGTGCATTGCCTGGGATTATACACCTAGCAAGTATCTAAGATTCAGACACAGTTCTTCCTGCTTCCAAATGCTACTTTCTACCAAGAATGGCCAGAGTAATTCAGAATGTAGGAGGGCAGAAATAACATGGCCTTAGGGGCCTCTTTGGCTCCTTAGAGCTTTGTAAAGCTACAGTCCCGGGAGTAAGAAAGGACAGAATGTCAATGTTCTCCAACTTTTCTGGGAAGTAGAGCATGTAATGTTTACATAGCAGCACCAGATGGCAGCCATGCCCTGAGTCAGGGGGATGCTTCCCTGCATCCTTTCTTCCTAGAATGCAGCAGCTCTGCTGGGATACCCAGAGGTAACTGGGGAGAAGGACGAGGTCGTGCTGGTGAACAGAAGAACAAGACCATGGATACCAGCAAGAGGGAGCCAGCTTCCTTCCATCTACCAACCCAGGTACAAGGGCAACTTCCCAAACGTCCAGTTCTGTTGTTTTATATCCACTATGATCCAAGCGCTTCTTTCTGCAAGAGGAATGCTGGCACATAGTAGGCATTTAATGAATCATTATAGGCTGACTGGCCGTCCAAATGTTTTCTCAGAAAAGAAGAACAAGTTAGAGAAATTGCGACTAGGAGAGAAACGAATAGAAGTCTGATGTCCAGGAGAAAGCAGGAAATCGTCTCAATTTCCTCCCCCTGCTCACATTTAAGTATTGTGATGGATTTTGAGAAATCCTTTTCTAGTCCCAGCGATCAGCTGGAAGGGGACGGGGGGGGGGGGGGGGGCAGGGGGCAGCTAGGGCTTTAAATTCATGCCATAGGAGGAAAATGGAAGGAACTGCTGGCCAGGTAGTCAAGAAACTTTATTACAATCTACTTTATGTCAGGCCCTGTGGTAAGTCCTGGGGATAAACAAAGAAAGGCAAAAGGCAGCCTCTGCTGTCAAACAAGTAACAATCTAAAGGAGAAGGCAATGAAGGACAGTCTAGCTGCCTTCAAATACGGAGTTCTATCACCGAGAAAAGCTCTCGGGCAGTTAAACAATAATTAAATGCTGATTATCTGCCAAGCATTGGGGATGCCAAAAAAAATTCACAAAAACCATTTTTCCTGTCATTTAAGTGCATGCTTTCTCATTATTTTTTTTTAAATTCCAACTGCCCCCTCTACACCCCCCCCCCCGATAATCAGGGTTAAATGACTTTTCCAAGGTCACACATGTAGTGAGAGTCTGAGGTCAGGTTTGAGCTCCTGATCCCAGGGCTGGTCCTCTATTCACTCTATTCAGATAGAAAATATGCATATTTTCTAATTGATGAGATAACATATAAATACCTATAGGTATTAGATTTGGCTGGAGGTGGGGAACAGAAGGAGGAACAACGGGTAGAAGCTACCAAAAGACAAATTAAACTTCAAAGTAAGGAAAATGTCTTAACCAGTTTGAGCTATTTTGTGTGAAATAGGCTTCTTGAGAAAGAGTAAAGTCTTCCTTCAGGGACTTATTCAAGAAAAAAACAAATGATTGCTTATTAATACTTAACACATCCTAGCTGTTTGACCCTGAGCAAGTCACTTAACCCCAATTGCCTCACAAAAAGAAAAAGAAAAAAATTGCCATAAAGGTGATATCTGTTCACATAGAGGGTGGAGGATGCAACTTCCGAGGTTCTTTACAGTTGTGAACAGTGACCAGACTATGTTTACCTCAACTTAGTGACATAAGAGCCTTCCCTCATTTAAAAAAGATGTTCTTCCTTCATGGTTCAAATTGCCTATGTGGCTGCCACATACAAGACCTATTCCCTGGGGAAAATCTTAATGAAAAGAGGGCTTGGGAGGAATTGCTATTGTTCAAATATTTCAGGCAAGTCCCACTCTCCATGACCCCATTTAGGGTTTTGTTGGTAAAGATATTCAAGCATTTTGCCATTTCCTTCTCCAGCCCATTTTACAGATGAGGAAACTGAGGCAAACAGGTGAAGTGGCCTGTTCAGAATCACATGGCTAGTAATGGAGGTCAAATTAGAGTTCAGAGAGATGAATGTTGGTATTCTATTCACTATAATAGTACTTAGCCACCCCATTTAGGGGGATAGAGATAGGAAATCGAGCATCAATCAGTCACGATTTATTAAGCTCTTACTTTCGAGGGTTCTTACTTGTCTTTTCTAAAATACAAAGAATATTTGATTGGGAAAGGTCCTTAGAACACAGGATGTCAGCACTTGGAGGGATCTTACAACAGGGAATGTCAGAGCTGGGAGGGATCTTAGAACAGGGGATGTCAGAGCTGGAAAGGATTTTAGAATAGAGAATGTCAGAACTGTGACATACCTTAGAATAGAGAATGTCAAAGCTAGAAGGGACCTTAGAACATGGAATGTTAGGGTTGGGAGGAACCTTAGAACTAATTTATTCTCCTCATATGATACTCAGTACAAGACTTTGTATACAACAGGTGTTCAATAAAGGCTGACTGTTCTGATGATATGATAACTTCACATAGATTGAAAAATGCTGATTTCCTTAGAAAATTGAATGTCAGAGCTGGTCTAGTCTCAGGCAAGGCACATGACCACCCAGGCTGAGGGTCTGAAGCTTCCTGCAGGATAGCCAGTTCCACTCTTGGCAAACCCAGCCCCATTGGCAAGGGTAGCCAGCAGCTCTTGCTAATTCCTCCTGGAAGCATGTCTAATTAACTCAATTGTGGACCTTTATACATCACACAGATATTCTTCTGAGCTTAGAGTTCTTCCCCAGTTCCCACTTCCACCATCTGGAACTGTACTAGAGTGATGTACTATTTGAGGAGAGATGTGGGAATGGAGAAATCAACAGCTTAAGCCATCATGAAGTGCAGGTGACTCAGAGGTTTCAAATGTCATAGCAGCAGAAATCCAACTCTGGCTGGTTGGTTTATATCTGGAAGTTGTCTTTAAACTGGACTTTTTGGACTCCAGGGTCATAGCCCTACATTCTGATCGAAGTGGAAGCTGGTCTCCCCCCCAAAAAAACTCTCTAAATCCAACTCCCAACTCCATTCTTACCATCACCACCACTGTGCCTTTGAAGAAGACTTGGGCTTTGTCTTCTGTAGCCAGGCTTGCATGGGATCTGAATCCACTGGAATCCTCCCTGTCCTATGAGGCACAGATGCAATGCCATCATCTCATAGTCTTTTTATTTTTTAGGATTATTTCTTTTAAAAAATGTTTTAACTCATACCCTTCTTGACTTCCAAAGCATTTCCTGGTACCTCTTTTCTGCTTACACTTCTTAATTGCTCGAAATAATTATTATTTGTGTGACTGACTTACCCATTCTGCCCTCCTTTTGGACCATAAATTCTCTAAGGGTAGAGAAAAGGGTCTATTCTCATTCATCCTTGCATCTCCTCTTATGTTCTTGAAATGTGTGCTTAGATACTTAAATCAACCCATGAGCTCACTAGTATAGCACCTCTGTTTCTTTGTGTCATCTCTTTGTCATCTCATAAGTTCTCCTAGAACTACTATGAATATTTTTATACATATAGTTTCTTTTTCACCTTTTAAAAAAATCTCTTTGAGACACAATTCTAAGCCAACAGGTATATACAGTTTTATAGCCCTTTGAGCATTGTTCCAATTTGTTCTCCAGAATAGATGGATTGATTCACAACTTCACTAACAATGCATTAGTTTCTCAATTTTTCCACATCCCCTTCAACATTAGGATATAGAGAAGACAACAGAGAAATGAAGAAGAGAGAGCTTCATTTAGAGACACTTGATGTAAAAAATTTTCTCTGGTTGCATTGGGGTGTGTGTGTGTGTGTGTGTGTGTGTGTGTGTGTGTGTGTGTGTATGTGTGTGTGTGTGTTTATGTGTAGATGCAAAACCTTTTTTAATTTAATGTAACCAAAAGTATCCATTTTACATCTCAATACTTTCTATCTCTTGTTTGGTAATAAATGTTATCCACTTCCATTTTATGAGTGAATTCATCCCATTCACAGTCAAAGGTATGGTGACTGTGTATTTCCCTCCATCTTAGTTTTTCCCTTTGCTTATTATCATTTCTGTCCCTCCTCAAAAGTGCTTCTGATAACTGTTTCCCTCAATCTGCCCTCTCTTCTATTCAGCTTCCCTTTCTCTTACTCTTCTCCTTTACTATTTCCTTGTAAATAGATTTCTATCCTCAAATGAGTATATGTAAGTTATTTCCTCTTTGAGTCTATCCCGGTGAGAATAAGATTCAAGCATGTCCTACCACCCTCCTATCATTTCCTGCATTGTAAAAGCTCATTTATGCCTCTTTTATGTAAAATAATTTATCTCATTCTATCTCTCCCTTACCTCTTCTCCCAATATATCCCTCTTGCTTTTACTTTTTGGGGCGATATCATCTCATCAGAGTCAATTTACATCATACATGCTTTTAATGATGTCTTTCTCATCAGTTACTGTTACATACCAATTTACTGATATCCTCCATGTTAGCTTCCCATTGTCCTACATCTTATTTGAGTTACTCAGATTCTTCTGAAACTGTTAGTCTCTAGCCATATAACATCACAAGCGAAACTAATATTTTTGAACAGTATTTTCAAGTTGGGATCAGAAGTATTTATTGAGGTCAGATATTATAATTCTAAATATTACTAGATATGTACTATTGGATTTAATTTTCATCATATTTTCTACTTTCTTGGTAACTGGTCCCAATTTATCTTCCTCATATATACTCAGTGCAAGACTTTGTACACAATTGATGCTCAATAAAGGCTGGCTGATTGTTCTGATGACATAACTTCACATAGACTGAAAAATGCTAAGAATATGTGCAAAGAGTAGAAATTTGTTGCATCTTTCAGCTAAATAAATCCCCTTGGAAAGACTCCAAGATAGTCCCAGGCCACATTGTGAGGGATCAGCAGAGTGCCTGGCACTTAGTGCATGCTTAAAGCATGTTTATTGACTTGAATGCTACAGTGAAGTAGTTGCTATACTTGAAAACAGGACTAAGTTGTCCACTTAATCTGATATTCTTCTAGCACCCATAGAGGCATAGAATTTACAAAGTAGGAAGGAACCTTAAGACAAAAAATGTCAGAACAGAGGATGCGGGAGCTGGGAAAGAACTTAGAACATTAGATAGGGGGCAGCTACCTGGCACAGTGGTTAGAGCAGCAGCCCTGGTGGACTGAGTTCAAATCTGACCTCAGACACTTGACACTTCCTAACTATGGGACCCTGGGCAAGTCACTCAACCCCAATTACCTCGGCCAAAAAAACAACCATTAGATAAAGACTAAATATATGATAGATAAGAGATATAGATAGAGGATGGAGAGAAAGACAGATAGAAGCTGAGCAATATCATTCCAAACCTCAAGGAGCTTACATTCTAATGAGAAGGAATGTGAAAAGGAACTGGAAAGTGGGTGCTGGGAGTGGGGCTCAATGCTAGAGCTAAAGGGAACTTCAAAACGTGGATTGCTAGAGCTGGAGCTTTCTCTCAATATAAATAGCTAGATATCTTTAGATGAATAGCTATAAATACATAGATATTGTGTGAGAGAGAGAGAGAAACAGAGAGACAAAGAGAGAGACAATTAAGAATTAATTTTATGAAGTGTTGCATTAAATACTGGAGATACAAAGACAAGTTGAGCTCCTTGTCCTCAAGGAGCTTACATCTTTTATTTATTTATTTATTTATTTTTATTACGGCTATTTTGTTCATCTCATTGTTGAAGGGGGTCACATCCATCAGAATTGATCATCATATAGTATTGTTGTTGAAGTATATAATGATCAAGGAGCTTACATCTTAATGACGAAGAGAGAACCTACATGGGAAGTGGCAAGTGGCGAGAGGGGAAGAGTTGGAAGGAACTGTAGAACATAGAATATCAGAGCTACAAAGGACCTTCAGAAATAGAACAGTTGGATTTGCAGAGGGTCTCATTAATCATCATCATCTAGTCAAAGGTTCTTAATATTATTTGTGGAGGTCATCTCTTTCTAAGAGTTTCTAGCTTTGCCAGATTCCCAGAAAGGAGCCTATACTACAGAAAAGGTTAAATTAGCGTTTAATTTAGGTCATCACCTTGTTTAAAAAATGGAGAAAGAGGCCCCAGGAGAGTTGCAAAGAGGAAACGAGGATGGAATTGTACCTTTGAAAGATTTTAATTTCATTGAATTACGGATCTCGAAGCTGGAAAGGATTTCATCTTATTCAGACTCCTGCCTGCAGGTATGTTTTGGTTGTTGTTCAGTCATTTCAGTCATATTCAATTCTTCATTTGGTGTTTTCCTGGCAAGGACACTGGAATAATTTGCCATTTCCTTCTCCAGTTCATTTTACATAGCAGGAAACTGAGGCTAATAGAGTCACATAGCTAAAAAGTGTCTGAAGTCACTTCCTTCCTGATGAGACTTCCTGACTTCTGGCCTGGTGATGTATATAAATTATCATTACCTCTGTTCTCCAAATGAACCCACTGAGGCACAAAAAAGTACCCTGATTGTTTTCAAGTTCACCCAGACAGTAACTTTTTGGACCTTAAGAATGGGTGGTCTTTGCAAATTCCTTATAGGAAAGGAAAAGGGTTAGGAATGAGAGATAGGGAGGTGGTACTGGAAGCTTGTCTTTCCCCACAAAAAGATGGTCCTGGGTCTTTAAGGGACTAAAACAGCCCAACACAGAACTGAGTTGGTGTGCAATCCATCCCCACCCACCTCTGCCCATCCTTTCTTCCTCTCCTCCTCCCTTCTTCCCCAGAGAAATGGGTTTGCACTGCAGTCCGCCCCTTCTTCAGAAGTCTCAAAGAGCTTAGGGCAGTTCCCAAGCCACAGAGAAAAGCTCCATCTGCCTCCCTCACTGTGGCTGGACCTCAGGGATGTCACTTCCCTGCTGGTCGCACCATGCTTGCAAACCAACCCAGCTGGGAGCTTCTCAGAGGGAATAAAGACCTCCCATAAATCCCATGAAGGAAAGTGGCTCTCCCCATCCAGACAGGACTTCTTTAGCAGGGAATATGGTGGGATGAAAGGATCATGGACTTTAGAGTTGGGATGAGCCATCAGAGAGGGTCTATTTAACCCTCTCATTTTACAGGAAAGGAAGCCATAGCCCAGAGAGGGGGACTGATTTGCCCAAAGTCACACACAGAGTAGCACAAACAGGATTCCTGTTCAGTCTGACCCCAAATCCACCCACTATGCCAGGTTGCCTCCCTCCCCAGTTCAATCTGCCCTACTGAAAGGTGCTAGATTACTCTTCCCCACAGTACCCCCACCAAAAAGTCTTCAATGTCTCCCCATTGCCAGCAGGATCAACTCTAATCTAATCTAATTTCTTGTCCTGGCACTCAAGGTTCTCTGCCATCTTTTCCCAAATTCTTCTCTCCCTCTGCTTCCGTCTCTGAGTCTTCCCTGAAATATCTTCCATTGCAGGGGTCGGGAGGGGGGGGAAGAGGGGGCAGGGAGGCGCCATCCTTTTTCCATACCATTTTCTCTCTCTGTTTGACTAGTCCATTCATTCTAGTTTTTTTAAAAATTGTTCTTCAGTGACTTCCATTATATATCTTTTTAAAATTTATTTAAAATTTAAATACAAAATGGAAAAAAATCGCCATGTGTTCAGCAGAATATAAGAAAGGATTCAAAATATAAAGCAGTAAATTTACTTTGCAAGAACTTTTATATAATAAATACTCCACATTGTGTTCTGAGCTGTCCATCTTTTTTTTTTTTTTGCTTCCCTGTAGATTTTCTTTTGTTCTTTGCTGAAGACTTTTAACTTTATTCTCTTTCTTCCTTCCTCCTTTCCTCCTCCAAGAAAGTTGCAATTATTCATGAATATATATTTTATATACAAAAGTATGTGTTTGTATAACCACATACATATATACCTACAACTTATATAGATACATGCACTTACATTCATAGATATCTATAATCATATAAATATATGCACATGTATATTCATATATTTCTATATAAAACCATACTACACTTGTTTGTCCTGTTTCTCTGAAGGTGAATAACATCATCCTTTGTAAGTCTAAGTCTCACTATATTTTTCTAAATCCACTAACTTGTTATATCCTACACCACAACAATATTCCAATCTTCTACTGTCTGGTTATTTTAAACTTTAGACTAAGCAGAATTGATTAATATGGCCAACATATGGCGTGGTTTTCCTATTTTTCTCTTTTGTTTAAATCTCTTTTAGTTTTAGCTTTGTCTGAAATAATAATTGTTATCCCCTGCTTTGTTTCCCTGACAAATTCTTCTCCTGATCTTTATTATTGTGTTAATGTATATATCTCTTGTTTCCTATCCCTCCTCACTCCTTTGTTTTACTTTTACCCTATACGTTACCCTCCTATAATGTAACCTATTCCCTTTAATGATCCCTCCCTTTTCCTCTCCCCCACCCTTATCCCATTTCCATTAATCTACATACCCTTTTCTACCCCTTCCCTCATCCTATTCCCTAAACTTCTTATTTCTTTATTAATTTGGAAACCTTTTTTTCCCTTCCAAATATGTTATTCTCTTTGCCCCAATTAGATATGAGTCAGGTTCCTCTAAAAATTCTTTCCTTATGCTTCTGAATTTTATACTTCTGACTTTTATACTCTTCTAAACACACACACACACACACACACACACACACACACACACACATTGTTCCCTCATTTACTTATTCCCCACAAGTTAAGTTCCAGAACTACCAGCCCTCCTCCACCATCTAATTCCTCTGTTTCCTACAATGTTTTGCCTTTAAATTACATCATACTCGGCTCTATTCCGATCTTGCTTTCAAACCACCCAGTTTTAAGTGACAATCTTAAACATACATTTTCAAGTATATAACATATAAAATGTCTGTCCTTATTGAGTTCATCATAATTAGCCTTTAATGTGTAGTTTTTATTTCTCTTGGATCTTATACGTCAAATTTTCTATCAATTTCAAGCTTTTTTGCAACAAAATCTTAAAAGTCTAGAAATTCATTGAACATTTGCCTTTTTTCCTTCAGGATTATGTTTAGCTTTACTGAGTGTATTTTCAACCACAACCCCAATTCTTTTTTTCTTCAATATATATTATTTCAAGGCCTATAATCTTTTAATGTAGCTCCTGTTAGGTCTTATGTAAGACCTACCCATAGGTCTCTGCCATATTTGAATTTTTTTTTTTTTTCCTTGTACCTCATGATATTTCCTACTTAACCTGAGGGTTTCAAATTTGGTCATGATGCTCCTGTAGAATTTTCCTCACAGGAGCATTTTCATGTGGTTATTGGTGGATTTTTTCTATTTCTACCTTTCCTTCTTGTTTTAATATTTTAGGGCAATTTCCTTTAATTATTTCCTATATACACATTATACATATTATTCTTTAATTATTTCCTATATACACATTATACACAATTATTTTCTTGATACAATCTTGTATCAAAATTCTTTAAAAACAAATTTTACTGCAGTTTTCAGGTAGTACAATTATTCTTATATTTCCTCTTCTTGAATTGTTTTCTAGATCCGTGCTTTTCTTATGAGATATCTCACATTCTGTTCTATTTTTTCATTCTTTATATTTTGCTTTATTATTTCTTGATCTCTTATAGCTTCCATGGCTTCCCCTTGACCAATTCTAGTTTTCAAGGAGTCATTTTATTTCTTAAGATTCTGAATCTCCTTTTCTATTAGTTAATTTTCTTTTCATAATGTTCTTGTTTTTCTTTGATTTAAAAAAGTTTTCCTCAATCTCTTTCATTTAAGTTTTAAAGTTTCCTTTGAGTTCTCTGAATTCTTTTTGGACAGGTGACTATTCAACATTACTTTTGGGGGGTTGGAAGGGCTTTTTTTTAACTTCAGAATTTTCCACTGAAGATGAGTCCTGGTATTCTACATCCCTATAGTAACTTTCTATGGTTAGGTTCTTTCTCTTTTGCTTGCTAATTAAAAAAAAACTTTATTTATAAGAGCTTGTTAGGGTGATCACATCCAGTCCTGGGGGTGGGGGTGCTGCCTGTAGCCTCAGGTCCTTCTTTACTTCTCTCTTCTAGTTTGGAACCCCAAATCAAGAACTCCACCTCAGGTAAGTCCCCACAGACAGCAGTTCCCTGCTCTGGCACTCACCTTGCCTATAGTGATTCCTCCTTGCCCAGGGCAGCCTTTCAGCAGCACAGCTGGGCCTAGTGTGGCTTATCAGTGGCAGTTCCCCCAATCTTCACAGAGACCCCCAACTCCTCACACTTTGGGGAAGGTGAAAGTTCATGTGGTTGGGACTGAGGCTACCTCTGTAGCCTGGGGGAGCTAGGCTGGACTTCTAACCTCAGTCTCTGCATCCTTCTTGCAAACTCCTGCATCCCAGAAAGACCAGGTTCTGCCCCAATGCTTATTTGTTTTTGCTCATTTACCTTGAAGCAATATTTTGTCTCATTTGTAGGGGAAATATGGAGAGCTTGGGATTTTCTGTCCTACTCCAGCATCTTCCCAGAATCTTTTCTCCTTAAATATCTTAATGAAGGTTTTCCCTGATCCTCCTAACCTAGGTATGATGTCTCCTTACTCAGGAAGGTCATGGGAATCTATACATCTCTCATGGAATTGATCTCCTCATGCTGGGCTGTGAATGAGCGCCATTGGCTTGTGCCCCCAGGAGAGGGCTAGCTTCTTTTTCTCTATACCTGGTGCCTAATATGCTCAGGGGCTACTCCATAAATATTGAGTGAATGAAAGAATTGAATGATTGAATGGGATGTAATGGAAGCAGCTTAAGGGGATCCCCCCACCATTTCTTGCTCTTCATCCCAGGTCTCACCTTCTAAAGCCAAATGCTCCAATTTATCCCTGGGCTGGCGGTGCCATCCTTGCCAGCCTGTGCCAGCTCTGAAATGCCTTTGCCCTCCTGATGCTGCCCCACAGTGCCTCAAGAAGCAGAAGCTGGTGATCGTAGCCCCTGCTGGTTGCAGACACCAGCTCAGATGGGCCCCAGCCTTTCGTTGTGCTGTTATAAACACAGATCTGGATTTTTATTTATCATTCACTAAGTGCTGACAACATAAAGGCATCTGCCGAGAGCTTGGGCAGGCCACAGGCTCACTACAGAAATACGTGGAACCATCCGACAGAGTGAGACCGTTACATCTCACACTCTTGTCAAGGCTCCACAAACAATGTGTTTGACCTTGAACAAATTTCACTTCTGCTCCCTGGGCCTTGGCTCCCTCCTCTGTTCTATAACGGGGCTGAATTACCTGAACACAAAGATCCTCTGATACTGGGACCCCAAACAACACCATCTGGACAGTGAGACAACTTGGCACAAATAGCCCAGCTGCTCATCCCAGGCCAGAGGTCACTCAAACAGGCAACACTTAGAGTTGGATGCCCCAGGATTTCTTCTTTCTGTTAAATATGACCGTGGCTGCCGCTCCCAAGTTACAGATACTCTGAGTTCTTCAATATTTAGCTGTCTTAAAGGAAACCTGGCAAGTTTGTTAGGTCCCAAACTCCAGTAGGAATCAAAAAATTCTCTCTCTCTCTCTCTCTCTCTCTCTCTCTCTCTCTCTCTCTCTCTCTCTCTCTCTCTCTCTCTCTCTCCTCTCTTTCTCCTTCTCTCTCTCCTCTCTCTTTCCTTCTCTCTCTCCTCCCTCTCCTTCTCTCTCTCTCTCTTCACATGGCTCTTATTCTCTCTATGTCTCTTTCTTGATTTTTCTCTCTTTGTCTCTGACTGTCCATCTCTGTCTTCTTCTGCCTTTTTGTCTTTATCCATTTTTGTCCAGATCTGTCTCTCAAGTTTTGTTATCTCTGTCTCTCTATCTCTCTGTCTCTCTCTGTTCCCTGCCTCACCTCCACCCCCACCTATGGAGCTCAAGCAGATCCTCAGACATCTGTGGGTTCAAGAGAACAGTATTCAAGCTACCAATGTGGTAGCAACATCCTGCATGACAGGGACACTAGAGAAGACCTGTGTCAGAAGGAAGACCACTTAGCTGGCCTGGGTAGCCTGGGGCAGACTCACCTAGCAGGCAGCTAGGAGCAGAGAGTTGCTGCAAGGGCTAGGAGTAAGGACCTTCCTCCTGACATGTCCACCAAAAGCAGGATAGCAGGGAAATGGTTTTCCTCCTTTTCTTATGAGGCTTTATTAGGGGACTTCCCTCAGCAAAAGCAGAAACGAGACATGCATTTATGGACATTACCAATGTGGCCATTTGTTTGTCTAAACTACGTGTATTTGTCTGGAGGACTTTATTTTTATTTTATTGTTGTTCAGATGAGGGGATAGGATACAGGAAAAAAATAATTGGTTTTAAAAACAAGTTAATTTTTTTAAGCATTGGTCTTTGGTCACAGGAATAAAAGATAAAGTATGAAGGAATATGAAAACAGATTTTTTTGAGAATGGTTGAATTCAGTCACAGAAGAGTTTGAATGCTATATTTCCAATTTATTTTCTAAATGTAATATGTATATGTGTGTACACGTACACATATATTTACATACATGAAAATTCAGTTATATGAGTATGTAAATGTGTATATGTAAACATAACATTTGTTATGTGTTAGCAAATATAGACATGTATATGTTTTAACTGCATATATGTGCATATATTTATTTGTGCATATGTGTATATATTTATATATACACACATATATTTGTGCAATTTATATTACTAGATAATTATAATCTATTGAAGTCAAGGAAAATTGGGAAAAAAATTAGTGGGATATATGGGAATGATTCATGACCAGAAAGGGATAGATTAATGTTGGGAATGGATTCATAGCTTTGAATCTAATAGAATCCCGACTGAAAGACTGAGAGGAAAAATTCAGGTCAGATCCATGTATACAGAGAGACCCAGCACCCTAAATGCTTCCTGGAACTAGAGGGGAGGTTGGACACCCTGAGCTCAGAGCACCATCTGGTGTCTAATTCGGAGATTGTGCCTTAGGTTGCTATTCCAATCTCCACCTATCTCTGAGAGTAGTGTTCCCTACTCATTACAAAAAGGCAAGAGTCTTCCCAATGTGAGAAGGGGAAGTAGGCAGAGAGAAAATTTAGAACTCAATTATTTTAAAAAATGAAAGTTAAAATGTTCATATATAAATAAGAAAAGGAAAAAACTTATACAGAATAGAGGAATTGCTCAGACAACTCTCTAAATTCTCAGTTTATCTCTCAGACTTGTGGAGGAGGAAGAAATTTGTGACCAAAGATGAATAGAGACAATTATTGATCACAAAATAGAAAGTTTTGATTACATCAAATTAAAAAGCCTTTGTACAAACAAAACTAATGCAAACAAGATTAGAAGGGAAGCAACAAACTGGGAAGACATCTTCTCAGTTAAAGGTTCTGATAAAGGCCTCATTTCCAAAATATATAGAGAATTGACTCTAATTTATAAGAAATCAAGCCATTCTCCAATTGATAAATGGTCAAAGGATATGAATAGACAATTTTCAGATGATGAAATTGAAACTATTTCCACTCATATGAAAGAGTGTTCCAAATCATTATTAATCAGAGAGATGCAAATTAAGACAACTCTGAGATACCACTACACACCTGTCAGATTGGCTAAGATGACAGGAAAAAATAATGATGATTGTTGGAGGAGATGCGGGAAAACTGGGACACTGATGTATTGTTGGTGGAGTTGTGAATGAATCCAAACATTCTGGAGAGCAATCTGGAATTATGCCCAAAAAGTTATCAAACTGTATATAAACTCTTTTATCCAGCAGTGTTTCTACTGGGCTTATACCCCAAAGAGATACTAAAGAAGGGAAAGGGACCAGTATGTGCCAAAATGTTTGTGGCAGCCCTGTTTGTAGTGGCCAGAAACTGGAAACTGGGTGGATGTCCATCAATTGGAGAAGGGCTGAATAAATTGTGGTATATGAATATTATGGAATATTATTGTTCTGTAAGAAATGACCAACAGGATGATTACAGAGAAGCTTGGATAGACTTACAGGAACTGATGCTGAGTGAAATGAGCAGAACCAGGAGATCATTATATACTTCAACAGTGATACCGTATGAGGATGTATTCTGATGGACGTGGATTTCTTTGACAAAGAGAAGATCTAACTCAGTTTCAAATGATCAAGGATGGACAGAAGCAGCTACACCCAAAGAAAGAATACTGGAAATGAATGTAAACTGTTTGCATTTTTGTTTTTCTTCCAGGGTTATTTCTACCTTCTAAACCCAATTCTCCCTGTGCAACAAGAGAACTGTTCAGTTCTGCACACATATATTGTATGTAGGATATACTGTGATATATTTAACATGTATAGAACTGCTTGCCATCTGGGGGATGGGGTGGAGGGAGGAAGGGGGAAAATCGAAACAGAAATGAGTGCAAGGGATAAGGTTGTAAAAACCTACACTGGCATGAATTCTGTCAATAAAAAGTTATTTAATAAAAAAGAAAAAAAAATCTCTATCCAAGAAGGCAAGACCCTTCCCAAAGGGAAAAGGAAGTTTGCAGACAGAAAATTTAGAACTCAATATCTTAAAAATGAACATTAAAATGTTCCTATATAATTAAGAATAGACAAAAACATATTAATAATTCTCTAATTGCAGTAGGATTGATTTAATCTTAAAACAAATAATGGTTTCCTAGTGAGATAATGATTAGTTTAAACTCAATATAGAGTCTCGTGATGACTGACCTGTCCTCCTGCTCCGCCTACTAAGAACCAAGTCCAGTGTGAAAGGCTCTCAGGAAAGCTAAGTGGGCCTAGGCAAGGAAATTAGACTGTGAAGGAAATAAAAAAGGATTTGGACTTTAACACCTGCCTCTTCTTGTGCTGATTACCGAAATGAAAGGAAGGCTGTTCCAAGACCTCCAGAAAACCAAACAAGAACTTGACATTTTTGGCACCCAACGTAGGGCTAAAGACCTACATCTGTGACCCAAAAATTGGGGTGAGTACATAAACAGACAAGAAAGAAACTTTGATAAGGGCTAAGGTAGTGTTTCAGCTGAAATGGGACAAATGTTGAGAAAGGAGCCTTTTCCACCTCAAGGAAAGTGTGTACAAAGCATGGTTACATTGATAAAACATCAAAGTTTGATGGTAACTTGGATGCAGATCATCAATAAGTCATCTCTTCTGAGCATCAGCTTCAATTTCCTTACCAGTAAAATTTTCAATAATGCTTTTACTTCCTGCCTTATTGGAGAAAAAAAATGTGTTGTAAAATTAAACTATTTTAGACATGAGGCTTTTTGAAAAAAACAAATTATCTCTGTTCTAACTTTGGGATGGTTTGATGATAACCAGGGACCTTCCCTTGCCTCTGTCATTATCAAATCAAGCCACCCTTCCCATGTGACCCCTGGATCTCCAGACTCCCAACCTTCATGATATGTTTTGGCTAAGGGTGGGACAGTCTTAAAGAGGTATAACTTAGCCCTCCCAACTTCCTGGATAGGGTAAGAGAAGGTGAGATGTTAGTCTGAAGAAACTCTTATGTCCCTCTACTTCATTTTCATCCCCAACTTTTCTCCTGAGAATAAATAAACTTCCATCATGGCTGAGAAATCTTCATCACAGTCTGTCTCCTCCCCCTTTTCCCTCCCCAGTAACTGTCTTGATGGGGCTTCTCCCTTAACCAGAAAGCCAGCTGGGACCACCTTACCCCATAAATATCAGTTTGGTTTATCAAGACAGTTTGAGGGGTGTACCACACAGAAAACTTCCATCCACACTGAGATCCTGTGACCAGCTGGAGTCCGCTATATCCATTAGGCAATCCAGGGTAGAAAGAAGAGTCAGACATTCCTGAGTTGGAGGGATCCAGAGTTTCATTTCCCAAGCTCTTAGTGTTTTTGTACTCTTTCCCTTTCTCCCCCCCTCTTTCTCCCTTAGTTTTTGACTCTGTCTCCCCCCCCCCATAAACCTGTATTTGATATTTCATTACTAGTTCACAGTGCTGTAATTGCATTCCAGGTTTTTAGCATCCTCTTCCACTTGAAGCTAATTTACATTTGCTTTGTATATATTTTGCCTTCACTCACCAAGGGAAGCTTCATATCTGTTCCACCTCCAGGAAGCTCCTTGAGGACAGTCACCATCTAGTTTTTGCATCTCTAGCACCTACCACAGGGCCTGTCAAAGAGTAGGTGCTTATTAGCTTTTTTTCAAAGCATGGCTCAGATATGTTGTGATTCATTTTCTGAATCCCTCCTCTGCAGCCTATGTTATCATTCTTGATCTTATGAAATTATTTTCTAGGTACTTTGTATTACTTTTTATTCACTTTGCATTTATCTACATATGTTACATCTGATAACATCCTCTTTCAAGTAGAATATAAGCTTTTTAAAGGCAAGGAATGTTTTCCACTTTGTTTTTGTATTTCCAAAACCCAATACAATGACTGGCACATAGTACATACTATACAAATGCTTATTTCCCTCTTTTCCTCCACTAAATGTCTAATAAATATTTGCTATGACAATCCCAGTAGAGATGTGAAAAATCACAGGTTCTAACCCTAGAAAATGAATCTTAGACACCATGTTGTTGAGTCTGTTTATTTGACACAGGGGTATTTCTGGCCTGGCTCTTTCTTTTTTCTTTTACTTTTCCTATTCTTTGCTTTTGGGAAGGAGGCACTCAATTTTTTTTATTGATATACTTGTTTTTACTCATCATTCAACCAACTGCCTTTCTCTTCCCCCACTCTCTATCTCATGTTCTTCAAAGTGCAAGCTGAAAGATAGTTAAGCCAGAAGCATGATGGCAATCAATAAACATAGTCTCAGATTTTGGTACTTTTTCCCTTTGATCAAAGAAAGGATGGGCAGGAGCTTTATCTTAAGCTAAAACCAACATTGTCCATTTTTTTTTATTAGTTGACTTTCTATTGCCCTTGATATTTATTATTGTTCAGGATGAAATCTCTTCAGCATTGGTTGATTGATCAATTCAAGTGATAAGAAAAAGTCCAAAGGAGTCCAAAGTCAAGAAAGAGAAATACAGTGTTGTGAAATCGTCTTTGGGGAAATCAGTCTTTTTCTTTATCTTCTTGTTTCTTCTTCTTCCCCTCTCCCCCCTTTTTTTTTAAGTATCATGGACTGCCAATGAAACTTATGGACCTTTCTTCAAATCATACTGTTAAATACTGAAAATACATGGGATTTTAAAGAAAACAAACTATATTGAAATAGTAGGTGCCGATAATTTTTTAATGGAATTGCACTGAGCTTCCAGTTAGGGTAATATAGAACATTAAAATATTTGATTTAAATCTGAGGAGAAGCTTGGGTTCAAATTCTGCCTGTGACACTTCCTATCTTTATGACTTTGAACAAGCTACTTAACTCCCAGGCTTCAATTCTGCCATATGTAAAATGGTGATAATCACAGTCCTGCCTTCATGGTTTTGCTAAGAGCTACCACAGAAAAGATGCTGGGTTTGGGACTCTTCTTGGAACCCTCAACTCTTCCTCTTACAATCTTTGTGACACTGAACATATGACTTTACCCTCTGAGACTCAATTTCCTCAGTTGTACAATAAAGGACCCTAACCCACTGGCCTCCAAGATCATCCAACTTTATGTCTATCACTTTTCCAAAAGTGCTTTATAAACCTCAAAGCCCTGTAGATTTTCTAGAATCATAGATGGAAAGCTCCGAAGAGTCTCTGGGACCATGAATAAAAACTGAAGCAGAGATAGAGGAAATAATTTCCCCGAGTAAATCATAGTCAGGATTTGAACTCAGATCATTTGACATTAAATATCTCGCTTTTTCCACTGTATATGGTTATCATATCTGTGACCACTCTGATAGAAGATTTAATTTTTGTGGCCAGCAATTGTTTGAAAAAAGAGCATTCGAATAACCTTATGTTATAATAAAATTATCTCCCTCTACCCACCCCTTCCCCAGTGGGACTTTCTCAGTCACTTAGTTCTGCTAACCTAAAATGTCGCCTCCTTAGTCTCCAGAGGGAGCAGGTCTTCTACTGTGCACGTTCCCTAGCCCCAAAATAAAGCTCTCTGTGGTTCAAACTAGCTTGATTTCCTGGCCTTTCGGGGAGGAGCCCTGGTTCCTTCCACAGCCCATTCCCTGCCTTGCCTTATGGACTTCAGTGCCCTTCTTAGTTGCCCATTCTGCACCACCCACCCCAGTTTCCACAAAGCTTGGAGAATGCTACTTGGCTAACTGAAGGCATGTGGTGGAAATGTCTCAACTTGTTAAGGGAAATGCATTAGAGAAACATGAATCATCAGAAACTCTTTTCTGGTCCTGCCAGTATGAGCAAAGGTCCTTGCTTTGGGGCTGCCCCAGGTCCCCTCCTTCCACCATGACCCATCCGAGGCTCTAGTTCCATGGAGGTGGTGATGGAGGGAACACTGCTTATCAGGAGACACGGTTCCTCCATGAACTCTCTGACTGTGGGAAGGGGATACCCAACCTAGAAAGGAGGGAATTGCACTTGGCTTGTCTGGCCAGAGCTTTCTAGGGAAGTCTGTGGTTTTTCCCTTGGACAGAACCTATGTCTCCATGCAGATACCACTTACTGACTTGTCATGGAATTTACTGCTAGAAGAAAACTTAGAGATAATCCAGCCCAACTTTCTTTTGTAGAATAAAATCTGAGACCTGGAGAGGTTAAGGGGCTTAGAGTTGAAAGGGGGGGAAAGCTGAGATTTAACTCAGATAACTTTTTTCCTTACTAGGAGATATACATGAATATATTTAATATATTACAATGTACATAATGTATATGATATATAATGTTATATTATGTTATATGATAATGTGTTGTAACATATTGTTATATCATCTTGTATCATATTGTATCGCATTTTTATCATACTGTGTATCATGTTATATTATATATAGCTCAATGAAGTTGTTGAGAGGAAAGACCAAGCATTGTTCCAGCCTAGGAATTGACCTCGATCCTGACGCAGAGGGACTGGGCATGGGGCTCTCACTGAAGTGTTAGGCTGCTTCTAAGGTTCTGGTGATAGGGAGGAGGAAGCAGGTGGAGCCTCCTCCCCTTCCCCACTCCCCACCCATTTTCTCTCTCTTTAGGCCAAAGACACTGGGTTCTTTCTGTCTCTTGAGTGAAATGAGCAGGACCAGGAGATCATTATATACTTCAACAACAATACTATATGATGACCAGTTCTGATGGACGTGGCCATCTTCAACAATGAGATGAACCAAATCAGCTCCAATGGAGCAGTAATGAACTGAACCAGCTACGCCCAGAGAAAGAACTCTGGGAGATGACTATGAACCACTACATTGAATTCCCAATCCCTCTATTTTTGTCCGCCTGCATTTTTGATGTCCTTCACAGGCTAATTGTACACTATTTCAGAGTCCTATTCTTTTTGTGAAGCAAAATAGCAGTTTGGACATGTATACTAATATTGTATTTAATTTATACTTTAACATATAACGTGTGTTGGTCAACCTGCCATCTAGGGGAGGGGGTGGGGGGAAGGAGGGGAAAATTTAGAACAAAAGGTTTGGCAATTGTCAATGCTGTAAAGTTACCCATGCATATAACTTGTAAATAAAAATCTATTATTATTTTTTTAAAAAAAACTCTATATTTTACTGGAGCAATATTATGGAAAGAAGGTTGGATTTGGAGGTGGAGCACATGGGTTGCAATCTCAGCTCTGCTTTAACCTGTGTGATCTTGGATAAGAAATTTCTTGTTGTGGACCTCAGGTTCCTCATCGATAAAATGAGGTAGTGGCTCCAATGATCTCTGAAGTCCTTTCCTGACCATGACAACAAGACCTACATGCTCTTCTTCCCTTCCAGTATATACAATGACCTGGTTCTGTTGCCAAGATCATGGGGTACCTTTTTGTTTGATGGAAAGGAAAGGAAAGTAATAGTGACCCAAAGGGAAAACCACCCATTTTCTGCCACACATAGAAAATTAAGAGAATGAGATTACTGGTAAATGAAACTGGATAATTGGGCCTAAAAGCCTGCTTGGGGAAGAGGGACCAAGAAGGAGACTTCTGGGAAAGCTCTTCAGATTTGGAGGACGGGGGGCAGCTCTGAATGGGGCTCTCCCCATTTCCTGAGTCCGCAACCGTGGGGATTCCCAAACTGACCTTAGCATCCTCCCTATACCCCTCCAACCCCTTTCCCCACCTGAGCATAATAAGTAAGGGTTCTGAGCATCTCAGTGAAGAGCAAAGTGGGTAGAGAAAAGGGGTTCCCTGAGGACTCCAGAAGGGCACAATTTCCTCGAGCTTTCTCTTTTCTTCCCATTCCTGTCAAGGAAGGAGACCAGCTTGCCTGTGTCGGCCACCCTGAGGGGTCATCCCAGGACTTGACAAAGGATCTGGGGGTAAAGGATGGGTTCTGCCTGGCTCTGCTCTCTCATCTCTCTCACCAACAAACAGGCAGGTGTTTGGAAAGGGAATTGATTCTGGGGCTCAGGCCATGGGCCAGTGCCCACATTCCTGTACCCCTCTATTCCTGCCCTTGCTGCAGCTGTTCAGTGGGGGCCAGGCCTGTTGTTCCATGTTGGGGAGACCAGCTGCTGCCTGCCACTCTTCCCCCGCTTCCACATCGCCAGACTATCTGCCTCTCCACACCTCCCAGCTCCTGTGGTCTGAGGGACCTCAGAACGTGGGACCCAGTGAGGGAGCCTGGAGAAAGCCCATGCGGTGGGGTTCCTAAAAGGAGATATTTGCACTTCCCTCCTTCCCTCACAGGACAAATGCTCTGGAAACTTGAAAGTTCATAGGTCGATAGACTGGAAAGAACCTTCAGATCAGGGAATCCAATTTCCTCAAAGACACAGGGGTCTGGGGAAATTAAGCCACTGAGCCAAGAAGCAGTCCTGCTCACTATAACTCCACTAGAGCAATTTTTTTCCCTCAATAGTATTTTATTTTTCCAATGATACATAAAGATGGTTTTCAACATTCATTTTTGTGAGATTCTGAATTGCCAATTATTTCTTCCTCTTTCCCCCTCCCCAAGACAGCAAGCAAGCAATTGAAAAGGTTATCCGTGAACAATCATTTAAAACATATTTCCATATTAGTCATGTTAGGGAAGAAAATCAGAAAAGGGGAAAACCATGAGAAAGAAAAAACAAACAACAATAACAAAGAAGGTGAAAATAGTCTGCTGTGATCTGCATTCAGGCTCCAGTGTTCTCCCACTGGGTGTGGATGATATTTTCCTTCCCAAGTCTGTGGGAATTGACTTGGATCACATTAGATCATGCTGTGGGAGGAATTAGTGGTTTGCTAAGGACCTTTCCTCCTAATAACCTCATGAGATAGTTCACCCTCATTTTACTATCCCCATTTTACAGATGAAGAAACTAAAGTGATTTGCTTTTGGTCACGGTCACAGTAAGTGGCTGAGGTGAGACTTGAACTCGGGTCTTACTTCCCAGCCCATCAGGCTCCACACTTTGCTACAAAGCTTCCAGTGCATACAAGGATGAGTTTGGTCAAAGGCTAAAGCTGACTATAACTGTCCACCTGGGGAATGGACACTGTTGGCCCCAATGTCCACAGTCCCTGCTGGACCAGAGTTTCCAACCTCCTGTAAAAACTGAGGGGAATCAACATCCTAAAAGCATCTCACTCCTCTGCTTTCCATCCTCTCCCTAGATCCTGCCAGTGACAAAAGATGGGGTCCGGCTGCATCAAAGTGACCAAGTATTTCCTCTTCCTCTTCAATCTGCTTTTCTTTTTAAGTATGTCCATCTCCCTCCCATGGGGCATCTCCTATCCCTGGAGGTGGAGCTTCAAAAAATGGGGATTTTTTTCTCTAGAAATCCCCCAACTTTGGGGCAAAAGAAAATGTTTTGAAAGAAGGGAAAGAGTTGTTCACAGTGGTACCTTGTAAGCCAGAGGAGTATTACACAACAGGAGGCAGTGCATGTGGCGGGAGGGAAGACCACCGGAATTGGCGAGTTCAAATCCCGTCTCTGAATCCTGCTATCTGTATGACATTGGGCAAGCCCCTTCTACCTCTGACTTGCCTTCTTTTAGGTTATTTTTATCCTACTCTTCCCCCAGCCCCGTATTTCAATTTTAGTTCCTTTCCCCAACGGGGAAAGTTGTGCATTGTGTCTCCGGGACCTCTGAGTCATTGCCACACTAGGCTTGAGGCTTGAGGGGGAGGGCTCCTTTTTCATGGTTAGCCAAAATTCATGTACCCATCATCCCAGCTGAGCTCAGACAGCCTACAGATGGGGAGGGGAGGGCTTCCCCGCAGGGCCCAGCTGGCATCCTTGTTTGGGGCACTGCCCTTAGAGCCAGAGGGATTCCCCATTCTCGGGTCTCCCACCCCCATGCATTAGTCTCCCCTGTGCCCCTCTGGACAAGCAGGCCTGTCTGCTAGAGCAGAAGCTCAGATGTTGGCTCTCTGGCACATCTGGATCTTGTTTTCCTGGGCTTGGGGTTTTTTCCTCCCTCTCCAGGCAGACAGTGAATACCCATCTCCTGAAACTACCAGAATTCCACGGAACAATAATCATAGGGAAGCTTTTGACATCCCTGGGATGAACTTTCAAAGGACCATCTCTGCTCTGTGTGTGTGTGTGTGTGTGTGTGTGTGTTCTTAATTATATATGAATATTTTAACTCTCATTTTTTTTAAATATTGAGTTCTAAATTTTCTCTCCACCGACTTCTCCTTCTCCCTTCAGAAGGCAAGAAATTAGATAGAGATCTTACTCTATATCTTGTATGTGTGTAGTTATTTACATATAGTCTTTTTTATTGAATGGATGTTTCGGTGGAGAAAAGGTATTTTCACCTTTCTTGCTATTGCTATCGCTTCACATTGCACTGTCTTGCTTTGAATCATGAGTTTAGTTGGGAATAAGTCAAAAGATCAGGCCTGCTACTCCCTTGAATTAAATGTAATTTCCCTGGATAGTCAGTCAAAGAGCTATTGACCTTCTTGTGGGATGAAGGGCATTGGGGGATCTATTGCCAATCTCTGAGTCTTCCCTGGGTATGCTGAAAATATTTTAAAAACTAGGAATATTGTTATTGGGATGGCAGACAGAGCAGTCCCAGGGACAAAAGCATATTTTTCAGCATAAATGTTTAATACTGCTTCTTTATTGAGTAGGACAAAGGATCTCAGGATGGAGTTAAATATGTGAAATTTCCTGGGGGTACCATTAAGGCTGAGATGAGTGTGTGTTTTTCATGGTGCTTTCTTCAAAAATCATAAGTTGTTTTGAAAATGTGATCCAGGATTGGGCCTTTTTCTGCAGTTTTTTAAAGTTGCATTTGGATTATGAAAATACAAAATGAAGTTTTGAAACGAGTTACGGAAGAAGAAGAAGAAGGAGGCGGAGGAGGAGGAGGAGGAGGAGGAGGAGGAGGAGGAGGAGGAGGAGGAGGAAGAGGAGGAGGAGGAGGAGGAGGAGGAGGAGGAGGAGGAGGAGGAAGAGGAGGAGGAGGAGGAGGAGGAGGAGGAGGAGGAGGAGGAGGAGGAAGAGGAGGAGGAGGAGGAGGAAGAGGAGGAGGAGGAGGAGGAGGAGGAGGAGGAGGAGGAGGAGGAGGAGGAAGAGGAGGAGGAGGAGGAAGAGGAGGAGGAGGAGGAGGAGGAGGAGGAGGAGGAGGAGGAGGAAGAGGAGGAGGAGGAGGAGGAGGAGGAGGAGGAGGAGGAGGAGGAAGAGGAGGAGGAGGAGGAGGAAGAGGAGGAGGAGGAGGAGGAGGAGGAGGAGGAGGAGGAGGAGGAAGAGGAGGAGGAGGAGGAGGAGGAGGAGGAGGAGGAGGAGGAGGAGGAGGAGGAGGAGAAGGAGAAGGAGGAGGAGGAGGAGGAGGAGGAGGAGGAGGAGGAGGAGGAGGAGGAGGAGGAGAAGGAGAAGGAGGAGGAGGAGGAGGAGGAGGAGGAGGAGGAGAAGGAGAAGGAGAAGGAGGAGGAAGAGGAGGAGGAGGAGGAGGAGGAGGAGGAGGAGGAGGAGGAGGAGAAGGAGAAGGAGGAGGAGGAGGAGGAGGAAGAAGAGGAGGAGGAGGAGGAGGAGGAGGAGGAGAAGGAGGAGGAGGAGGAGAAGGAGGAGGAGGAGGAGGAGGAGGAGGAGGAGGAGGAGGAGGAAGAAGAGGAGGAAGAAGAGGAGGAGGAGGAGGAGGAGGAGGAGGAGGAGAAGGAGGAAGAAGAGGAGGAAGAAGAGGAGGAGGAGGAGGAGGAGGAGGAGGAGGAGGAGAAGGAGGAGAAGGAGGAGGAGGAGGAGGAGGAAGAAGAGGAGGAAGAAGAGGAGGAGGAGGAGGAGGAGGAGGAGGAGGAGGAGAAGGAGGAGAAGGAGGAGGAGGAGGAGGAGGAAGAAGAGGAGGAGGAGGAGGAGGAGGAGGAGGAGGAGGAGAAGGAGGAGGAGGAGGAGGAGGAAGAAGAGGAGGAAGAAGAGGAGGAGGAGGAGGAGGAGGAGGAGGAGGAAGAAGAGGAGGAGGAGGAGGAGGAGGAGGAGGAGGAGGAGGAGGAGGAGGAGGAGGAGGAGGAGGAGGAGGAGGAGGAGGAGGAGAAGGAGAAGGAGAAGGAGACTATTCTCAGAGATAGGTGGAATAGCAATTTAAGGTGCAATCTCCGATTTAGCCACCAGATGGTGGCCTGAGCTCAGGGTGCCCAAATTCCCTTCTAATCCCAGAAAGCATTTAGGGTCTTTCCCATCTAGGTGCTGGGTCTCTCTGTATACATGGATCTGACCTGAATTTTTCCTCTCAGTATTTCAGTCTGGATTCTATTAAATTCAAAGCTATGAATTCATTCCCAACATTAATCGATCTCTTTCTGGTCATGAATCATTCCCATATATCCCACTAATATTTTTCCCAATTTCCCTTGACTTCAATGGATTATAATTATCTAGGCATATAAAGGTACATAAATATGTGTGCATATATATATATATATATATATACACACATATGCACAAATAAATGTATGCACATGTGTGCAGTTATGGTACATGTCTATATTTGCTAACATATAACACATATGATGTTTACATATACACGTGCATATGCACATATAACTGTGTATGCTCGTGTATGTAAATGTACATGTATGTATACACATACATATATTACATTTGGAAAATAAAATGGAAATATAGCATTCAAACTCTTCTGTGACTGAATTCAACCATTCTTTTTTTAAAAATCTGTTTTCATAGTTCTTCATACTTAATCTTGTATTCTTGTAATCAAAGAGCAATGATTTTAAAAAATTAACTTGTTTTTAAAAGCAATTATTTTTTCCTCCCATATCCTATCCCCTCACCTGAACAACAATAAACAATAAAATAAAAATAAAATTCTTACTTTTTTATCTTGGATTTAAAAAAGTTTTCCTCAATCTCTTTCATTTAATTTTTAAAGTTTCTTTTGAGTTCTCTGAATTCTTTTTGGACAGGTGACTATTCAACATTACTTTTTGGGGGTTGGAAGGGCTTTTTTTTAACTTCAGAATTTTCCTCTGAAGATGAGTCCTGATATTCTCCATCCCTACAGTAACTTTCTATGGTTAGGTTCTTTCTCTTTTGCTTGCTAATTTAAAAAAAATAAAAACTTTATTTATAGGAGCTTGTTAGGGTGATCACCTCCAGTCCTGGGGCGTGGGGGTGCTCCCTGTAGCCTCAGGTCCTTTTTTCAGTTCTCTCCTCTAGTTAGGAACCCCAAATCAAGAACTCTACCCTCAGGTAAGTCCCCACAGACAGCAGGTCCCTGCTCTGGCACTCACCTTGCCTATAGTGATTCCTCCTTGCCCAGGGCAGCCTTTCAGCAGCACAGCTGGGCCTGGTGTGGCTTATCAATGTCAGTTTTCTCAATCTTCACGGAGACCCCCAACTCCTCACACTTTGGGAGAGGTGAACAATGGCCACATTGGTAATGTCCATAAATGCATGTCTTGTTTCTGCTTTTGGTGAGGGAAATGGCCTAATAAAGCCTGGTGAGAAAAGGAAGAAAACCATTTCCCTGCTATCCTGCTTTTGGTGGACATGTCAGGAGGAAGGTCCTTACTCCTAGCCCTTGCAGCAACTCTCTGCTCCTAGCTGCCTGCTAGGTGAGTCTGTCCCAGGCTACCCAGGCCAGCTAAGTGGTCTTACTTCTGATACAGGTCTTCTCTAGCATCCCTGTCATGCAGGATGTTGCTACCACATTGGTAGCTTGAATACTGTTCTCTTGAACCCACAGATGTCTGAGAATCTGCTGAGCTCCATAGGTGGAGTGGAGGTGAGGCAGGGAACAGAGAGAGACAGAGAGATAGAGAGACAGAGATAACAAAACTTGAGAGACAGATCTGGACAAAAATGGACAAAGACAAAAAAGACAGAGAAAGACAGAGATGGACAGGCAGAGACAAAAAGAGAAAAATCAAGAGAAATAGAGACACAAAGAGAATAAGAGCCATGTGAAGAGAGAGAGAAGGAGAGGGAGGAGAGAGAGAAGGAAGGAGAGAGGAGAGAAGGAGAGAGAGAAAGGAGAAAGAGAGAGAGAGAGAGAATTTTTGATTCCTACTGGAATATGGGACCTAGCAAACCTGCCAGGTTTCCTTTAAGACAGCTAAATATTGAAAAGCTTAGAATATCTGTGGCTTGGGAGCGGCAGCCACGGTCATATTTAACAGAAAGAAGAAATCCTGGGACATCCAACTCTAAGTGTTGCCTGTTTGAGTGACCTCTGGCCTGGGATGAGCAGCTGGGCTATTTGTGCCGAGTTGTCTCACTGTCCAGATGGTGTTGTTTGGGGTCCCAGTATCAGAGGATCTTTGTGTTCAGGTAATTCAGCCCCGTTATGGAACAGAGGAGGGAGCCAAGGCCCAGGGAGCAGAAGTGAAATTTGTTCAAGGTCAAACACATTGTTTGTGGAGCCTTGACAAGAGTGTGAGATGTAACGGTCTCACTCTGTCGGACGGTTCCACGTATTTCTGTAGTGAGCCTGTGGCCTGCCCAAGCTCTCGGCAGATGCCTTTATGTTGTCAGCACTTAGTGAATGATAAATAAAAATCCAGATCTGTGTTTATAACAGCACAACGAAAGGCTGGGGCCCATCTGAGCTGATGTTTGCAACCAGCAGGGGCTACGATCACCAGCTTCTGCTTTTTGAGGCACTGTGGGGCAGCATCAGGAGGGCAAAGGCATTTCAGAGCTGGCACAGGCTGGCAAGGATGGCACTGCCAGCCCAGGGATAAATTGGAGCATTTGGCTTTAGAAGGTGAGACCTGGGATGAAGAGCAAGAACTGGTGGGGGGAGCCCCTCAAACTGCTTCTATTACATCCCATTCAATCATTCAATTCTTTCATTCACTCAATATTTATGGAGTAGCCCCTGAGCATATTAGGCACCAGGAATAGAGAAAAAGAAGCTAGCCCTTTCCTGGGGGCACAAGCCAATGGCGCTCATTCACAGCCCAGCATGAGGAGATCAATTCCATGAGAGATGTATAGATTCCCATGACCTTCCTGAGTAAGGAGACATCATACCTAGGTTAGGAAGATCAGGGAAAACTTTCATTAAGATATTTAGGGAAAAAGGATTCTGGGAAGATGTTGGAGTAGGACAGAAAATCCCAAGCTCTCCATATTTCCCCTACAAATGAGACAAAATATTGCTTCAAGGTAAATGAGCAAAAACAAATAAGCATTGGGGCAGAACCTGGTCTTTCTGGGATGCAGGAGTTTGCAAGAAGGATGCAGAGACTGAGGTTAGAAATCCAGCCTAGCTCCCCCAGGCTACAGAGGTAGCCTCAGTCCCAACCACATGAACTTTCACCTCCCCCAGAGTGTGAGGAGTTGGGGGTCTCTGTGAAGATTGAAGAAACTGCCACTGATAAGCCACACCAGGCCCAGCTGTGCTGCTGAAAGGCTGCCCTGGGCAAGGAGGAATCACTATAGGCACAGTGAGTGCCACAGCAGGGAACTGCTGTCTGTGGGGACTTACCTGAGGTGGAGTTCTTGATTTGGGGTTCCAAACTAGAGGAGAGAAGTGAAGTAAGACCTGAGGTAACAGGCAGCACCCCCACCTCCTAGCACTGGAGGTGATCACCCTAACAAGCTCCTATAAATATAAAGGTTTTTTTTTTTTTTTTTAATTAGCAAGCAAAAGTGAAAGAACGTAACCATAGAAAGTTACTGTAGGGATGTAGAATACCAGGACTCATCTTCAGAGGAAAATTCTGAAGTTAAAAAAAAAACCCTTCCAAACCCCAAAAAGTAATGTTGAATAGTCACCTGTCCAAAAAGAATTCAGAGAACTCAAAGGAAACTTTAAAAATTAAATGAAAGAGATTGAGGAAAACTTTTTTTTTAATCCAATAAAAATAAGAATATTAGGAAAAGAAAATTAACTAATAGAAAAGGAGATTCAGAATGTTAAGGAAGAAAATGACTCCTTGAAAACTAGGATTGGTCAAGGGGAAGCCAGAGAAGTTATAAGAGATCAAGAAATAATAAAACAAAATATAAAGAATGAAAAAACTGAACAGAATGTGAGATATCTCATAAGAAAAACAATGGATCTCAAAACAGTTCAAGAAAAGAAAATATAAGAATAATTGTACTACCTGAAAACTACAGTATAAAATTTTTAAAAAGAATGTTGATACTATTGTGTCAAGAAAATAATTGTGTATAATGTGTATACAGGAAATAATTAAAGAATAATATGTGTAATGTGTATACAGGAAATTATTAAAGAAAATTGCCCTAAAATATTAAAACAAGAAGGAAAGGTAGAAATAGAAAAACATGAAAATATTCCTGTGAGGAAAATTCTACAGAAGCATCATGACCAAATTCTGAAACCCTCAGATTAAGGAGGAAATATTTTGAGCTACAAGAAAAAAAAAAAAAAAAACAATTCAAATATGGCAGAGACCTATGGCTAGATTTTACATAATACCTAACAGGGGCTACATTAAAAGATTATAGGCCTTAATATATAATAGTATATATTAAAGAAAAAAAGAATTGGGGTTGTGATTGAAAATATACTCAGCAAAGTTAAACATAATCCTGAAGGAAAAAAGGCCAATGTTCAATGAATTTCTAGACATTTAGGATTTTGTTGCAAAAAAGACTTGAACCTGATAGAAAATTTGACATATAAGATCCAAGAGAAATATAAAGTACACATCAAAGGCTAATTATGATGAAGTCAATAAGGACAAATATTTTATATGTTATACTTGGAAATATATATTTAAGATTGTCACTTAAAACTGGGTAGTTTGAAAGAAAGATTGGAATAGAGCCAAGTGTGATATAATTCTAAAAGCAAAACACTGTAGGAAACAGAGGAATTAGATGGTGGAGGAGGGCTGGTAGTTCTGGAACTTAACTCTTATGGGGAATAAGTAAACGAGGGAAGCAATGTGTTTGTGTGTGTGTTTAGAGGAGTATAAAAGTCTTCTAAATTCAGAAGCATAAGGAAGGAATTTTTAGAGGGAACCTGACTCATATCTAATACAGGGTAAAGAGAATAACATATATTTGGAAGGGAAAAAAAGGTTTCCAAATTAATAAAGAAATAAGAGGGTTAGGGAATAGGATGAGGGAAGGGGTAGAGAAGGGTATGTAGATTACTGGAAATGGGATAAGGGTGGGGGAGAGGAAAAGGGAGGGATCATTAAAGGGGATAGGTTACATTATAGGAGGGTAAGGTATAGGGTAAAAGTAAAGTAAAGGAGTGAGGAGGGATAGGCAAAAAGAGATCTACATTAACACAATAATAAAGATCAGGAGAAGAATTTGTCAGGGAAACAAAGCAGAGGATAGCAATTATGATTTCAGACAAAGCTAAACTAAAACAGATTTAAACAAAAGAGAAAAATAGGAAAACTATGCTATATGTCAGCCATATTAATCAATACTGCTTTAGACTATTTAAGATAACCAGACAGTAGAAGATTGGAATATTGTTGTGGTGTAGGACATAATGAGTTAGTGGATTTAGAAAAATATGGTGAGACTTAGACTTACAAAGGATGATGTTATTCACCTTCAGAGAAACAGGACAAACAAGTGTAGTATGGTTTTACATAGAAATATATGAATATACATGTGCAGATATGTATATGATTGTAGATATCTATGTATGTAAGTGTATATATCTATATAAGTTGTAGGTATATATGTATGTGGGTATATAAACGCATACTTTAGCATATAAAATATATATCCATGAATAATTGCAACTTTCTTGGAGGAGGAAAGGGGGAAGGAAGAAAGAGAATAAAGTTAAAAGTCTTCAGCAAAGAACAAAAGAAAATCTACAGGGAAGCAAAAAAATAAAAAAAAGATGGACAGTTCAGAACACAATGTATTTATTATTTATTATATAAATATTTAATTTAAATATTAATAATAATATTATTATTATATTAATTTTATTATTTATATTATTATTTTTATATATTATTATTATACATATTATATATTATATTAATATATTATATATGATTATATAATTATTAATAATTAATATTAATTAATAAATAATATTAAATAAATATTAGATATTAAATAAATATATATTTATTATATAAAAGTTCTTGCAAAGTAAATTTACTGCTTTATATTTTGAATCCTTACTTATATTCTGCTCTACACATGGCGATTTTTTTCTATTTTGTATTTAAATTTTAAATAAATTTTTAAAAGATAAAAAAGGAAGTCACTGAAGAACAATTTTCTTTTTTTTTACAAACCCAAATGAATGGACTAGTCAAACAGAGAGAGAAAATGGTATGAGAAAAAGGATGGAGCCTCCCTGCCCCCTCTTCCCCCCTCCCTCCCGCAATGGAAGATATTTCAGGGAAGACTCAGAGTCTGGAGCAGAGGGAGTTAAGAACAGGAGAATTTTAAAAAAGATGGCAGAGAACCTTGAGTGCCAGGACAAGTAGATTAGAGTTGATCCTGCTGGCATTGGGGAGACATTGAAGACTTTTTGGTGGGGGTGCTGTGGGGAAGAGTAATCTAGCACCTTTGAGTAGGACAGATTGAACTGGGGAGGGAGGCAACCTGGCATAGTGGGTGGATTTGGGGTCAGACTGAACAGGAATCCTGTTTGTGATACTCTGTGTGTGACTTTGGGCAAATCAGTCCTCCTCTCTGGGCTATGGCTTCCTTTCCCATAAAATGAGAGGGTTAGACAGACCCTGTCTGATGGCTCGTCCCAATTTGGTGATCCTGTCATCCTACCATATTCCCTGCTAAAGAAGTCCTGTCTGGATGGGGAGAGCCACTTCCCTTCATGGGATTTATGGGAGGTCTTTATTCCCTCTGAGAAGCTCCCATCTGGGCTGGTTTGCAAGCATGGTGGGACCAGCTGGGAAGTGACATCCCTGAGGTCCAGCCACACTGAGGGAGGCAGATGGAGCTTTTCTCTGTGGCTTGGGAACTGCCCTAAGCTCTTTGAGACTTCTGAAGAAGGGGCGGACTGCAGTGCAAACCCATTTCTCTGGGGAAGAAGGGAGGAGGAGAGAAAGAAAGGATGGGCAGAGGTGGGTGGGGATGGATTGCACACCAACTCAGTTCTGTGTTGGGCTGTTTTAGTCCCTTAAAGACCCAGGACCATCTTTTTGTGGGGAAAGACAAGCTTCCAGTACCACCTCCCTATCTCTCATCCCTAAGCCTTTTCTTTTTCTATAAGAGACTTGCAAAGACCACCCATTCTTAAGGTCCAAAAAGTTACTGTCTGGGTGAACTTGAAAACAATCAGGGTACTTTTTTGTGCCTCAGTGGGTTCATTTGGAGAACAGAGGTAATGATAATTTATATACATCACCAGGCCAGAAGTCAGGAAGTCTCATTTCCCTGAAGTCTCATCAGGAAGGAAGTGACTTCAGACACTTTTTAGCTATGTGACTCTATTAGCCTCAGTTTCCTGAGCTGTAAAATGAACTGAGAATGAAATGACAAACTATTCCAGTGTCCTTGCCAGGAAAACACCAAATGGGTCATGAAGAATTGAATATGACTGAAATGACTTAACAACCAAAACATACCTGCAGGCAGGAGTCTGAATAAGATGAAATCCTTTCCAGCTCTGAGATCCATAATTCAAGAAATTAAAATTTTTCAAAGGTACAATTCCATCCTCATTTCCTCTTTGCAACTCTCCTGGGGCCTCTTTCTCCATTTTTTAAACAAGGTGATGACCTAAATCAAACGCTCTTAACCTTTTCTGTGGTATGGGCTCCTTTCTGGAAGTCTGGCAAAGCTAGGAACCCCTAGGAAGAGATGACCTCCACAAATAATATTAAGAACCTTTGACTAGATGATGATGATTAATGAGACCCCCTGCAAATCCAACTGTTCAATTTCCAAAGGTCCTTTGTAGCTCTGATATTCTATGTTCTACAGTTCCTTCCAACTCTCCCCACTCACCACTTGCCACTTCCCATGTAGGTTCTCTCTTCATCATGAAGATGTAAGCTCCTTGATCATTATATACTTCAACAACAATACTATATGATGATCAATTCTGATGGACGTGACCCTCTTCAACAATGAGATGAACCAAATAGCCACAATAAAAATAAATAAATAAATAAAAGATGTAAGCTCCTTGATCATTATATACTTCAACAACAATGCTATATGATGATCAATTCTGATGGACATGACCCTCTTCAACAATGAGATGAACCAAATAGCTATAATAAAAATAAATAAATAAATAAAAGATGTAAGCTCCTTGAGGACAAGGAGCTCAACTTGTCTTTGTATCTCCAGTATTTAATGCAACACTTCATAAAATTAATTCTTAATTGTCTCTCTCTCTCTGTCTCTCTCTCACACACAATATCTATGTATTTCTATCTATCTATTTATAGATATCTAGCTATTTATATTGAGACAAAGTTCCAGCTCTAGCAATCCATGTTTTGAAGTTCCCTTTAGCTCTAGCATTGAGCCCCACTCCCAGCACCCACTTTCCAGTTCCTTTTCACATTCCTTCTCATTAGAATGTAAGCTCCTTGAGGTTTGGAATGATATTGCTCAGCTTCTATCTATCTTTCTCCCCATCCTCTATCTATATCTCTTATCTATCATATATTTAGTCTTTATCTATCTAATGGTTGTTTTTTTGGCCGAGGTAATTGGGGTTGAGTGACTTGCCCAGGGTCCCACAGTTAGGAAGTGTCAAGTGTCTGAGATCAGATTTGAACTCAGTCCACCAGGGCTGCTGCTCTAACCACTGTGCCAGGTAGCTGCCCCCTATCTAATGTTCTAAGTTCTTTCCCAGCTCTCACAGCCTCTGTTCTGACATTTTATGTCTTAAGGTTCCTTCCTACTTTGTAAATTCTATGCCTCTATGGGTGCTAGAAGAATATCAGATTAAGTGGACAACTTAGTCCTGTTTTCAAGTATAGCAACTACTTCACTGTAACATTCAAGTCAATAAACATGCTTTAAGCATGCACTAAGTGCCAGGCACTCTGCTGATCCCTCATAATGTGGCCTGGGACTATCTTGGAGCCTTTCCAAGGGGATTTAATTAGCTGAAAGATGCAACAAATTTGTTCTCTTTGCATGTATTAGCATTTTTCAGTCTATGTGAAGTTATGTCATCAGAACAATCAGCCAGCCTTTATTGAGCACCAGTTGTATACAAAGTCTTGACTGAGTATATATGAAGAGGATAAATTGGGACCAGTTATCAAGAAAGTAGAAAATATGATGAAAATTAAATCCAATAGTACATATCTAGTAATATTTAGAATTATAATATCTGACCTCAATAAATATTTCTGATCCCAACTTGAAAATTCCTTTCAAAAATATTAGTTTCACTTGTGATATTAGATGTTAGGTTAGACGTTAGGCTAGAAATTAACTTAGTTTCAGAAGAATCTGAATAACTCAAATAAGGTGTAGGATAATGGGAAGCTAAGGTGGAGGATATCAGTAAATTGGTATATAACAGTAACTGATGAGAAAGACATCATTAAAAGCATGTATGAAGTAAATTGGCTCTGATGAGATGATATCACCCCAAAAAGTAAAAGCAAGAGGGATATATTGGGAGAAGAGGTAAGGGAGAGGTAGAATGAGATAAATTATTTTACATAAAAGAGGCATAAATGAGGTTTTACAATGCAGTAAATGATAGGAGAGTGGTAGGACATGCTTGAATTTTATTCTCATCAGGATAGACTCAAAGAGGAAATAACTTACATATACTCATTTGAGGTTAGAAATCTATTTACTTTACAAGGAAGTAGTAAAGGAGAAGAGTAAGAGAAAGGGAAGCTGAATAGAAGAGAGGGCAGATTGAGGGAAACAGTTATCAGAAGCACTTTTGAGGAGGGACAGAAATGATAATAAGCAAAGGGAAAAACTAAGATGGAGGGAAATACACAGTCACCATACCTTTGACTGTGAATGGGATGAATTCACTCATAAAATGGAAGTGGATAACATTTATTACCAAACAAGAGATAGAGAGTATTGAGATGTAAAATGGATAATTTTGATTACATTAAATTAAAAAAAGGTTTTGCATCTACACACACACACACACACACACCAATGCAACCAAGATTATAAGGAAAGCAGAAAAGTGGAGAAAATTGTTTACATCAAGTGTCTCTAAATGAAGCTCTCCCTTCTTCATTTCTCTGTTGTCTTCTCTACATCCTAATGTTGAAGGGGATGTGAAAAAATTGGGAAACTAACCCATTGTTGGTGAAGTTGTGAACCAATCCAACCATTCTGGAGAACAAATTGAAACAATGCTCAAAGGGCTATAAAACTGTGCATACCTGTTGGCTTAGAATTGTGTCTCAAAGAGATTTTTTTAAAGGTGAAAAAGAACCTATATGTATAAAAATATTCATAGTAGTTCTAGGAGAATTTATGAAATGACAAAGAGATGACACAAAGGAACAGAGGCGCTATACTAGTGAGCTCATGGGTTGATTTAAGTATCTAAGCACACATTTCAAGAACATAAGAGGAGATGCAAGGATGAATAAGAATGGACCCTTGTCTCTACCCTCAGAGAATTTATGGTCCAAAGAAGGGCAGAATGGGTAAGTCAGTCACACAAATAATAATTATTTAGAGCATTTATGAAGTGTAAGCAGAAAAAAAGGTACCAGTAAATGCTTTGGGAGTCAAGAAGAGTATGAGTTAAAAATAATTTAAAAAGAAATTATCCTAAAAAAAGAAAAAGACTATAAGATGATGGCATTGCATCTGTGCCACGTAGGACAGGGAGGATTCCAGTGGATGCAGGTCCCATGCAAGCCTGGCTATAGAAGACAAAGCCCAGGTCTTCTTCAAAGGCACAGTGGTGGTAATGGTGAGAATGGAGTTGGGAACTGGATTTAGAGAGGTTTTTTTGGGGGGGTAGAGCTGCTTCCACTTAGAGCAGAATGTAGGACTATGACCCTGGAGTCCAAAAAGTCCAGTTTAAAGACAACTTCCAGATATAAACCAACCAGCCAGAGTTGGATTTCTGCTGCTATGACATTTGAAACCTCTGAGTCACCTGCACTTCATGATGGCTTAAGCTGTTGATTTCTCCATTCCCACATCTCTCCTCAAATAGTACATCACTCTAGTACAGTTCCAGATGGTGGAACTGGGAACTGGGGAAGAACTCTAAGCTCAGAAGAATATCTGTGTGATGTATAAAGGTCCACAATTGAGTTAATTAGAAATGCTTCCAGGAGGAATTAGCAAGAGCTGCTGGCTACCCTTGCCAATGGGGCTGGGTTTGCCAAGAGTGGAACTGGCTATCCTGCAGGAAGCTTCAGACCCTCAGCCTGGGTGGTCATGTGCCTTGCCTGAGACCAGACCAGCTCTGACATTCACTGTTCTAAGGGAATCAGCATTTTTCAGTCTATGTGAAGTTATCATATCATCAGAACAGTCAGCCTTTATTGAACACCTGTTGTATACAAAGTCTTGTACTGAGTATCATATGAGGAGAATAAATTAGTTCTAAGGTCCCTCCCAGCCCTAACATTCCATGTTCTAAGGTCCCTTCTAGCTTTGACATTCTCTATTCTAAGGTATGTCACAGTTCTGACATTCTCTATTCTAAAATCCTTTCCAGCTCTGACATCCCCTGTTCTAAGATCCCTCCCAGCTCTGACATCCCCCGTTTGAGGTTCTTCCCAGCTCTGACATCCCCTGTTCTAAGATCCCTCCCAGCTCTGACATTCCCTGTTGTAAGATCCCTCCAAGTGCCGACATCCTGTGTCCTAAGGACTTTTCCCAATCAAATATTCTTTGTATTTTAGAAAAGACAAGTAAGAACACTCGAAAGTAAGAGCTTAATAAATCGTGACTGATTGATGCTCGATTTCCTATCTCTATCCCCCTAAATGGGGTGGCTAAGTACTATTATAGTGAATAGAATACCAACATTCATCTCTCTGAACTCTAATTTGACCTCCATTACTAGCCATGTGATCCTGAACAGGCCACTTCACCTGTTTGCCTCAGCTTCCTCATCTGTAAAGTGGGCTGGAGAAGGAAATGGCAAACTGTTTGAGGAGCTTTACCAATAAAACCCTAAATGGGGTCATGGAGAGTGGGACTTGACTGAAATATTTGAACAATAGCAATCCCTCCCAAGCCCTCTTTTCTCTAAGATTTTCTCCAGGGAATAGGTCTTGTATGTGGCAGCCACATAGGGAATTTGAACCATGAAGGAAGGACATCTTTTTAAAATGAGGGAAGGCTCTTATGTCACTAAGTTGGGGTAAACATAGTCTGGTCACTATTCACAACTGTAAAGAACCTCGGATGTTGCATCCTCCACCCTCTATGTGAACAGATATCACCTTTATGGCAATTCTTTTTTTTTTCTTTTTGTGAGGCAATTGGGGTTAATTGACTTGCTCAGGGTCAAACAACTAGGATGTGTTAAGTATTAATAAGCAATCATTTGTTTTTTTCTTGAATAAGTCCCTGAAGGAAGACTTTACTCTTTCTCAAGAAGCCTATTTCACACAAAATAGCTCAAACTGGTTAAGACATTTTCCTTACTTTGAAGTTTAATTTGTCTTTTGGTAGCTTCTACCAGTTGTTCCTCCTTCTGTTCCCCACCCCCAGCCAAATCTAATACCTATAGGTATTTATATGATATCTCATTAATTAGAAAATATGCATATTTTCTATCTGAATTGAGTGAATAGAGGACCAGCCCTGGGATCAGGAGCTCAAACCTGACCTCAGACTCTCACTACATGTGTGACCTTGGAAAAGTCACTTAACCCTGATTATCCAGGGGGAGGGAGGAGATTAAAATAAAATGAGAAAGCATGCACTTAAATGACAGGAAAAATGGTTTTGGTGAATTTCTTTTTGGCATCCCCAATGCTTGGCACATAATCAGCCTTTAATTATTGCTTAACTGCCCGAGAGCTTTTCTCGGTGATAGAACTCCGTATTTGAAGGCAGCTAGACTGTCCTTCATTGCCTTCTCCTTTAGATTGTTACTTGTTTGACAGCAGAGGCTGCCTTTTGCCTTTCTTTGTTTATCCCCAGGACTTACCACAGGGCCTGACATAAAGTAGATTGTAATAAAGTTTCTTGACTACCTGGCCAGCAGTTCCTTCCATTTTCCTCCTATGGCATTAATTTAAAGCCCTAGCTGCCCCCTGCCCCCCCCCCCGTCCCCTTCCAGCTGATCTCTGGGACTAGAAAAGGATTTCTCAAAATCCATCACGATACTTAAATGTGAGCAGGGGGAGGAAATTGAGACGATTTCCTGCTTTCTCCTGGACATCAGACTTCTATTCGTTTCTCTCCTAGTCGCAATTTCTCTAACTTGTTCTTTTCTGAGAAAACATTTGGACGGCCAGTCAGCCTATAATGATTCATTAAATGCCTACTATGTGCCAGCATTCCTCTTGCAGAAAGAAGCGCTTGGATCATAGTGGATATAAAACAACAGAACTGGACGTTTGGGAAGTTGCCCTTGTACCTGGGTTGGTAGATGGAAGGAAGCTGGCTCCCTATTGCTGGTATCCATGGTCTTGTTCTTCTGTTCACCAGCACGACCTCGTCCTTCTCCCCAGTTACCTCTGGGTATCCCAGCAGAGCTGCTGCATTCTAGGAAGAAAGGATGCAGGGAAGCATCCCCCTGACTCAGGGCATGGCTGCCATCTGGTGCTGCTATGTAAACATTACATGCTCTACTTCCCAGAAAAGTTGGAGAACATTGACATTCTGTCCTTTCTTACTCCCGGGACTGTAGCTTTACAAAGCTCTAAGGAGCCAAAGAGGCCCCTAAGGCCATGTTATTTCTGCCCTCCTACATTCTGAATTACTCTGGCCATTCTTGGTAGAAAGTAGCATTTGGAAGCAGGAAGAACTGTGTCTGAATCTTAGATACTTGCTAGGTGTATAATCCCAGGCAATTCACTTAACCTCTCACCAGCCTCAGTCTCCTCATCTGGAACGTGGGGACAATTATAACAACTACCTCCTGGGCTTTGGTAAGGATCAAATGATATGACAACTGTACGGTGCTTTGGAAGGTCCTCTGACTTCCCGTTAGCCTCCTTTCCCAAAAGCTGGTGTCTAGAACTGAAGCCTGTGGTCTGGGTTTCAGAGTTTAATTAGCTGTGTGATCCCGGTGGGTTAGTTTGCTTCTCTGGGTCTTAGATGTATAATGAGGATGAGGAGAACAAAGACTCGGTGTCATAGCAGCAGAACAAACAATGAGTGGAGACTCGGGTTCTGAAAGGTCCACAACCTGGATCCAGGGCCCAGGCCCTCTCGGTGCATCTGAGCCACGACATTCTGCTTCTCTCACGGAGCACCCGGAGCCTTCCCCGAAGGGGGCACACATGCCGGGCCGCCCCCGCGTCTCCCACGGCTCCCATTGGTTCCAACGTTTCTCACAGAGACCTTGAGAAGGTCCTTGCAGCGCTCCTGTTAAACTGCTTACCTGTAGTGATGTTTCCTTTAAATTTTGTCCTGTAGAGACCAACTACATCAGCTCCCTCCCTGAAGCCTCCCCTTTCCTCTCCCTTATTTCTCTGCAGAGACCCATGGTCACCCTCCTGGAGAAACCCTGACATGACAAATCACAGAACTGTTCCCATCTGTGGCCCAGTCGGCTTCCAGCAGCTCTCCGATTCACCACAAGGCGTCAGGACATTCATTTTGTATCATTTCCCAGACAGAATCAGAGAATTCTATGGTGGATAGCCCTGCGTGTCCCCATGGTCCGAGGCAAAGCTTTGGCCAATTGTCAATGGTGTATCCCACTAGAAGGTATCCTGCCCATTTTTATCCCCTACGATGGCCGGCACAAAATACAAGCATCTCCAATCCTTCCGCACAGGGATCAGGGAGTCAATATTTGTTAAGTGCCCCCCCATATTGTCGGCACTTTGTTAAATGCTGAGGATACAAAAAGAGACCCAAGTCTGCAGTGTTCTCAAGAATAGGGTGACATCTTGCAGCAGAAAAGAACTGGGGAAAACGTGGGTGCCCCTTAGCTAATAATAATCTAACTTATGGTGTCTTTTAAAATGAAACCTATCGGGATTTAGAAAAACATCAGCATATGTGTGTGAATGGATACAAAGAGAAAGAAGAATGAGGAAAACAACATATACAATGACTATTCTAATGTAATGGAAACAAAAAGGTTATTAAAACAAAGCAATGGAATGAGCACTGCTCTATAGTCAGACAATGAGACAATGTAGTCAGAAGAACCAGGAAAACAATATATATGATGACAATTCTAATGTAATGGAAACAAAACGGCTATTAAAATAAAGTTAAAATAATGCAATGGAAAGAACACTGCTCTGTAGTCAGACAGTCAGACAATGTAGTCACAGAAGAATCAGGAAAACAATATGTATGATGATTATTCTAACGTAACAGAAACATAAAGGTTATTTAAAAACATTAAAATAACACAATGGAAAGGGTACTGCTCTGTAACCAGACAATGTGGGTTCAAATCCCATCTCTGAGTTTTAATCCCTCAGACTGTGGAGAAATTGCTTAATGTCCCTAGACCTTGATTTCTTCACCTTAAAATAAAGATGTTGAGCCAGAAGTCTTTTGGAATCCTATATATGACTTATAAGGTGTGAACAAGTTTTTAATAGATGTGAGAAGCACTCTGATGATGAAACAAATTTAGAAAACCTCACAAGAATTATATTGGAATTGATGGAAAGAATTAGATATACTTCTTAGCTTATATATTATATTACTAAGTCTTCCCATTATTGAAGGTGACAGTGTTCCCAGAGCAGTAATGACTGACAATTTCTACATTAGGAATTGAGAGACACACCAAAGACAAATTAGATGTACTCAGTAAATAAAAAAGGGATTTATAAAAGAATCTTCCCTCAAAGTCAATCTAAAAATTAACCTAAAGGGAACTTCAAAAAGGTCCCAAAAGGGAACAAAGTTCTAGTTGCATTTTACTCATTTGCATTTTCTAAATTAGTTCTTTTTTGTATGATGAATTTTCCAAGTTTTGGTAATAATTTGTGTGTTGTATTGATTCTTAAATCCTGAAGATTATTTTAATAATAAAAACAAAATGTAAATGTTTGAAAATTATATATTTCTACTGTTTTATTCTATGTTCTCTATTTACAACTTTTAACATTGACTATAAATGTTATCATCTTTCTCCAAGTCTTCAGGCCCATTACAAGAGGGCACTGTTTGAAGCATTGGGGATACCAAGAAAGGCCAAAACATCTTCCTTCTCCTCCCAAAAAACTCCCTTTTAATAAGGAAGAAGATATGTAAATAAGTGCACTCACACATAAGGTATATAGAAAAATCTCTATCTAATTTCTTGCCTTCCCCTTTGGGAGAAGGGGAAGTAGGCAGAGAGAAAATTTAGAACTCAATATTTTAAAAAATGAAAGTTAAAATGTTCATATATAATTAAGAAGAGGGAAAAAAACCATATAGAATAGAGAAAGCCCTCAGACATCTCTCTAAATTCTCAGTTAATCAACAATCAGTCATTAAACATTTACACTGAATAGTATGCTTTGGGAACTAGGATTAGTCTGCCTGCCATCCCAAGGATGGTAATATTCCTACTTCTTTTTTTATATGTTCAGCATACCCAGGGAAGACTCAGTGATTGGCAATAGATTCCCGAATGTCCTTCATACCAGAGAGGTCAATAGCTCTTTCATTGACTCTCCAGGGAAATGAGATTTGATTCAAGAATGTAGAAACCTTGATCTTTTGATCCTTCCCCCAACTTGACTCAAGATCCAAAGAAAGAGAGTGCTATGTAAAGCACTGGGGATACCAAGAATGATGAAAACACCTTTTCTGTCCCCCCAAAATTCCCATTTAATAAGGAAGACTATATGTAAGTAAGTACACACTCAAGCAAGGTATTAAAAAATATCTATCCAATTTCTTGCCTTCCCAAAGGAGAAGGGGAAGTAGGCAGAGAGAAAATTTGAACTCAATATTTTAAAAAATGAAAGTTAAAATGTTCCTATATAATTAAGAAAAGACCAAAAACAAACAAAAAAAAAACCATATATAGAATAGAGAAAGTGCTATGGGCCAGAACTCTGAATTTGCAATAAGCATTCTTACAAGGTACTAACTCAGTGGAATTGGTGAGACAATGGTTATCTTGTTGAGCATGGTGATTAATAGTTCTCTAAGTTCAGTATGATTGATTGAATCTTACAACAAATAATGGTTTCCTAGTGATATAATGATTGGTTTCTATTCATCGTAGAGCATATAAAGCTTTGAGAAACTCAGCCAGAGTCAGAGCCAGAGAGAAAGACTAGATAAAATTATGAAATTTTAACTCCTAGTGATTGGAAATCTATAGCAAGAACATGTTTAGAAACTGGATAAAACTTGTGTCTTTCAGAGTATAGTGAACTATGTAGGATACAAGCCAGGGAGATCAGGGAGGGTGTGACCACCTTATGTTCAAAAACAAAAGAAAGCAGGAGATGTTATGGGCCAGAACTGCACTTGAAACAAGGAATCTTACAAGATGCAAACTTAGTGGAATTGATGAGACAAAGGTTATCTCGTTGAGCATGGTGACTTCTAGTTCTCTAAATTCAGTGTGATTGATTTCATCTTACAACAAATAATGGTTTCCTGCTGATATCACAATTGCTTCTTACTCAGTGTAGAACATATAAAGCTGCCACAACCTCAGCCAGAGTCAGAGCCAGGGAGAATAACTCAGAGAGCTTGGAGACAGCCAGAGAAGACAGAAGGCTGGAAGCTGGGACATAAGCCCTAGGACTCAGAGAGATTCATTCCATCTTCTTCAGCCTCCTGGGGGCTGTCCTGTCCTCCTGCTCCTCCCACTGAGACAAAGGCCGATCTGAAAGGCTCTTGAGAAAACTAGCTGGGCCCCAGGCAAGGAAACTAGACAGTGAAGGAGATAATAAAGGATTTGGACTTGAACACCTGGCTATTCTTGCAGTGATTACCGAACTGAAAGGAAGGCTGCTCCAAGAGTTCCAGAAAACCAAACGAGAAAATTACAAGAAAGCCCTCAAACAGCTCACTAAAATCTCAGTTAATCAACAGTTATTCAACACTTACACTGAATAATGTGCTTTGGGATCTGGGACTAGTCTGCCTGCCATCCCAAGGATGGCAATATTCCTACTTCTTTTCTTTATGCTCAGCATAGCCAGGGAAGACTCAGTGATTGGTGATACATCTAATGTCCTTCATTCCAGAGAGGTCAATAGCTCTATGACTGACTCTCCAGGGAAATGAGATTTGTTTCAATGGTGTAGCAACCTTGATCTTTTGATTCATCCCCCAACTAGAGTCATGATTCAAAACAAGAGGGTGTCATGGGTCAAAAGTCTAGATTTCTGAAACAAAAATCTCTAGGATTCTTTGAGCAATGGATTAAAATTGCAGCCTCCTTTGTACATGTCCTTGTGGTCAACAGACCCTGTGAGAGGTTCCTGGGAAGAAAGTAAAGCCTATATACCCCACTGTGTCCCCTTCATCTGCAGGAATTCCTGTGCTTAAAGAAAAAAGTTAATCAGGAAGACAGAAGCTTGATTTCCTGGGGAGATCCTAATTAACTCTGGATTTGCAATATTCTAGTCACAGGCAACCGCAAAGAACCATAGATTTAAAGCTGAAAGGTCATCTGGAACAATCCTCTCATTTTACAGATTAAAAAAACTGAAGCTCAGAGAGGAAATGATCTGGCCAATGTCACTGAGATGGTTAAGTAGCTGAGCTGAGATTCAACCCAGATCCTTTGATTCCAAAGCCAGTGTTCATTTTATCCATTGTTCTATATTGACTCTAAGGTTTACCATCCTATCTATCTAAATGGTCTCTATTAGCATCCCTGTCAATAACAACTGATCTTACTGGGCAATGGGTCTCTGAGCAATGAAACTATACCTTCCTCATAGTAATTTAATCTAGCCTCAAGAAGGGATTTGTCTCCAGGTGAACAGCAGGTAATATTTGAACTTATTTCCTTTTTCTTTAGAGCAGATCCCTCCCCTCTTTTAGCATAATTTTTACCATTTTACCATAATTTTTATTTTTTTTTACCATAATGCTAATTCATTCATTCCACTTTTTATTGGGCACCTACTTTGTACAAGACCTTATGCTAAAGACTTTGAGGGACTTTGATTGATTTGATTTGAAGTAGATTTGACTTCATGTAGAATTAAGGAAAAAATGAAATATAGCAATTGCCTCTTTTGTTTTTGTTTTTGTATTCCCAGGTGCTTAATAATGTTTACTGAAAAACTTATTGATTAATAAGTTCCCACGGGAGAGTCAAATAAAATTTTTGGATGGCTGGAAGAGGGAGAGTTTATGCACAAACGTGAGAAAGAGAAGTCTGTGGGAGAGAAAGATCAGGGGAAATTTCAGACAGGGCATCCTGAGCTGGTTCTTGATCAGTGGATAGGATTTCAACAGGCATAGAGCCCTGGTGTGGGCTAAGGGGAGGGCCTAGGAAGAGACAACAGCCTCAGCAGAGGCTTTGAAAGCAGGAACAATGGGAGGGGGGCACATACTGGTCTTGAAAGGTCTTGAAATTCTGGCTAAGAATTTCAGTTTTTAGCCACTAGGAAAGGGGAAAGCATTTTCCTTTAAAGGGCAACTGGAAATCCTACCTCAAATACTCACTAGCTATGTGACCTTAGGTAAGGTGTAGTATGTACAGAGGAAAGATTACTGGTATGGAAGGGGTTCAAATCCCACCCTTTATGTTTAAAATCAAAATTATTTCTGGCAAGTTACTCTCTGTTTTCATTTTTTTTTCCTTTTTCTTTTGGGGTTAAATGACTTGCCCAGGATAACATAGCTAGAAAGTGTTAAGTGTCTGAGACCAGATTTGAACTCAGTTCCTCCTGACTTTAAGGCTGGTGTTCTATCCATTGTGCCACCTAACTGCCCTTCTGTTCTCATTTTCAATCATAAAATGAAAGGAATGGACCAGGCTTCCTTGGAGGTCACTTGCAGTTCTCTGGTTCTGTGATTAATTTCTATATGTGAAAAATAGGAAGATTCCAAACTCCCCCTTCTCTTCTTGATCCTGGATGAAAAGAAGGTAATCTACTCCTTTTTGTTTACCAGATATCTGATAGGCAAGAGGATCTCTTGCATCTTTCCAGATATCTGAAAGGCAATAGTAACTCTTGAACCTTTCCCTTTTCTTCCCCCTCCACCCCCACACTTGTTCAGGTACTCATTTTTTCTGCCTAGATTAATGTAAAAGACTTTTCTAGATGGTCTTGCTTCCAGTCTACCTTTTCCCAAACCAGCCTTTAATCATGTGATTCTTCTGCTAAAAAACCAACCTTCAATGAACCTCTATTGCCTACTGAACAAAGTAGAAATATTGAATCCTAGTTTTCAGGACCATTGCACAGACAAAGATCATTTATTACGATTAAAATCTAAGTCGAGCTGGACTGAGAAGAAACAAGCATATTACTAAAGCTGGTGGGGCTGTGAATTATTGCAATCTTTTGGAAAAGCAACATGTTATGTAAGAAGAGCTAAAAACCGTCCATACCCTTTGACTCAGTGATTCCACCACCAAGAATATACCCTAAGGATGCTATTTAAAAATGTACAAAAATGTTCATAACAATATTCCTAACAAAATAACAAAAATGTCCCTAACACAAACTGAACTTTTTCACGTGTCTAATCCACATGTCTAAGAATTGGGCAATGGCTGAACAAATTGTGATATACAGATGTTAACAGAATGTTATTGCACCATAAGAAATGTGAAATATGAAGAATCCAAATTCTTCAAACTGGGCAGCTTTCCATCCTCCCTTCTCCTCTTTCCTTCCTCTATCTCTGAGTCTTTGCTCAAGCCAGTTCCCAAGACTGGAAGAGACTCCCCTGCCCCATCCATTGTTCCCTTATCTCCTTAGGTTGATATTCTCTGGAGTGCTTGGAATTCCCTGACATCCATCCCCATGGTGATCACCATCTCCCCCGCCAAGTTAAAAATGAGCTCTTCTTCAATCATCTCCTTTCTCCTCCTATTTTAGCCTGAGTCTTCTCTTTGCATTTATTTTGACCTTCCTGTTGGTGATTGAGCACTAGATCTAGAACCGAGAGCAGAGTTCAAATCTTGACTCAAACCTTGTGATCCTGGACAAGTCAATGCCTCGGTTCTCTCAAATGTAAAATGGAGAAAATAATAGCACCTATTTCTTAGTGTTTCTGAGGGTAAAATGAGAAAATAATTGTAAAGTGCTTAGCATTTTACTCAGCACATAGTAGCTGTCAAGCACTTTAAGAAATGCTGGTTTCATTCTCCAATTGATAAATGGTCAAAGGATACAAACAGACAATTTTCAGATGATGAAATTGAAACTATTTCTATTCATATGAAAGAGTGTCCCAAATCACTACTGATCAGAGCAATGCAAATTCAGACAACTCTGAGATACCACTACACACCTCTCAGATTGGCTAAGATGACAGGAAAAGATAATGAATATTGGAGGGGATGCAGGAAAACTGGGACACTGCTAATGGAGTTATGAGCAGATCCAACCATTCTGGAGAGAAATTTGGAATTATGCTCAAAAAGTGATCAAACTGTGCATACCCTTTGATCCAACAGTGGGCTCATACCCCAAAGAGATATTAAAGATATGTGCCCAAATGTTTGTGGCAGCCCTTTTTGTAGTGTCTAGAAATGGGAAATTGAATGAATATCCATCAATTGGAGAATGGCTGAATAAATTATGATATATGAATGTTATGGAATATTATTGTTCTGTAAGAAATTATCAGCAGGATGAATACAGAGAGACTCGGAGAGACTTATATGAACTGATGCTAAATGAATGAACAGAATCAGGAGATCATTATACACTTCAACAACGATACTGTACGAGGATGTATTCTGATGGAAGTAGATATCTTCAACGAAGAGAAGATCCAGTTCAGTTCCAATTGGTCACTGATGGACAGAATCAGCTACACCCAGAAAAGGAACACTGGGAAATGAATATGGACTACTTGCATTTTTGTTTTTCTTCCCAGGTTATTTTTACCTCCTGAATGCAATTCTTCCTGTGCAACAACAGAACTATACAGATCTGGGGGGAAAAAATGCTGATTTCCTTCCTTTCTTGAAAGTGACAATTTATCAGAGTGGGTTGAACACTGAACTGAAAACTGGAAGATCGTGGTTCAAAAACAGCTTAATATACATAATATACTTATATACAGCTAGTAGCTGTATGACTCCTGACTACACATTTAACCTCTCTGACTTGTAGAATCTTATTGCAATATAGGAATAATTACTGTGAATCAGATTAGCTAAGTATATGTGAAGTGCTTTGCGAACCCTAAAAAGTATTATCTAAAAAGAAATATGAGTCATTATTGGGCTACCTGCCTAGAACGAGTCTCTGTCTCAGGAAGATCTGGATTCAAATCCCACTTTTGTCACCTATAGGCAAGTCCCTTCATCTCTCAGCGTTCCAGGTATCTTTCTAAAACTCTGAATGGCAACCCAAGGGGCTGAGCTGTACTGATAATGAGTTAGTTCCCTAACTGGGAGTTCCTTATCCAATAAAAGCATAGATGTAGCCTCTCCTTACTCCTCTCCCCAACTCACTCCACCCATATATTTGTTTCCTACAGCATTAAAATGTAAGTTACTTGATAACAAGAGTATGTCTTGGTTATCCTTTTCTGCAGCACCTAAAACTGGACTTGCCTATAGTAGATGTCTCCTGAATGAGAGATTGGGGGGGAGAGAGGGAAAATGGTTAGACTTTGGAACACAATAGCAATCATCCTGGTGCCCCTGTGTGTGGGGGACATCTTTAAGCAAATAATGTGACACAGGAGATAGTCCAGCAAATAACCACTCAGAAGTGGTCAAAATAAATCATTCGATTCTTACAACAATCCTAGGTAGTAGATGTTATTATTACCACCATATTACAAATAAAGAAACTGAGGCAAACAACATTTAAGTGATTTACCCAGCTCCATGCAATTATTTATAAATTTCTGAGGCTGGATTTGAACACACGCCTCTTTGATTCAGAACCAGAGCTTTATTTACGGTCTCTAGGTAACTGTGAGTTACTAGCCCACAACTAACAGAGAGAATGAATGTCCTTTCCCTTGGAAGTGGGATGGTTTTGGACAGAAGCTGGAGGCCTGACCAGCCCCTGTTCACATAACAAACACCTCCACCCCTGCCATGAAGAAGGGAGAAAATGGGCAAAACAGAGAGGAGTGGGAAGGGAGGAATGTCTGGAGGCCTGCTGTCTGCTGGATAAGATCTCTATCCAGTTCCACAAATCACCATTCAAACACCTACTATCTTCCAGGCACTGTGCCTGATTTCTAAAGACCTGCCTTCCAAATCTGGGAACGTTTTTGATCCTAGAGGGAGAAAGAACCCTTATTGACCACAGACCACATGGTCATTGGATCTTCAGGAGAAGAAATTGAGAGGACACAGAAGAAGGGAAATTACTTTGCAGGAGCTGGTAAATAGCAAAGGGGCATTTGGAGCTCAGGTCATACGACTCCAAAATCATTGTTCTTTTCATTGTCAGTTTAGTTCGATTTATTGGACATCTGTTGTTTGTCCATTTCCGAAGAGGACCACGGGTATGCAGGTGTGTGAAGCAGATTTACACGAGGCAGAGTTGCACAAGTCTACAACCTCACTCTCTCTCCCAGAGTCAGTGAAATCCATTGGCAAGACAGAGCCAGGATGACCGGCAATGGTCTGGGATGCAGCTCACCTGCTGAGATGGTTTACCAGGTGTGACTAATGATCATGGATGTCAGAATGGAGTCGGGTGACAGGTGGGCACCAATCCCTCCCACCCAGTAGAGGAGCTAGCTCTCCTTGAAGACCTCATACATTTCTATTAGACATATATGAAGCCCTTGGAGGAAGACGTCACACAATCACAGTTTGGGAGAGGGAGACAATAGACCGAGAATTTTCAGTTGTGACAATCAGGTTTTCCAAAGAGGGCAGCATCTGACTAAGAGCCTAGAAGGAAGAGAAGGATTTTGAGACATGAATCTGGGGCTTGGCCCAGCTGTGTTCAAATGATGTCCAAAGTCCGGGACATTGGGTCTCCTTGTTCTATCACAATATTTCAGGTGCATTGAGCCAGGAAGGAACCCTTCAGATAAACCCCATTTACATACCAAACAGCAGGCTAGTCTATCCTCTGACAAAGAAATTTCAGGGAAGTTCAGTCCAAAGAACTCTATTATGTGTAAGGTGGTGAAAAACTATTCAGTGTCCAGGTAATTTTCTAAGGCCAGCCCTGAATCAATCAACAATCATTTATTTCACACTTAAAATATACCAGGCACTGACACAAATGTAAAAATGGAGATAATTGATTCTGTCCATCAATTACCTCACTTCATTTAAATTAAATGACTAGGAGCATTGTTCCACAGGTAAAAACCTATTATTTACCCTAAGTGTGAAAAGTCTTGGGATGTCACTGGATAAACGGGAGTAAAAGGAAGCCTATCCCAAATGGTCATGTTCTGGATGGGACTTGTATAAAACTTGGCACAAATTCAGAACCCTGGAGATTTGAAATAAGTGGCAAGCCAAGAGAGAACATTCCTGCCAAATGTCCTGATAAGGATGTTGTTTTTTTATGCTTTGTTCTCAAACAGGGCCATGAAACAGAAAAATGATAGCATGACATGCAAGGGAATGGATTTAAGTGAGAGAGGTCTAGGCAAGACCACCTGACTCACTTTCTCCTCCAGACCACCTGGGGCCTGGTGGCAAAGGATAGATCAGGACAACCGGAGATGGCCCTGGATGCGGTAGGACGTCCTGGACTTTTTAAAACTTCATCAACATGAAAAGGAAGTTACCTGTTTTCTAGTAAGGTATCTGTTAGAAATCTAGTATTATAATGGATGATTATAGAAGAGTTATAATAAATAGAGGAGGGGATAATTCAGAGGCATTGTGGTCATTTTTTTGTAAATTCCTTCCAAAAGGTAAATTGTATCTGAGTCGATTTCTATCTTAGTGAGGGAGGAGAATGACTTAGCTTCAGCCTCAGTTCCTCTCCCCAATTTGGTTGGAAAATATGGACATTTTCATTGGTGTGCCAGCAGTATCCTAAGGATGGAAGTCCCTTATGGTAGGTAGTGTTTACATTGAGAACTTATAACAAAGAAAAGCAGGTTCAAGGCTTTGCAAAGAGCCCAGGAGAAGAGCTACATCATACCCAAGAGCAACATCTTGAGGATTCTAGGGAGAGGACTTTCCGGAGCTCTGTTAGTTATTTGCCATGTATTCTCTCTCAGCTAGAGCCCACTTTCCCCTAGATTCTGTACAGACTATAAGAGAATGATTTAGAGGGAGAGGTTTGATACAAATTATGTCCCTGTAGTACATACCCATTTCTAAAGGCTAACTCTGGCAATTAACTGATATCAACTAATAACACAGGAAGAAGTGTGCTGGTAGGGTTCATAAGCTAAAACCTTAGGAAAAACTCTTTCAGGGGTAATTCTAGAATCCTGAGGGGAGATGTCGCCATCAGATGTAGCCATCTAGAAACCATTAGTATGGAGAAACCTCCATACTAATACTGGGAAGGGACCCCAGAACCTTAATACACTAATGCAGAGAAAAGTTAAAAAGGAAAAGAAGGTAGGAGATTAGTGACTTGCGAGGCAATGAGACTTAGTAGAGAATAAATCCTTTTGACTTAAAAAAAAAACCCTTAGATAACTGTCTTGGCTGAGGAAATCTAGTCATCTCCTGGGTTTGAGCTTTCACTGGCTATCCTCCATTGTTGAAAACTCCCCCTACACCCTTATCTCAGCACCCTGATTTCTTTGGAGAATCCAGAGACTTACAGGAACTCGTGCTGAATGAAGTGGGTAGAACCAGGAGAACATTATACACAGCCACAAGATTATAGGATACTCAATTCTGATGGACACGGCTCTTTTCAACAGTGAGATCATTCTGGCCAGCCCCGATGGTCTTGTGATGGAGAGAGCCATCTGCCCCCAGAGAGCGCGCCGTGGGAACCGAGTGGGGACCACAACGCAGCATTTCCCCTCTTTGTGTTGTTGTGTGCCTGCAGTTTTCTCCTTTCTCATTTTTTTTTTGGTTTTCATCTAATTTTTCTTGTGCAAAAATGTTAGAAGAATTGCACACGTTTAATATATTGGATTACTTGCTGAGTAGGGGAAGGAAAAATTCGGAATCTAAGGATTTGCAAAGGTTCGTGCTGAACATTATCTATGTGTATATTTTGAAAATAAACAGGTTTAATAAAAAAATCAGCTCCCCCCCACCATGAAATGTTAGAAGAATTGCACGTGTGTCTTTGTATTACTTGTTCCTAGAGGAGGAGAGCGGAGGAGGGATGGAGAAAATTTGGTGCACGAGGGTTGCGAGGGTGGGCGCTGAAAACTCTCTTTGCATATATTTTGAAAAATAAAAATCTATTATTTAAAAAATGGGGCTTAAGGCGACCTCTCCCGCCCCCCTAATCCCGCAGGTTGTTTTCCACTTGATTTGCGCTCCGCGCCCGCACGCACACGCACGTCCATCCCGTAGGCGCTGCTTAGGCCGCGCCCCCTCTGGGACACCGGGGACTGCTTTGCCTTGATGCACCTGACGGGCACTTAATAGATGCGTGCTGACTGACGGCCGCCGCCGTGTTCCGGAGCGGTCCCGGGACTCAGCGGGGGGCTTCGGGCTTCCAGCTCCCGCATTACGTCACTAACTTGGGTCCTAGAGAGACTGATGTTCCTGGGGACCGGCAGCACCTGTTCTCTCCGGCCGCCGGCTCCGCCCAGGGGTGTTCGCGCTTCGTTTAATGTCTCCCCTTGGAAGTCTCTGATTGGCTGAACGAGCTTGGTGGCCCCTCCCCCCCAGGTATCAGGTATCTCCATCCCCGGCGCGCTGAGGGAGAGGACGGGACAGATTCCCCCAACCAGCGCCACCCTCAGGTAACTCAGGACCGCCGGTTTACAGAGGAGGAAACTGAGGTTCCAGGAGGACCAAGCCCCGATTTCACCCCTCAGCGCGAGTCCGAGGCGTCCCTGGGAGCCCGTTTTTCCCGGCGCCAGGTGCGCGCCGCCCCAGAAACGGGCCGGGGGCGGACGCAGGGAGCTTCTGCGGCCGGGCCCGTTCTCGGCGTCGGGAGCTAGGCCGGGGGGTTGGGCCCGTCTCTCCCTCCCGGCCGAAGGGGGCGTGGCGCGGCTGCGGCGGGGGCGGGCCGGAGGAGGGCGCTTCTCCCCGGGGCGGCCGCCGGGGGGCGCTCTGTCCGACCGCCGCGCAGGGCACTGCAGAGCCGGAGCCGGAGCCGGGCAGAGGCAGAGCCGGAGCCGGAGCCAGACCCAGCGGCAGAAGCGGGCAGAGCCGGAGCCGGAGCCGGGGCCGGGCAGGGGCAGCGGGGCAGAGCCCAGGGCAGTGTCGGACCGCAGCGGACCCGGCGCGGAGCGCACGGAGCAGGGCGCACGGCCGGCCCAGCCGCCGCCGCCGCCTCAGAGCCAGCCGCAGGTAAGCGGCGCGCTCCCGGCTCCCGGAGGGGCGCGGCGCGGGGGGGCCGCCAGGGGGCGGGGGGCAGAGCGGCCGCGGCGCGGGGGGACCGCCAGGGGGCGGGGGGCAGAGCGGCCGCGGCGCGGGGGGGCCGCCAGGCAGGGAGCGGGGCGGGGGGCGCGGCGCGGGGGGCGCGGGGGGACCGCCAGGGGGCGGGGGGCGCAGTCCCGGGGGGGGGGGCGGCCGGGCCGGTGGGCGAGTGCCGGGAGGCGCAGCCGTCGGGGGCTGCGGCCCCTCCCCTCCTTCCCGGGGGGGGGGGGCTGAGCCGCGGGGGGGGGGCGTTCTCCTCTAGCCCCCCATGCCCGCGGGCGCTGCCAGCTGTGCCAGCGAGCGTGGCGGGCTCTCCCGGCGCCGGGGCTCGCTTTGTGTCCCCCCCCCCGGAGTCTCAGCGCGCCCCGCAATCCCCCAACAACAAAACTTCCCTGCGAAGAAGGGCTTTGCCGTGAAAGTGGGAGGGGAGACAAAGCGACCCCCCGGGGCGGCTCTGGGGTCGGGGTCTGGGGTCGCGCGCGCTGCCGCTGCCGACAGGGAATCTGTCCGAGCCTCAGCGTCCGAAGCACGAGGGAGCCGGCCTAAGCCCCGTCTCGGCGTCTCCTCTGACCCTGCGCCCCCGTCCCGTTCTGACTGAAAGACGCGTTCGGCGGCTCCGGACCTAGATGCGAATCCAGGCTCTCCTTGCGTAGCATCTTGGGCCTCTGCTCTCCCATCTGGAAAATGGGTCTCCTAAAGCCTTCTCCGGCGCTCCAGGGGTCGCTCACACCTGCGTATTAATGCAGATGTGATAATTATTACATACGTATGTAATGAGATTAATTGTGCATGTTAATTATACGCATTACATATGTGTGTAACAGAGAGAGAAGCAGGGAGGGTTTCCGGGTGCGCCGCCCCCCGCTGGGCGCGTTATGGGGGCTCCTTCCCTGTGGAGGCCCCTTTAACTTTCCCGGAGAGCTCCGAGTTCGAATCACGACCCCCCCGAATGACCTCGGATCTCCCCCAGGCAGACTCTTACAATGACTATTCCCCCCGGAAGCCAGAGGTGCGATTGTTCCATCTCCACCTTACAGAGGAGGGAGCAGAGGCCGAGGGGTTTGCCCCGGGCACAAGGGAGCGTTTGAGCCAGAATTTGAATCGGCGGGGCCCGGGGCAGCGGCCTCTGAGCCAGCTTTCCCTTCTTTTTCCGCGGAGGAAACCTTCCTTACCGCCTCCCTGTAAAAGGCCCGAGGCATATTCAGTTTATTTCACACAAGAAGACAAAAACAAACAGAACCCACTTATTTGTTCCATCGGTGCCTTATCCACAAGTCCCACCCGGCTCTGCCCTCTGGGGAGCCCAGGAAAGGCCAAGATTCCGACGGGCGTCTGGGCAGCATTTACTGCCTCTCTTCCCTGGGCTGCTCTGGCAAGCTTAGCTCCATTCCCCCAAGGTTTCTCCCTGGAAACTCTCCCCGGTGTTTCCTGGCCTCCCAGGCCCCGGGGACTTTTCTAGGGGAGCACAGCCCGGAGGCCCAGGCTAGAGAAGCAGCGACAGCTTCTTATCAGATGGAAATGTGGCTATACCAGTCCGGCATGAGACAAATGGAGAAAGCCAGTGAAACTCTCACCAGGGGCTTTGGAGCCAAAGTGCGGGCCATCGGGGCCTGTCCCGGGATGTTTATGTTTTGGGAAAGGTTCTGGGCTTTGCACCGGGGTCAGTCACAATTAGCTGTCATTTTCCCGGAATGAAAAATGTTGCTTTTTGTGTGTTCTGGAACCTGGTTGCAAGAGAAGGTTTAAAGAGCGCTGGCTAGTTTCTGTTTGGCCTGGAAGCCAGGGAACCGGGTCTACTTCCTTGTCATCTGGTGGCAAAGCTCATGTTGAGAAACCCTCCTTTGATGTTTTCCCCCACGGGGAGAGAGGGCGATATTTCGGACTCTAGGAAGGAGACAGACATACCTGTGTTAGCACCGGTTTCTTCCTACCCACCCCCACCCCCTTTGTACTTATCTGCCCCTTCTGCCACCCAGTTATAGAAGTGAGGGGGATTATGGGCCGAGTATAATGGGAAAGTTGGATTCTTTGGAATAAAATATCAGGGTCTTTAGAAAGGATTAAGAATAGGGTGGGGGATGCTAAATATTGGAAGCACAGGACTTGGGTTTGAGTCTTGCCTCAGCTATTTACTTACTTATGTGATCTTGGATAAAACTCTTTTGTTTGGATGAGCTACTTGCTTCCGCTGTCAAAGATCAGTTGCCTCGGTTGGACTAGATAGATGAGCTCTAAGTCCCAATTCAAATCCAATCAACTTTGCAGATCCCCTTTTCCACTGGATGCTGAATTCCAGCTGCTGTCCCCAGCAGTTATGATAACAACCAGAATCAAATGAGATACAATTTGTGAAGAGTTTGTTTAATACAGGGCCCTGGCGCATAGAGGGCATTCTACAAATGTTCACTACATGAGCTTTCTTCCCTGTTGTAGATACCTTGAAGGAAAAAAGAGAATAAGATGTGAATCTTTGCCCTCAAAGTATGTTCCTTCTTAGGGAGGGAAAAGAGTATTATTGCATAATCTGGAACCAAGTAGAAAACAAGACCGGTAAGCCAGAATGCCACTGACAACTTTTACTGGTTTGGAGAAAGAAGAAATCTTTTGGTACTGAAAGGGAAGCTGGAGTGTGAAGTAATTTGCTCATCATTGAAGTAGTTTTCTTGTGTACAATCTGAGTCCTGATTAAATCTTGAGTTTCTTACGAATATGGAATCCCCCCCTAGAAAAAGAAAGAAAGAAAAGGAAGGAAGAAAAGAAAGAAAAGGTAGGAAGAAAAGGAAGAAGCAGCTGGATGACTTGGTGTACAGAGGGCCTGCCCCTAGAGTCAGGAGAACCTGAGTTCAAATGTGACCTCAGATACATGGCACTTACTGGCCATGTGATCCTGAGCAAGTCACTTAACCCCAATTGCCATGTAAAACAAATTAAATAAACAAATAAAGAAGACTATGTTCTGAGGGAGGCTGGCTAGGGAATAATAGTAAGTCATGATTTTTTTTAAATCCTCAAAGTCCTCTGATGAGGTCAGTTTCAGCATCTCTGTTTTATAGGTGTCTTGGGCCTTCTCCCGAAAGCCCTTCTGAAGCCTGTGCCCACCAGCACACCCTTCCCTGGCAGGAAAACCACCAACTCAAGCGTTAGTATTCTTTGGAAGGGGTCATTTCCTTTTTTATTATCCCCATTCCTGCCACACCAGCAAGCCTTGGAGAGGGCCCTTCCACCGAGCAGGAAGGGGCCTGAGGTTTTTGGAGGATGTGGTCCCAGAGAGCCCAACCATGACCTTCCTCTGGCAAGGACACCTGTGCTACCTGTCCTGGCCTACGCTTCGGCCCAGAGGGTGGGGCCAGCTGGGAGAGCCCTGTTCCTTTTGGCCGCTAATGAAATCTAGTGACTGTTGGTCAGTTTGCTGGGAGTTACGTTGCGGAAGGATTTGGAGTGGGCAGGAGCGGCAGCCAGCTGCTTGAAGGCAAGATCTCAAAAACAAATTCCCTTTAAACAATCATTTCCATATACAGGTAACAGAACAGAGAAGGAGGATTATGTCAGAAATGACAGATCTCTCTTAATTTCCTTCTTGGCTTCCAGCAGCTGGGCCAGGCAGGTCCTTGCACATGTTTACTTGAAGGCACATTCCAGAACCAAGCTCCTCATTTTTACAGATATGGAAACTGAGGCCCACAAAAGAAAAATGATTTCCTCAAACAAACATAGACAGTTAAGTAGTTCAGAACACAGATCCCCCTGACTCAAATCCCCTAATCTTTGCATGGTACCCAGGCTCTCTTTCTGCTGCTTGGACATGGGTGGTTTGTAACAGAACTGTGGGAGAAATTCTCTTCAAAACTATTCCCATCTTCCCATCCCCTTCCACCCTCCCCATTCCCCCAGCTTTGAGGGGGGTAGAGAGGGGAATAGTTTTGCCAGTTTCCTCCTTTCCATAGGAAGTTGCTCCTAAGTGGGAGGTTCTGATTTCATTCTGGATTTGTTTCTGAGCTGATCGGATTGGGAGGTGAAGGATCCCTGCCCACCTATCTCTCCATAAGGCCCCCATATGGGGGCTGTTTGTAGGGGGTGGGCTGGGTTTAATCTTAATGACAGAAGCTTGGCCCCAAGCTTCTCCTCCTGGCAGGGCTGAAGGGTCTGAAGAAGGAGGGACTGGAACCAAATCATAAACACAGCAGAGAAGCTTCTTATCCCCTCAACCTTCCCTCCTGACAGTGTTAAACATAACAGGGTTCAGCAGACTATTCTATTTGATGCCTTATAGAGGAAGTAGATGGGTTATTGACTCAGCCTTTGAGCCTCCTGGCTTCTGTTTATTTTTTTCCTTCCTGCTGGGGTCTCCCCACTGACTCACTACCTATGCAATGGAGTGAGCTGGTATTTGGGGAGTAAAAGGCAGGGCAGTGTTGGGGTGGAAGGAAGCTTAAAATAAATGATGTGATTCTGAGTCAGGGGACCTTCATGTTTGAATCTAAACCCCGCTGCTCACTGCAGGGGTGATTGTGGGCAAGTGACTTAACTTCTCTGGACCTCGATTACTTCCTTAGTCAAGTTGAGGATGGGGTTGATTGGGGGTTGCCTCCTGCTCCATAGCTATGACTCTAATGAAAGAGGAACACATCTGGAGAAACAAGTAGGCGTCTGCCCACTCTTTCCATTCCTGGGGACCAGTTCCAGGCAGGGATATGATGTTGATAGTGATGATGGCAGTGATAATAATGGTGGTGATCTTGATAATGATGATGATGATGGTGGGGATGGTAGTGATGATAGTGATGATGGTGGGGGTGATATTAAATTCAACAAGAGTCTTTTGACTTTTCCTTTGTCTCCCCCATCTCCCACCCCCATTCCATTCTGTGCTAAACTTATTCCTCTCTCAGGGCTTACCTCTTACACAAAGCAGTTTCTGTTTCTTACAGCCCCATGGAGACTTCTTCCTTCTCTGAAGGACTAAACAGAACACTTATCTTGAGCTCACAGTCTGGCGAGGTAGACAGTCTTCTCTAACTGTTTCAGGCTTGTGGGCCCCAGCTGCCTGACCAGACTGCAAGGTTCTGCAGAGCAGTTCCTTCCACATCTCCCACATCTTGGGGAGAGTGAGCCAGAGGCTGTCACGGCATGTGGGGCAATTCGACTCAACAGCTAATTGAGTATTCCTTGCTAGGTCCTGGATCATTGTCTTAGAAGTAAAAGGGATTTAAGGTAGGGATTCTTGATCTCTCTTTGTGTCCTGGACGGGCATTTTGGTGAGACTTGTGGCTCCTTCTCAGAGTCATGGTTTTTAAAAGAATAAAATAAGATGCTTAGGATTCAAAGAAGACAAATTGAAATCATTTTATTTGTTTAATATATAAAATATGGTCATTAGTGGTGTGTTTGTGTGTGTGTTTTAACAAAACCAAGTTCATGGATCCCAGGTGAAGAACTTTAGTCTTAGCTCTATGCTCATCACCTTATTTGATAAATGAGGAAACAGACACACAGAGGTTATTTCCCCAAGGTCATGGAACTGTTAAGTGGTAGAATTGGCCCTCTGGCCCCAAGTCCATCCAGTTTCCACTGAACTAAACTTCCCCTCCATTATCCACCTCCTCTGCCAGGTACCTGCACTGTGTGTGTGATTATGTGATGAAACGGTTTTTATCCTTAAAAGGCTTACATTCTGTTGGAGGTAAGTCAAATGAAGCATTATTCAATGCCCACCATGTTCCAGCACTGTGCTACGTCCTGGAGATGAAAAGAAAGGCAAAAATAGCCCTCCCTTTAAGGAGCAGAAGCATGAGAGACAGGCAGCATGTAACCAACTATGTATAAACAAAATCTAGACTGGATCAATTGGGGACGATATCTGAGAGAAGGCAATAGCATTAAGGGGAAGTTGGAATAGCTTCTTATAGAAAAAAGTATAGTACATACACATTGTATATATATATATGTGCACATATGTACATGTATTACATACCTATATGTGAGTATACATTATGCATATGTAGATAGATGATGAATGGTTGGACAGATGGATGAGTAGATGAGAAAGAGACAGAAAAAAGAGAGAAAGAGAGAGAGTGTGAGAGTGAGAGAGAGAGAAAGAGAGCGAGAGCAAGAGAGAGATGGTTGGATAGCTAGATGGATAGCTAAGTAGATAGATGAGAAAGAAAACTGACATCTGGAGGGATAGAGAAAGGGAAAATCTTGCATGGGAACTGACTCTTGAGTTGAGCTTTGAATAAAGCTCATCTGAGGCAAAGGTGATGAAGAAGAGACATTCAGGCATGAGGGATGGCCCATGCAAAGTGGAGATGGAGGGCAGCCATAATCCTCCCATTGCCTGGGATTCAAGAACAGAATCTGGTTAGTCTCATTATTTTCCTACTTGTTTTTGGCTTCATGTTAACAAGAATTTTCTCTGGGGAAGACTTCTACTCTGTGTTCTTGAACAGGACAGTTCTTGTGATTGCTGAGATACGCTCCTGAGAAGAGAACTTTAGTACTTCCTCCAAACTGGAAGTCAGCAAAAGGCATTTTTGCCTCAGGTCAAAAAAATGACCCAGCACTCAGCCCTGCCCAGATGGGAAGCCAAGGCCTCCATGGCCTTTGCCCCATTGATCATGTAGGCCACTAGAACTTTCATTCCCAGTCACCTCTAGCTCCCTCTAGGAGTTTGACTTTCCCTAGGTCGTACAAAGCTGGGATTCTCTTTCAGGACCTCCTGATCCTTTGCTTTTTCCATTGTATCACGCCAATGTTTTAAACGATTTCTTGACTCCATTTGGATTTTGCAGCCTAGTTTTTCAAATTATTAACAGCTGGCTTTTGGGAAACTCTTCTAGTCCCTTTCTGTGCTGCCATCTGAGGACTGTTCTGTCTGCAGCCCTAGGGATGGGTTGGCTTTGCATTCCCAGGACTGGCCAAATCGCAGGCTCCTAGACATCCTGTCCTTGCCAAGAACCTTGGTGAAGGGACTTAGGTCAAGTCCAAGTGGATTCCCCTTTGCTCACTTGTAAGGACTCCATGGGTTGGCAGCCAACTCAAATCCTCTGGTACCTGGAACTTAGAAGCACGCTGAGACTATGGGCAGATTTGCCAGATTTGGGTGTTTCACTTGGTCAATTTTATGTTTCCATAGCCTCATACACATTATTTTTGTCACAAACCATCCTCCCATCCCATTCCTTTACAGAACTGAGGAATTGAGGCCAAGGATTGTTGAGGAGGGGGGTTACTTTGGTATTCTCAGTGCCTAGTTAGGGATTAATTAGTAAGCATTTGTTAAGTACCTGTTATGTATGCGGCACTGTTCTAGGTGCTGGGAACACGAATACACATAATTCAGCAGTAATAGATCCTTAATAAATACTTGTTGACTGAATTAATGAATGAATGGGGGAAGTGCATCTGAATGCTGTCTGCCACTTGCTATTGGTATGACCATGAGCTAGTCGATCAATTAGTTTTTAAGCACCTGCTGTGCCTAACACTGTGCTAGAGAACAACTGAAAAAGAGATATATACAAAGAACCCCTGCCTTCAAGGAACTTGCCTTCCTTCAAATACATTAGTAGGTAAAAAATATTTTGCAAAGTAAACACTTGGGGAGGAGGAAGCACTAGCAGGGGAGATGGTATCAATTAAGGCCTCAGGATGTGGTGCTTCAGCTGAACTTCAAAGTCCCTTAATCTCTCTGGGACTCAGTTTTCTTATCTGTCAAATGGGAGGGAGGAGTCAGCTCTGAAAATATGTTTTTAGGGACTGTTTCCAGCACTTGATTCTTCTAAAGAGCTGGCCGAAAGTTGGCAGCAGGATTTGGACTGCAGAGAATGATTCCGCAAAAGAATTTTCCAATATCTGTCCTGGTGTCAGGATGTGTTTTGCATTCTCTCGTGTCTACAATCCTGGGTAATGAGAATTAATGATCAGAGCAGTGACCTTGAGATCTAGACAAGACTCTCCCTGCACTAAAGAGACTCTGTTAGGTTTTTTAGACCTGACTTGGAAAGCAAATGGATTTGTTTTCACGGCGGTTGAAAACTCATAGCACCATGTCAGGCACTGAGTGGGGATGAGGGAGACAAGAGACCTTTAGTCAGTCTTTCCCATGACTTACTCCATTTCTTGGTAGACAGGGGATTTATATACAAAGCACTTAGGAGAATGTTGCAAGACAGTATATATGTAGGGAGAGAGAGAGGTATTGTGGGTTTATGACAAAAGGAGAGTTTTGAGATCAGGAGGGTGTTGAGTTCAAATACTGCCTTTGGCACTTGATATGTAACCTCAGGCAAATAATTACATCATCATCTCTGTTGTTGTTCTTATTATCTTTTTCATTGCCATCAGCACCACCGTTATTATTTTTGTTGTTATTGTCCACCATCACTATCATCAGCAGCAGCAGCATCCAAAGATGCAGTTCTTTGGAATTCTCCCATGAGTCTGAATCTATCTGCAGGGCTCTGAAGCAACAAATATCTTGGCTTTAAACATCTCCCAGGGGCCTGTGAGCTATTTAAAACTTAACAAACATCAAAGAAAATGAATATTCCATCTAAATAATAGAACAAGAAAAAAGGTCGTATATACGAAAGTGCAGATCTCTGCTCTGTACCATTTTCCTTTCTTTCTAAGCATACACTAAGTCCCCCATATAGCTTTTAAAGCTGTCTCCGGAATCTGATACTTGGAAGCCAGTCTTTCCCACAGACTTGTTGGGATCTGCCAGAAAGTTTTTAACTTCTGTTTGAAGGTCCCAACATTCCTCGGTATCATTTAGCAAAGTATGCGAGGATGGAAACAGGCTCTAGGATTCTGGTCTATCTCTCTGTCTTGCCTTTTAATTATAGCTGACCTTAAAACCATCTCTTCCCTACTTCCCCTTGGAAGTGATGACACCATTAAAATTACAGTGACTCCTGAGTGTTTAATAACACTCATCCTCCTCCTCCCCCCAGTGCCTGCCAGGAGGTATCTGATGGGAAGATAGGTGAGGGTGAATAATTCTTTCCCCAGGGTGAAAGGAGATGGATCAGAGAGCAGTGGAGTTGAGAGAAAAGGGCCGGAGGTGATGGATTTCTGTCTCTATTAGACATTACCCAGTACAATAGGTTCCAGGTAGAGCTTTAAGGATCTGAGAGAAGAAGCATTAGGGCACTGATAACTAAGTGTCCTCAAGTCTGAGGGTAGAAGACCCTGGAGGAGAGAAGACAAGGAAGGAAGGGAGATGGGGAGGATAGAATTGTCTACACGTATTCAAAGAATTGTCATCCAGAACAAAATTCAATTCAATAAACATTTATATTATGGTGCAGGCACCTGCCACAAAAATAGGATTTGAATTCTACTTCTTGGTCCTAGAGTCTGGAAGTAGAAAGTGATGGTAATTGTGGAGGGGAAGGGGGCAGATTTTGGCTTGATGTCAGAAAAAGTTTCTTAACAATCAGAACTGACCCCTGATGGGTTCAATGAGAATGTGGGTCACTCATTATTTGAGGTTTTCTATCAGTAAGATAACCAATGAACCATTGGGTATGTTGAATAGCGGGGTCAGCCTCAGATAAAGCCTCTGATGGCTTCTGAGCCATTCAATGGACCTTCTGAGGTCCATTCCAATTCTGCACCTCTGTGAGACCTGGAATCTAATCCCAGTGACTAGAGAGCAAATAAAGATGTCCCATAGAATACGACTTCTTACTCATACTCACGGAGCACGCTGGTGATGGGAAATCTCCTTTTCAAGTTTTCCTGCCACTACTGGTTTTTGCCCATTAACAATTCAGGACCTGGACCATCCAGGTTGACACGTGCATCAGCCAAGCCAGTGGTACACATCTGGCTGTTGCCATGGGTGAGTTAATGTCGTGGTGGCCGGACCAAGGAAGGGAAGGAAGGAAGGAAGGGAGGAAGGAAGGAAGGGAGGGAAGGAGGAAGAAACTTTGATGTTCTCTTCATCCCAGAGAAGCATGAGGCACTAATGCTCATGATGTAAATGATATAAAAATGATTATAACTCCTATTTCTTTAGTATTTTAAGGTTTCATAACCTCAAAGGATCTCAGAGATCATCTAGTCTAATTTCTACTTTCTTGACCATTAACTGCTCTGTCAGATAGGCAGTATCATGTTATTTCCATTTTAAAGATAAGAAAACTAAAGTAAGGTGACTTTATATAATCTTATCATTTTATGTACCAGAACCACCATTTGAAGCTAAGTCCCCTAACCTCAAAACTAGCACTTTATTATGCTAGAGCCAGAGCCAGGAAGATCTGAGTTCAGATCCTGAATCTTATATTTACTTACTTACTATGTGACCCTTTGCAAGTTAACTTAACCTCTACCAGACTCAGTTTCCTCATTTATATAATAAGGATAGTAAGAGCACCTACCTCATAGGGTCATTGCAAGTATCAATTAAAATAATATAGGTAAAACACTTTGAAAACTGTAAAGTGTTATTACTGATGTTATATTTGTCAGGCTTCTCAGAGAGTGCGTGAATTAAGATCATTAGATTATAGATTGAAAGCTAGAAGGGACCTTAGTGCAACTTCCCTTTTTGTTTTACAAAACTGGGAAATTCAGACCCAGGAAGTGACCTTTTAAAAGATTCAAACCTGTGTTATCTGACGCTATATCTAGCACTCTGTATTACAAGGGTCCTGCGGGACCTTTGAGCATATTTTGGAAAGGGGCTCACTGGTTTAGGGAATATCACCCTTACTGCTAACTCTTCTTAGATTTGGGGGAAGACACTCATTTCTGCTCTTAGTCCCTGCAACAAGCTGAGAATATATGTTAGGGACAGTGGCCCCTGGGAGGCAAGTGTAAGAGAGCAGTTAGTATTAGATCAGCAACAGATAGCTGGGCGCCAGTCCCAGGTGTGCCATTGAATTGTTGTGTGATGGCAGGTAAATCCCTTCCCCCTCTGGACTTCCGTCTCTTCATCTGCAGGGTTTCATGGTTGACCTAAATCTCTTTCGAGTTTTAATATTCCTATAACTAAATGGATATTAATGCCACTAAGTGCTGGAGCAGTTGGTGCCCAGTGGTGCATCTGGGCGCCGACCCGAAAGGCAGCTGAGCGTGGGGACAGGGAGATCTGGCTCCCCAGCTGTGACTCCAGCCCTCCATGAGGATCAGATGGAAATCTGGGCATGGCAGTAGGACCAGTTTTAGGCTGGCATTCTCCACTCTTTGACTTGGCAGAAAAGGCTGCTGACATTGGGGAGCTGCGGTGGGGACTGTCTTCCTGTGAAACGCTCTGGGGAGACAGAGCCGCCCCAGGGAAGTTTCACCTGTTAGAATTAACTGTCTCCCATCTAGAGCCATACTGATTTCTCCCAGTGGGATAGAGAATTCAGGTCTGCTCAGGATTTAATAATAGAAGAGGAAGCACAAGCTGGTGTCTTGCAGAATGTTAGGATTGAACATCACCTTCCACATCAATTGGGGCAACTATCATAGACTGTCCTCTATGGAGCTGGAAAATCTGGGTTCAAATCCCAGTTTACTAGATGTGTGATCTTAGGTAAGTCATTTAACCATCATATTCTACATTTATAAAAGGAGAGACTTGGACCAGATAATCTTGAAATCTATTCTAGCTCTAAATCTGTGATTCTAAAGTAAGGTGACTTTATACAGTTTTATTTTATGTACCAGAATCAGCATTTGAAGCTAAGTTCTCTGATCTCAAAACTAGTACTTTCTTTATCATGCTAGAGCCAGAACCAGGAAGATCTGAGTTCAGATCCTGAATCTTACACTTATCTACTTACTTTATGACTCTCAGCAAGTTAACTTAATCTCTACCAGACTCCTGTTTTCCCACTGGTAAAATGAAGTCCTTCTCTCAAATATCTTATATAACTCTGAAATTTATGAGGCTAGTTTACCTCTCTGAGACACAGTTTCCTCATCTGTAAAATGAGAAGACTGAACTAGGTCCCTTCTGTTTCTAAGAAAACTGAAGCATAGGAAAAAAAGAATTGACTTTATAGACTCATCCATTTTTTAAATTAATTTTCATTTAAAAATTAATAGTGTTTATTTTCTCTTCTCCCTCCTTCTCTTCCCCACTGGAAAAAAAAGGAAAGAGAAAAACAAAACTCTTGTAATACTTGCATATTCAGGCAAAACAGATTCCCACATTGATCTCATCCACAAATGTCTGCCTCATTCTGCATCTTGAATCTCTTGTCTCTGTTAGGAGATGGAGAGCATCTGTCTTTATCATTGGTCATTATATTGATGTGAGTTTTAAAGTTATTTTTCCTCAAAATTACTCATCATTGCAAAGTTTTTGTTACATAAATTATCCTCTTGGTTCTGCTCCCTTCATTCTGCATCGGTTCATATAAGTCTTCCCAGGATTCTCTGACTTTTCCCTTCATCATTTCTTATACAACAATACTATTCCACCACTCTCATATATCGTAACATGTTTAGCTTCAACTTTTGAGCACTGCCCTCTTAGTTTCTATTTCTTCCCATAAAAAGAGCTGCTATAAATATATTTTAAAACACATGGATCATGTGTTTTCTTAAACAAAAAAACAAAAAAAAAAAGTAAGTCTCCTTGGGGTATCACTGGGTCAAAGACTAGGCAGAGTTTAGTGACTTTTTGGAGAATACTTCCAAATTGCTTCCCACAACGGCTGGACCAACCAACAGTGCATCAGTAGGCCTAGTTTCCCACAGCCCTTCCAACACTGGTTTTTATCTTTTTATCATCGACATTGCCAGTCAGATGAGTATGAGATGAAATCTTGGAGTTGGGAGTTTATTTTATTTTTAGTGAAAGGCAAAAGATCTGTTCTATTTGAAGAAAACCCTTATTTTAATTTACATTTCTCTAATAAGTGACTTGAAGCTTTTTTTTTTTTTTTTAATGTGTCTATTGATAGCTGGGATTTTTTCCTCTGAGGACGCCAAAGACCTATCTAGAAGCATATGGGATCTTAGAGATCATGGACTCTGATCTTTTTCATTTTGCTGAGAAAGAAACTCGGGTTCCGAATGGGGGAAGTGACTGGCCAGAGGTTTCAATAGTTAAGGGTAGAAAAGTTATTCAAGCCCACATTTCTGACTCCAAATCTAGTGATCTTAACATTAAACTAGAAGATGATATGGAAGAAAGCATTGGAATCTAGGGTGGGACCCAGCTCTCCCTCCATTTCACCAATCACTCAACTAATATTTATTAAGCAATGTGTGCCCAACAATGTGTTAGATATGGGAATATAGAGACGCCTCCAAACCAGAATTTCACCAGGTCCTGGTCCGGGAAGTCTTCTTCCCTGTCAGTGTACCTTGGTTCTCACTGAGGTCCAGTCCCTGGTCCTTTGGAATGGGACATTAGAGTTTTTTTTGTTTTGTTTTGTTTTTGTTTTTTTTAATTTAAGGAATTTCCCCTCTAAGGTAGAGGCAGAAGGCCTTCAACTGTGTCCAGAACAGAGTTAAGGAATTCCCTTGGGCAAGAGATGGCTGGGGGTGGGGGGGTGGGGGGGAAGAGGGGAAAGCCAATTTTAAGCCAAGATGGGCAGCTCTCTGACCTCTTTTAGGGTCCAGGAAACCACAGGAGGTGCTCTCCCTTTGTTTGGTAACTTGAGTTTAGGTAGGTGGAGGGGGGAATCTGTGGGATTTTATTTGTCACCTCCAGGCAGTGCCCTGGGAGTCTTGGGTTGGACCCTGATCGAGCTGGCTGCTTACATCCCTGTTTACCTCTCCAAAGAACACTCCACCCAGATTCTCTACTTAGGTGGCTTCTCAGTGCTTATCCATTTCTCTCATGGTTCAGTTGAGGCAGTCCAGAAGTTAGCTAGAATTCTAATTTAAATACTCCTTAGCTTACTGTGCTACAATCAGTCTCCTTCTCTGTGACCCATTTTTCTCATGAAAAAAGAAGAAAGAACAAATCCAAGAAAATAAACCTGGTGTGCGGAAAGAGTCACTGGACTAGGTAAGGGTCAGAAAGGCTGATACATGTTTAACCATTTCTATTATTATTATAACTCTCTGTGGCCATTGAGAATGTCACTTAGTCTCTGTCAGTCTTAGTTTCTTCAACTGTAAAATGAAAATAATAGCATTAACTTCCCAGAGTTATTGCAAGGATCAAATGAAATCATATTTGTTAAGTGCTTATTTGCACAGTGCCTGATACAGAGTAGTCATTTAATAAATGCTTGTTTCCTTCTTTCCTATAAAGTTAAAAATTTAGACTAGATGACCTCCCCCAACTCTTACATTCCATGTTCTTAGGTGCCTCTAAGATCTGATATTCTGTGTTCTAAGGTCCTCCCTGACTCTGACATTCTAGGTTCCTAGTTCTTAGGCCCCTTCTAATTCTGACATTCTAGGTACTAATCATTTCTAGCTCTAAAATTTTATGTTCTAAGATCCCTCCCAGCTCTGACACTCTGGGTTTTTTGTTTTAAACTCTCTCCCAGCTCTGACACTCTGACCTTCTGCTGCCCTGATATTCTGTATCCTGTGAATACATGAAGTTTAGTAGTATAATTAGCTCTAGTATTGGTGAAAATTTTATTTATAAACCAATCCCTTTCTTTCTCAGGTTCATTTATTCAGTCATTCAACAAACGTCTCTTAAGTGCCAAGAGTGTTCACAAAATCAATGCGAAACGCTGTATTTAAGTAAAAGCTGGGGGACAAAGGGAGAAGCAAAGTTCAGGTTATTTTTCGTGACTTTTTGGAACTTAATTGCCCAGTAGGAAGATAATGCAGAAACACATCCCTCAGTGCTGTGTAGGTTCCTTGGGATGAGCAGGGGCTCTGATATAGTTTCTTTGGGGGACAGTGGTGGTTATGCATGTGTGCTCCCACTAACATTTGACTGACTCGGGACGTCCAGTTTTGATCAGAGGCAAGTGGGTTGAGCTGTTTCTTACCTTTTCTCTTTCATTGTCTGCTGGATTTCATGCCAGCCCCTTGGGTTTCATTGCTTTGTTTTGCTGTTGTTTATTTAGTTCTTTAGTTTTTAAGAATAGGTGTAACTCCAAAAACAGAGAGAAAAGTTCTGCCTTTTAAAGCACACCTCAAAAACTAGAGACATTGCAGCGGCTGTTGGTGTGGGGAAGTAAAGGGCTTTTCGGATCATCCAGGTCTGTAATGAAACAGGATCCATCACAGCAAAGCACAAAGGAAGGTACGGTTGGAAAAAACAAACAAAAACCAGTAAAAACTGACCAGCCATTGTTCTGAAACATCCTGAGCTTCCAAAAACAGGCAAAGACTTTGAGAGACATGGCAGCTGGAGGGATTATTACTGGTTCCTCTACAGTGTGGATTCCAAGTGGCTTCTTGGAATCAGAGAAATAGTGAGGAAGCCAATAATATAAACAGCTGCTAACCATCACTGTGGAGAAAAAAGACTTCCTTATGGGCAAGAAAACCCAGAGGTCCAAGTACTGTAGATTGGGAAAAGGTAATTTTACTGATAAAAGGCACTTTTCCATTCAAGGCTATATCAGAACTATTAGTCACATGAAGTCTAGATGAACCTATAAGATCTGGGCACCTTCATCTGTATGTAATATGTATCCATCCCCCAAGATATTTTAGAGCTTCTCTCTCCCTTTCCCTTTCTCTCTATTTCTTCCCCTCCTCTCTCTCTTCTTTTCTCCTTTTCCCTCTCTCCTTCTCCCTCTTTTTCTCTTTCTCCCTCTCTTTCCCTCTCTCTTTCTTTCTCTCTCTTTCACTCCCCCTCCTCATCTCCATTTCTATTTCTATCTTTATATCAATAGATATATGATAGATGGATGGGTAGATAGATGAATAGACTAACAGGTAGACATATTGGGGATACTATAATGGAAACTTATACTATGCCATATGCCATATGTAGGTAAGAAATATATCTAAGAGATGGAGATAAACATGCTTCAGTGGCCTGGGAACTCATCTTACTTAGACATCACTGGAATACCCATAGCCTATAATTAAAGCTACACTTAGGAAAATGGACTGTTCATCAAAGGTATCCTTCATTTCTAATGGGATAAAAGGGTGTTTTCATAGGATCATAAATCCAGAGCCAGAAGGGCTCTATTCCATCTATTCCAACCACCTCATTTTACAACTAAGGAAAATGAGACCCAGCATGGTGAAGTAAATCAAATGGTGTGGGTTGGTTTTGAACCCAGATTCCCCGAATCCAGGACTAAGCCATTCTCTACTCTACCATATGAATTAGAGAACATGTGTCACAATCTCATGAACTCAATGCTAAATGTTGTCAAAGAAGTGATTGCAAGAAAAACAGGACTTTTACATTTAAAAGCTTTAAAAAAAAAAAAAAAGGATATAAAAAGTTGCAGTTAATTATGTCATTAAATTGAACGACTTGACCTTAGCCCAGTTAATCTGGGAACTCATCTTAGTTATACATCACTGGAACACCCATTCATTACACCCTGCCTTCCTCTGACTCTGAGGTTCATTCATTTTTTTGAACAATCATTTATTAAGTGCTTACTGTACATAGGGACAACATTTTGTGAAATCTTTTATGTGTGTAAGACTTGGTGGGGACTTAAGAGCAAGGTTTAGGTAACATCTGTTTCCTGATTCTTGGAGATTACTGCTAAGTGGGAAGAGGAAAGCCCCAACCCTGCTAACTGCATTTGGTGATATATTAGTTTATAAGAGCATTAAAGTGGCCCCCAGCCCAGAGCTCTGACAGGGATCAGGGGGAAGGTGAGAGACCTGGAGCTTAGCAAATCTAGCATAGTTTTCCATTAGGATCAATTCCATCTTAGGTCATCTCCTTCTCCTTAGACTCTTTCCCATCCTAAAAGATCCTCTGCCTGACTCTTTTGACGAGGGACAGCCTAGACTGAATCTCCACGACAGAAAAAATCCCAACATCACAATTTCCAGTTTCCAGTTATGTTGTCTTTCCCAGTTAGAATGTAAGCTCTTTGAGGGTAATGACTGCTTCTTTTTCTTACACCCTCAGATCTTAGCACAGCATCTGGTACACAGTAAGCACTTAATAAATGCTTCCTGTCAGTCTATCTCTCTCTCTCTCTCTGTGTCACCCTTAACAGGAAGGCTGACCAGTTGCTGTAATTATTGGGCTGACTGAGAAGCATTAACACTTTGAAATTACAAGAGAATGAGGACTTGGATTCAAGTTCTGCCTCTGTCATTTGCTATCTGCGTGATCCTGGACAACTCACTTTAATGCTCTTATAAATCAATGTCACTAAGTGCACTTAGCAGGGTTGGGATTTTCCTCTTCCCACTCAGCAGTAATCTCTTATGTGATCAGGAAATAGATTTTACCTAAACCTTGCTCTTAAGTCCCCACCAACCCTTCCACACATAAAGCATCTCACAAAATGTTGTCCCTATATTTACTAGGCATTTAATAAATGATTGTTCAATAAATGAATGAACCTCAGAGTCAAATGAAGGCAAGAAGTAATCATGCAGATTAACTGGGCTAAGATTGCCACTTCGCCAAATTATGTCAATTTAATGACATAAAATTAACTGTAACATTTTGCTTTATCTCCTTTCCCTCATTAAAATGTGAGTGTTAGATTGTTGAGCTTTTAAATAAAGTCTGAGCTAATTATTTAAATCTATTTGCCTCAGTTTCCTCATCTGTAAAATGATTTAGAGAAGGAAATGGCAAACCTCACAGGGATCTGTCAAGAAAATCCCATATGAGATCACGGAGTCGTACATGACTGAAGTAACTGAACATCACAACAATCCTTTCCAGAACATGCTATATATGTTTCAGACAGGGAACTGATGGACTTGCTGTACAAATGGAAGCCAGTTTCCCTCTTTTTCTTCTCCTTTCTTTTTATTTTTTTGAACATGGCTAATGAAGAAAATTTTTTTCCAATGGCTATATATATAAATAAAATAGTTTTGGGGTTTTTTTGCTTTCCCATTGCATAGATGAAGAAGAGAATTTGGAACTAAAAAGAAAATAGAATTTAAAAAAAAGGAATTTTACAGTTTACAATCTGTGAGATAGGTAATCATAATAATAGCTTATATTTATTGTAGTACTTTAAAATTTGCAAAGCACTTTATAACTTTATCTTAGTTGATCCCTCAAAGTAATCTTTTGATATGGATTCTTTTATTATTCCCATTTTTCATTTGAGATAACTGAGACTAAATTAAATTGCTTGTCTGGGGTCATATAGCTAGGAAGCTAGTGACTGAAGTGGGAATAATTGGAACTTAGATCATTACGATTTCAAGTCTACCACTGTCTCCATTAAACTATCTTTCATTTATTTTATAGATGGGGAAACTGAGGCTTAGACAACTTGAATGGCTGTCTGGAAATAAGCAGGTTAGCACATGGCAGTCTCAAAGTTTGAATCTAAGTCGTCAGATTCCAAAGTAAAATGCTATTTGCACTATAGTCAATTCACTATAAATTAGGAAGTGGGGAAGGAAATAATTGTAGGAATCAGGAGAGGAGCTAGACTTTTAGTTTCATTGGTGATAGGAACTTCTGCTTGTGTAAACTTCCCCTAATGAAAGTAGATACTAACAGTTTGTAGTCTTTGGGATTTACGTGGGGGCACTGAGAGGTTGTGTCTTTCCCTGGGTAACACAAGGCAGAATTTGAACCCGAGCTGAGTTAGTCTGGTTTAGATTTAAAATTCAAGGTAGAATCTTGGATAGCTGAGGGCTTTTCTCCCTTTGGCATTTGTCGTAGGATAATGGGTCTACCTGGTGATGACTGGCTTTTTTGGGGGGGAAGTTTGTGACTGAGCCTCCCAAACATGAAAGCTTCTCATCTTGAATCTCTGCTTAATAGTTCTTTGGGCTGTTCACTATCCTCATTATCCACAGGGATAAGGGCCGGGACCCAGTACTTGGTGACATCCCCAAGCACATCCCCTTCCAACTGGAAGATCTTTCCCCATGGGAGAGTAACTCAAGCTTTTGGTCTTCCAGATTTTCTGTGCTTCTCATGATGAGCAGAGTTCTTTTCCACAGTAGATTTCCCAGCTTCTGCCTGCCTGGCATACATCCTCTCAGTGCCCTTTCTTGGGAGGGGCATGTGACCCAGGCCAATCAGCAGATGTTTTGACTTTGTTGAACCAGATGTGCTTCTTTTCCAACAGAATAATAAATTCCCTGCTGGCACTTGGAGATAGGAAGGGAACTGAGTTGGAATGTTCTGTTACTTAAAGCTGAGAGGAACCTTTGATTTATTGATGAGGAAACTGAAACAAGTCATACATAACTAAGCATAGAGCTTGTCAATCAGTCAGCAAGCATTTATTAAGTGCTTACTGTGTGTCAGGCACCATGCTAAGCATTGGAGATCTAAAGAAAGGCAAAAAAAAAAATTTAATGCACATCCTCCAAGAGCTTACACACTAAAAATGGAGACAATGTGTACGTACAAAATATATGCAATATAAATGGAAAGGAATCTCCAAGGGGGGAAGGCTTTTTGTGGGGGGGAAAGAGAGGTGGACTAGAAATGCCCTCCAACAGAAGGTGAGATTTGAACTTACTCTTAAAGAAGGCCAAGGAGATGACAGCAAGGTGAAAAGGTTACTCCAGACATAGGGGACCATGAAATCAGGATGCTGTGTTCGAGGGACTGGACCAATGCACCTGGACTTGGAGGGGAGTGAAGTCAAGGGAAACTGGAAAGATAAATATAGGGGTCAGGTTGGGAATGACCTTAAATGCTAAACAGAGCTTTTAATATTTGATCCTAGGTGGAATTGGCCCAGCTAGGTCTATTAGTTTCTTCATGGACTGCTGTCCACAGCAGTGCTGATTACAGGGGATGTTGTTGCCTACTTAGCCAGGTGTAGGTAGTTTGTGTTTTAAAAATCTGAATGTTTTAAAATCTGAGGTTCCAGCAGAAGCTTATTAGTTTCAATCAATAATTGAAGGACTACCTCCTCTAGGAGGAGACAACCCTTGTATTATAAATATATCAGGAAACTCCTCAGACTAAGAGAGTTCCTTGATGCTGCTTGGTTGCTTTTATAATAAAGCCCCTTCCTCAGAGAAACTAGTCTGGATTTCTTGGCAATTTTTTTTTAACCTATTAAATCTGCTCTCTCATTGCATGGGGGACAGTGAGGTGCCCTTGAGTTCACTAAGGGGGGATAGTATTGTCAGAAATGTGCTTTGGGAAGCTCTTTGGCAGCTGAGACGAATACAGGTTGTGAGAGAGGAGAGAGCATTTAAAAGGGTATCTTGGTAATCCAGGTAAGAGACAATCAGGTCCTTATTAGAGTTGTAGCTATGGGAGTGAAGCAGAAGGAACATACATTTAGCTTTCAAGTTTAGGAAAGCTAAGATGGGGATTACAAAGGGGGTGGGGGGAAGGGGGGAGATGTGGAAAGAGAAGGAGCTCTGTTTGGAACTTGTCGAGTTTGAGAAGTCTAGGAGAGATCCAATGAGGGATGTCCAAATGGTGATTTTTTTTGAGACTGGCCCTCAGGAGAGAGACTAGGGGTGAATACACAAATCTAGAAATTGTCTACATTGAGGTAATTGAACCCACAAGAGTTGAGGAGATCTCAAAGTGGGAGAAGAGACAAGGACATAGGACAGATCTTTGGAAGATACCTATGATTAGTGGTCATGCCTTAAATGAAAATATGGCAAAGTAGACTGAGGAGCAGCGGTCAGAATGGTAGAAGGAGAGAACAATGTCATACAAATTGAGAGAAGACTCTATTCAGATGGAGGGGGCAATTTATTGGATCAAAAGATCTCTAGCATGAGCTACTACACTACCCTGCCTTACTGGAGATGACTTCGAGGAGCAGGAGGAGGGGTCATGGTAGAGTTGGGGCTGTCTTGTGTTGTTTCCCCTTTCTTCCCCATTTGTGGCACTCTTGGAAAAAAATCACTTTCCCTATCCTGGCTGATTTTGTCTTCTCTTGCTGGGACATGAAGGAGAATGAGATGGTGGGAGTTTAGTGCCTTAAATGAAGCAAGATGGTTAAAATGAAAAACAAACAAACAAAAAACCCTTGGATTGGTGATGAAGATCAGGGTTCAAATTCTGATTTCTTAGCCAGCTGCCTGACCATGGGCAAATTGTTTAGCCTTTTTTGTCCTCATTTGTTCATAATCAATCTCATTGCCCTCACCCGTGGGGATTTGAGTCAAACGAGATATTAAATAGAAGGCAAAAACCGTGTGTAAATGTGAGTGCTGATGAAGAGGAGGAGGATGAGCAGCTGAAGGGTGGTTTTGATAGGAGCCAGTGAAAGCCTCAGAAAATTCTGCCTGGACCCTAGAAACCGTCCAGTCCATTGCCCTCATTCTACAGGAGTGGGGATGGAGATGGGTCCAGAATGGTCGGCTTTGAGCCTGGGAACTGTGAAGGAATCTGAAGGAGGGGCCTGGGCTAGAGAGAAGACAATGGATGGTGGGGGACATCAATTATTTCCTGGGAGATGGGGGAGGCGGTGGGAGGAAGGGGATCCGAGAGAGTAGTTGTGTTGCCTGTGGACAAGGACAAAAGGACCTTAGTAGGGGCTCCAGCCTTGAGTTCAGAAAGCGGCCCCCAGGTTGCCTCCTTTTCCTCCCCAGCCCACATGAATAATAGGAGCTTGGCTGGGCAGAAGAGGGGGGCTGCTAAAGACCAGCCCCACTCCCCCATCCCACTTCAAGCAACTTTGTTCTAGGGAGTGGGGGTGGGGAGGGAGAGAGGCCCAAGGGAACAAGAAAACAAGCTCAGCTAAGGAGGAAGGACTGGAAAGGAATAGGGATTTATTCTTATTATTGTTTCTCTGTTCTCAGAGAGCACCAAAGACATTACGAGGGAAACTCGGTATCTGAAGTAGCTTTAAGAGTACCTGATCCAGCTCCCTTACTTTATGTAAAGATGGGGAATCTGAGATCCAGACACAGCCAATGAGTGACCAACCCTGCTTTTTTTCTTTTGTCCAAAGTGATCTTGGACAGGCCATTCCCTTTCTTAATAAGGGCAGACTAAATGATTCACTGGATTTGGACCCAGACATTTTCTGATCAGATCTTAAGCTTCAGATCCCCAGCCTCAGTTTCCCCATTTGTAAAACGAGGGGATTGGTATCGAGGGTCCCTTCCAACTCTAAATCATGCTTTCATAATTTCCAAATCTTCACAGTCCTCCAGATGGTCGGCTTTGGGAGGATGTTGATGGTCAGACTTATTATTGGGATGAGATGTTGGAGCAGGGGAAGAAAGAAGACTCATTTTCTTTTCTTCAACAGTATAAATCCCTTCCATGGAAGGGTTTTTCTTTCTTTGTTCTGTATTACCTTAATCTGAGGCCGCTCCTCCCTACTTGCTTTGTTGTAGCTGCTGACTTTGTCCTCCCATTCTATCCTCTGACCCTGACTGAGAGTCTGGAATCCAGTTCCCTGAATTTCTTCTCTGCCCACCCCCTTTCCCCAGCCCTTAAGAATAATCTTCAGATTTCTTATCTTTTTTTTCCCTGCCTTCTTCTCCCCTTCCCCCCAAGATTTCCCAAACCAGAGCATTCTTTCCTAGGTCCAGGGAGGCCCTGAGGTTTTGGTTGGGGAACTGTTCACCAGATCCCTGATCTCTGAACAATTCCAGAGGAAATTCTGATGAGAAAAAAGGAAAGAAAGGAAATTTTGGGGAAGTTTCTACAACTTGTTGGACTGAAGTTTTTCCCAAGTGGGAAATCAGCAAGCTCTTGCTCATGTGAGCAGGCTTGTTAAACCCAGGTTGCAGGCCTGGGAACCAAGGAGTTAAGTATTACCCAGTCATTGGGTGCTGTTCAAGGCTGTAATCCCAGGCCTCGAGCTGCTCCAGGCGGTTTATTATGGAAATAAAACCTCTCCTTCACTACCCAGGGATGAAAGTACAATGCCATTAACCCTTTCCCCCCTTGCCTGGGAGAGAACTGGACGAGGCATTCTAAAACAGACAACAGATGTTGGAAATTTCTTTCTCCAAAATTTACAAGAGAGCTGGGATTATCATCCACTAGTTGTCCTACTGCACAGTGAGTACATAGTAGGTCCTATGGAAATGATCAATCCATATAGACTCAGTTTCCTCATGAGAGTGTCTCTGATTCAGAGAATCAGAGGGAGAAGTAGTTTGGGGGAAGGGTTTTGTCTTTTCCTAGGGAGTTTCCCCTAAGAGAAGAAAGTTTCCCTATGTGTAGGGGGAAAGGGATTTTTTTTTTCTTCCTTTTCTGCTCAAAATAAGAGTTGTAGGGAATCTTTCCATTCTAAGTTTTAGTAGTCTTGAGGTTTTTCAGACATGCCGCTGTAAGGTAGTTGGAGCCCTGCCTCTAGATCCATTTTCACTGTCTCTGGACTCCCGGAATCGGTCCCAATACTGCCTCCGATGCTTACCTATGTGACCTTGTTTCCTCATCTGTATCATGAGGGGGTTGGAGTGGACAGGACCAAGAGGTCCTCCCTGTTCTAGATCCCCATCTTCCTAGCTCTGATGCTGGAGGATCTAGGTAATCTATCTTAATTGTGCTTTCTGAAGGGGGTCATAAATTCTTTGGGAAGCAGCCTAGTATTTTAGGATTCTTCTCTCCCTCTAGGTCGGGTCTCTTAATGCTTGTATTTTATAGCTGATCAGGGTGCCTTGAAAGAGTTTGCCTCCAGAAAACTAAGGGTCCTGGGCTGGAGAGGACTGACAATTTGGGAGAAAATATGCCTCTACCCAAGGCAGAGCAGAAGAGCCTTCCTTCTATCCAAGAGGTGGGTGGGAGAGTCTCTTAAAGAGCCAGAGAGAGCTCCCAGGCACCCAGACTTACTGAGGATGGATCTTAAGAGGACTCTGAGCATTTGACCCCATTAGCCTCTCTGACCACTTCCTCAAGGGCCAAATTCCCATTATGAACTCTGGTGACCCTCATTCCCATGTCTAGATTCATTTTATGTTCCTCTTTCCTTCTTCCGGGTCACATTTGACACATAATTCAAAACCAGAAAGTTTTTGTTATGGACAAGCACTGGGGGGAGGGGGAGGCAGGCAGGCAGGGTATAAAAGCCCAAATTGAACAATCCCTGCCTTCAAGGAGTTGACATTCTACTGGGGAGGGACCAATATATATATATATGAAATTTATTATATAAATTATATAAATATTTTATACATTTATATAATTTATATATTATATAAATGTAATTTACATAATTATATATAATAAATATATATAAACATATTTTTAAATTATATAAAGCCCAGAGAGGTATAGTAGATGACTTACAAAGTTGAGAAGGACAAGGATTGAATTAAAAATCAATTACATTTGGCAATGAAAGAGCCGTGTTAACTGGAGAGAGCAATCTCACTTGAGGTTTAAAAAGAGCTGAGAAATAAGTGGGAGTAGAGAAAACAGCACAAATGAAGAAAGATATCTATTTCTGTGGGTTTGATTCTGAGAAGGATCAGAGGGTAGCAGAGTTGAGGGAAGGTTTGTTTTTTTTTTTTTTTTTTTCTGTTGTTGTTTCACACATACAGCCCCCCACTCCTCTATAGAGGTTAGGGTATCCATAGAATATCACCTATAATGGCAGGCTTTCCTTTTAGATTGATTGGTTTAATCGAATTAAATTGAACTGGTTGGTTTAATCAATCGGTTTAATTGAATTTCTTTTCCCTTACTGTTTTCTTTATAAATTCTTTATTATAAGAGATGGCTTTCTAGGAGGAAGGGGAGGGGAATATAGGACAAAGTTTAGGGGGAATATAAAATAAAATATCCATAAAAATCTATTTTTAAAAAAATAGAGGGGATCTGGGAAGATTAAACAGCAGGGAAGGAACCAGTAGATGCAGAGATCTTAAATATAGGGGTACCGGAAGAGATTAAATAAAAGAATAAGTAAAGAGGTTTTCCTTGGTCAGGAAAAAAAGGCCATCTCTTCCTCTGAGACATGGTAAAAGGAGGAGAGAACTGGGGTTGATGCTATAGAATCATGGAAAATAAATGGATCCTCCTGACTTCAGGGCTGGTGCTCTGAGTTCTAATGTGACCTCAGACACTTAACACTTCCTAACTGTATGACCCTGTGCAAATCACTTAGCCCCAATTGTCATGGGAGAAAAAAAAAAAGTGAAATCTCCAAACCACTAGCAAGCAGGATTTAGACTGGATCAGCTGGATGTGCTTCTCCTGGTCTAAACATAGAATCATGGCTTTGTGAGGACAGAAAAGACCTGAGGGTGGGGAGGGGAGGAAGGGCAGGTAGGGGGGAGTAGTTAGTGGAACTGCTTCCATAAAAGGATTACTGCTTCAGCATACCTGACAAGTGACTTTGTAGCCTCTGTTTAGGGAGAATCCATTATGTTTTTGAGGTCTTTTTTTTTTTTTCCCCTAAGGCAATTGGAGTTAAATGACTTGCCCAGGGTCACATAGCTAGGGAGGGTTGAGTATCTGAGGGTAGATTTGAACTCGGGTTCTCCGGACTTCAGGACTGGTGCTCTATCCACTGTGTCATCTAGCTGCCCTGCCATTACTCTTTTGAACAGTTCCTGATATCAAGCCTAAACATGCTTCCCCCTCCCCCCCCCCCCCCTTCTATTGCTCCTACTCCTGGATCAAAAGAGACCAGTACCTGAAGACAGCTATAGTATTCCACTCTAAACCTTCTCTTTGTGTTAAATATCCCAGGTTCCTTCAAATGACCTTCCAGTATCATGGGAATGAGACCCTGTTCTCCCTCCTCTCCATATTTTCCAGCTTTTAACTTATGGGTTCCAAACTTTGGAGAAGAACTGACAAGTCAGAAAAACTGTCAGCTCCTGATTGGTGCTTCTGCCTGTAGATCAAATTGGGTTAGACCATGGCTAAGTCATGTTGAGTTTTCAGTCTTTTTCTGACTGCTGTCTAATTGTCTTCCATTTTGTATTTATGAAGCTGAATTTTTTTTTTTTGAGCCAAAGGATAAGACTTTTCACTTATCTTAATGAATGTCTTATATCTTTTAGCACAAAGATCCTTTTGAGTCCTAACTTGTATTGGCTCTTCTTCCTCTCAAACTTGCTATTTGCAAGTTTATTTAGATATCATTTTTGCCTCTAACACGTTTAACAGTGCTTCTCTAGGTCCTTTATCTAAGTTCCATATGTCCCAGTCTCCTCGTCATCCTGCATCCCCAGGCTCTCAGTTCCTTTCTAGTTTCCATTCTCCACCCAATATCTGTCCTTGGAGATTGTGTCCTTTATAGAGCTGGACAATTGGCAGGTATTCAGTAAGGATCCATCGACTTTCCTCAGCAAGCCAGGTTCAGATTAACCTTAGGGTTTAGCTTTTCCATTTGGATTCTGAGGCTCTTTTCTGAAATGCCCCTTCTGCTCCCCTGATTGTATTTACTTTGCTTTGAAAATACTTCCACTGCTTTTGAGCTTCACAGGGAACCGTAGCTTTCCCCTAACAGATTTTAGTTTCCCATAATACCTTAGAATAGTTTGAAAAAACCACCCCCACTTAGAACCAAAAGATCTGGATTCAAATGCAGACTCTGCCATTTACTTTTGACTTCTACAAGTACCTTTTCTCTAGGCCTCAGTTTCCCCATATGTAAAATGAAGAAGTTGGATTAGATAAAACCTGAGGGGTTTTTCAACTCTAAATTTGTGATTTTGTGGTTCAAATTCCCTCTGCCAATGACTAGCTGGGAGTATTAACTCTGGACCTCATTTATTTATATGATTTAAATATTCTAAACTAAATATATTTAAATGATATTTTAAATATTTATACTGCCATATTTAAAAGTTATTACATATCTTAAATATATTTAAATATTTATACTACTTTTAAATTTAACTTTTTTATTTAAATTTTGTTACATATTTTAAGTTGAATATATTTAAACATTTATACTACTATATTTAAATAGTACTACAGATTGTAAATTAAAGCTATCTGAATAATATTTGAATGTTATTGAATATTTTATATTATATTATTTAAAATAATTTCTTATTTTTAAAATGTTTTCTTATTCTTAAAAATGAGAGACTTAGCAGACTAGGTGAACATTGAGCTTCTTTGGAGCTCCAGCTCTCAGTGACCCAGTAAGATAATCCTTGTCCTACTTCCAAAGGTTATTGTGAGGATCGAATCAATTATGCATGTATATTGCTTTGCAAACCCTAGAGTCTCACCACTCGGCCACTGTTAGCTACCTTATCTTTGCTGTCTCAGTACGGTAGAGTCTATCCAGCTCTGGTTCTGGAGCAAAGAAGGAGGCTCTTATGGTACCTTCCCATAGACTCTTGGTGGGGGTTAGAAATCATTTCTGGGAAGAAGGACAGTAACTACCCAGAAGAATGTTCTTATCTCCAAAGTGATAAATCAGTGACATACAAAACATCTGTCTTAGTCTCCCTAATCTGTCCAGGTCTAGAGGTGAGATCCTTTAGAGTCATTTTCTGTGGAGGTATGGAATTTATTGTCAGAAAGAACCTCAAGAATTCTCCGAGCCAGTCTCTTCAGTTCATATTGAGGAAACTGAGGGGGAAAAAGGGATACAGTGGGGGCAAGTAGGTGGTACAGTGGAGAGAGCAACTAGCTCTTGAGTCGGGAAGATGTGAGTTCAAATTCAATCCCAAATACTAAGATATGGGTAAATCATTTAACTCTGATTGGAAGAAGGAGGTTGGAAGCAGAAGGTAGTGTTTTGTCCAAGGTCACATAGATAGTAAAGACCTGAAATTCAAATGCAATCCTTCTAACTCCAAATTCAAATACTCTTTCTTATTATATTGCTGCCTTTTATGTTTAATTTAATTTATAGTGACTTTCCTTTGCCCTATGTTCTCCCCTCCCCCAAGTTACGGAAGTGGTAAGAGACTTCTCTTGGTCCAAGGTCAGAATAGCTCTGTGGGGCTGGCAGATAAAGTGGAAAGTTATGTCTTGTCATTCATCATCAATCAGGTGAACGCACTGGGTCTCCCTCTCAAGACACTTTATCCTCCGAGCCCCGGCTTCCTGCTGGAGATTTTTATTGGGTGGAGGTCATGCAGGGTCACATGGGAGAGTGTGGAAGACCCCGAGTGGGGGGAGGTGTGCATCTCTGGCACATGTTCTTTTTTTTTTTTTTTTTTTGTCCCAGAACTTGCCTGGCACTTCTGGCAGGAAGGAAATGGAGAACGGTTCAGTGATAAGAAGGACGTTGAATTTGGAGATGGGGAGGGGTTTAGAATGCTGTTCAGTCATTTTCACTTGTGCCCGATTCTTTGTGAGCCCAATTGGGGTCTTCTTGTCAAAGCTACTGGAGCCATTTCCTTCTGCAGCTCATTTTACAGATGAAGAATATGGAACGACGAGGGTTAAATGACTTGCCCAGGATCACACAGCCAGTGTATCAGATCATATTTGAAGTCAGTCTATCCAGGGCTGGGGGACTGGAGTTCATATCCTAACTCTGCCATTTCCTCCCCATGTAGACTTTGGCCAAATCATTTGCTTTTCTGGCTACAGTTGCCTCGTTTATCAAATGAAAGGATCAGACTAGGTGATTTCCTCGGTTCATCCTTACTCTTTCTCTGGCCTCCAGACGCCAATCCAGAGCAAACATCAAACCTAGAGACGTGAAGTCCAAATTCAATAAAACCTTTTTGTTTTACAAAGGGAGAAACTGAAGTCCAGAGAGCCATAACCATACAAACAACAAGTAGAGTCGGGGTTTGAAGCCAGCTTCTTTCTCCTGCCTCTCCACTCATCCCTCCAACTCCAGCCCTTTTCTTTAAGGTAACAAGCCCTGGGAGGGGCTGACAGACTTTGACCTGCCCTGGTCACAAGGGCCTCTATTTGTGTGGGCCTCCGGACTTCGAAATGACTTCCTGCGCATTCTGAAGGGCTGCCCCTCCCCTGGAACTTCTCCTTTGTTTTCTTTTCCATCCTTCCTTTTTAAGGAGCATTTTTTTTGTTGTTGTTGTTCATCCACTTTGCAGCTGCCTCTAGCTTCAGTTTAATCAACAAGCATTTATTAAGCACCTGTATTTGCTGGGATCTGTGGTAACAAAAAAACCAAAAACAAAAACAAAGATATAAAAACCAGTTCTGCCCTCTGGGGGCTTTTATTCTAGTTGATTGTTTATTTGTTTGTTTTAAATAAGACCTGTGATTTCACCTGTTAGGGAGCCCCTAACTTAGTGCCCAGGGTTACAGAGTTGGACAAACTACAGCCAAAGGGACAACTGGAACCGCTCTCACTCTCTGACTCAGGGCTCTAACCATTGTGTCCCTCTGCCTCTACAAGGGATGCTAGCGAAGGCACTGAGCTTAAGTCAGGAAGATCCGTTATGCTGTGGGACCCATTTGGGCTTTTCTTGGCTCATTGGTTGGCCATTTCTTTGGCCAGCTCATTTTATAACTGAGGAAACTAAGACAAATGGGATTGGTGACATGCCCAGAGTCACACAAGTAGGAATTATCTGTGGGAATCGGAAATTTCCTTGAGGTCAGGAAGAGACTGGCTATATTGACATCTATGTGATTCCATGATATAAATGGTTGTAATATGATTTAACTTTGGCAAGTCACTTAATCCTGTTTGCCTCAGTTTTCTTATTTGTAAAATGAGCTGGGAGAAGAAAATGGCAAGCCACTAGAAAATTCCAAAAGGGGTCACAGAGTTAGACATGACTGAAAATGAAAAACAGCTACAACAAAATATGAATTGAGGAGGGGTAAATTAATGTTGTGTGTGGAAAACCAACTTGGCCTTTGAGGCAAGAGGGCCAATCAGCTTAACCTCGCCTTGCCTAAGGCCCTAAACTGAAGGAGCAAAAGTTGACTTGCCCTGGGAAAAGGTTCCCTACACTGGCAAGTTCACACCTTACCCCAGTCATGTGGAGATTTTCCTCCATATTTAGCCAAAGACTTTCTGTGGGAGGTGGTGCTGGAGTTGAGCTTTGAAGGAGCCTGGATTTTAAAAGGATGAATTGAGGAAGGAGTGGATTCCAGGTATGTCAGGTAGCCTGAGCCATACTACAGAGGAGAACTACAGAAGATAGAGCTAGAAAAATGGCACATCCACTGACCTGGATGGAAAAGAAAGGTATGATGAAAGCTTGAGAGTTTGCAAAGAACTCTTCCCCAGACAGCTTGACTCCTCATCTGTAAAATAAAGGGAGATGGGTCTAGCTGGCTCTGCATCTATAATCCAATGAATTTTTGAGGGAAGTAATAAAACTATGACCTCCATTTTTGCAAGAGATTTTAGGCTGAGAAAAGACTGCACTTCTGGAGCCTCATGACTTTATAGGTAAGAGCAAGATTCAGGACAAGATTTAATCTGCCATATTGCCTTTGCCAAGTGGTGTTGAGTACCACTGTGAGAAGCACAGAACAGAGAGAGGAGAGGGAAGGAGGAATGAGTGAGTAAGGGGACGTTATTTCCCCTAGGGCCAGACTTTTGACCAGATGCCTATCTTCTGTGACATTCTGGTCAATCTTGAAAATCTGAGCACAAAATCAGGTTGAAATCCTTACCCTGACACTTACCACCTGCCTACCTTAGGACACTTCCCTCATCTATTAAATAAGATGTTGGAGTAGGAACTGGGCAGGCCTTCAGTTGTGTGGAACAGCCCTACAGATGAACTCGGAATACCTGGTTTTAAGTTTCAGCTTTGACAAGTCAGAAAGTCACTTCATCTCTTCTGAGCATCAGCTTCAATTTCCTTACCAGTAAAATGGGGATAATACTTTTACTTTCTGCCTTACTGGAGAAAAAATGTGTTGTAAACTTAAAATATTTTAGAAATGAGATTTTTTTGAAAAAAACAAATTATCTCTGTTCTAACTTTGAGCTGGCTTGGTGATATCCAGGGACCTTCCCTTGCCTCTGTCATTATCAAATCAAGCCACCCTTCCCATGTGATCCCCACATCTCCAACCTCCCAGCCTTCATGATATGGTTTGGCTAAGGGTGGGACAGTCTTAAAGAGATATAATTTAGCCCTTCCATCTTCCTGTATGGGGTAGGAGAAGATGAGATATTAGCCTGAAGAAAGTCTTATGTCCCTCTACTTCCTTCTCATCCCCAACTTTTCTCCTGAGAATAAATAAATTTGCATCATGACTGAGAAATCTTCATCACAGTCTATCTCCTCCCCCTTCTCTCTCCCCAGTAACTGTCTTGATGGGGCTTTTCCCTTAATCACCTTACCCCATAAGTATCAGTTTGGTTTATGAAGACAGTTTGAGGGATATACCACAGAGGAAACTGCCATCCACGCTGAGATCTTGTGGCCAGCTGGGGTCTGCTATGTCCATTAGGCAAGCCAGAGTAGAAAGAAAAGTCAGCCATTCCTGAGTTGGGGGGATTCAGAGCTTCATTTCAAACTTAGTATTTTTGTGTGTTCTCTCTCTCTCTCTCTCTCTCTCTCTCTCTCTCTCTCTCTCTCTCTCTCTCTCTCTCCTTCCCTCCCTCCCTCCCTCCCTCCCTTTGTTTTTGTCTCTGTCTCCTCTTCCCTCCACCCCCCAATAAACCTGAATATGATGTTTCATTACTGGTTTACAGTGTTGTAATTGCATCCCAAGTTACATTGGCTTTGTATATATTTTGCCTTCACTCACTTAGGGAAGCTTCATATCTGTTCCACCTCCAGGAAGCTCCTTGAGGACAGTCACCATCTAGTTTTTGCATCTCTAGCACCTACCACAGAGCCTGTCAAAGAGTAGGTGCTTATTAGCTTTTTTCAAAGCATGACTCATATATTGTGATTCATTTTCTGAATCCCTCCTCTGCAGCCTATGTTATCATTCTTGATCTCATGAAATTATTTTCTAGGTACTTTGTATTACTTTTTATTCATTTTGCATTTACCTACATATGTTATATCTGATAACATCCCCCTTCAAGTAGAATATAAGCTTTCTAAGGGCAAGGAATGTTTTCCACTTTGTTTTTGTATTTCCAAAACCCAACACAATGACTGGCACAGAGTAGGTATTATACAAATGCTTATTTCCCTCCTTTCCTCCACTAAGTGTCTAATAAATATTTCCTAAATTGACTTTCTATAATGACAATCCCATTGGAGATGTGAAAAATCACAGGTTCTAGCCCTTAGAAAAGGAATCTTAGACATGTTGTTGAGTCTGTTTATTTGAAACAGGGGTATTTCTGGCCTGGCTCTTTCTTTTTTCTTTTACTTTTCCTATTCTTTGCTTTTGGGAGGTGGAGGGAAGGAGGAACTTATTTTTTTTTTTTTATTGATTTATTTATCTTGTTTTTACTCATCCTACAACCAATTGCCTGTCTCTTCCCCCACTCTCTATCTCATATTCTTCAAAGTGCAAGCTGAACGATAGTTAAGCCAGATGATAACAGAAGAATGATGGCAATCAATAAACATAGTCTCAGATTTTGGTACTTTTTCCATTTGTTCAAAGAAAGGATGGGCAGGAGCTTTATCTTAAGCTAAAACCATCATTTTCCATTTTTTTTATTAGTTGACTTTGATATTTATTTTTGTCCTGGATGAAATCTCTTCAGCATTGGTTGATTGATCAATCCAAGTGATAAGAAAAAGTCCAAAGGAGTCCAAAGTCAAGAAAGAGAAATACAGTGTTGTGAAATCGTCTTTGGGGAAATCAGTCTTTTTCTTTATCTTCTTGTTTCTTCTTCTTCCCCTCTCCCCTTTTTTTTTTTTTTAAGTATCATGGACTGCCAATGAAACTTATGGACCTTTCTTCAAATCATACTGTTAAATACTGAAAATACATGGGATTTTAAAGAAAACAAACTATATTGAAATAGTAGGTACCTAAATTTTTTTTTTTTTTTCTAATGGATTCGTATTGAACTTCCAGTTAGGGTAATATAGAACAGAAAAATATTTGACTTAGATTCGAGGAGAAGCTTGGCTTCAAATTCTGCCTGTGACACTTCCTATCTTTATGACTTTGAACAAGCTACTTAACTCCCAGGCTTCAATTCTGCCATATGTAAAATGGTGGTAATCACACTCTTGCCTTCAAGTTCAAGACTTAGCCTTGCTAAGAGCTACCACAGAAGAGATGCTGGGTCTGGGATTCTTACTGGAACCTTCAGCTCTTCTTCTTACAACTTTTGTGACACTGAACAGATGATTTGACCTTCTGAGACTCAGTTTCCTCAATTGTACCATGATGGACCCTAACTCACTGGCCTCTGAGATCCTCCAACTTTAAATCTATCACTTTTCCAAAAGTGCTTTATAAACCTCAAAGCCCTGTAGATTTCCTAGGATGGAAAGCTCAGAGGATCCTCTGGGGCCATCATTAAAAACTGAAGCAGAGATAGAGGAAATAATTTCCCCGAGTAAATGACAATCAGGATTTGAACTCGGATCATTTAACATTAAATATCTCGCTTTTTCCATTGTATATGGTCATCATATCTGTGACCACCCTGATAGAAGATTTAATCTTTGTGGCCAACAATTATTTTTTAAAAATAGCATTCGAATAACCTTAACCTTAAATAATCTTATTCTATAGTAAAATTCTCTTCTACCCACCCCTTCCCCAATGGGGCTTTCTCAATTACTTAGTTCTGCTAACCTAAATTGCCGACCCTTAGTCTCCAGAGGGAGCAGGTCTTCTACGCTGCAAGTTCCCTAGCCCCAAAATAAAGCTCTCTGTGGTTCAGACTAGCTTGATTTCCCGGCCTGTTGGGGAGGAGCCCTGGTTCCTTCCACAGCCCATTCCCTGCCTTGCCTTATGGACTTCAGTGCCCTTCTTAGTTGCCCATTCTGCACCACCCACCCCAGTTTCCACAAAGCTTAGAGAATGCTACTTGGCTAACTGAAGGCATGTGGTGGAAATGTCTCAACTTGTTAAGGGAAATGCATTAGAGAAACATGAATCATCAGAAACTCTTTTCTGGTCCTGCCAGTATGAGCAAAGGTCCTTGCTTTGGGGCTGCCCCAGGTCCCCTCCTTCCACCATGACCCATCCGAGGCTCTAGTTCCATGGAGGTGGTGATGGAGGGAACACTGCTTATCAGGAGACACGGTTCCTCCATGAACTCTCTGACTGTGGGAAGGGGATACCCAACCTAGAAAGGAGGGAATTGCACTTGGCTTGTCTGGCCAGAGCTTTCTAGGGAAGTCTGTGGTTTTTCCCTTGGACAGAACCTATGTCTCCATGCAGATACCACTTACTGACTTGTCATGGAATTTACTGCTAGAAGAAAACTTAAGAGATAATCCAGCCCAACTTTCTTTTATAGAATAAAATCTGAGGCCTGGAGGGCTTAGAGTTGGAAGGTGGGGCAAGCTGGGATTTAACTCAGAACTTTTTTCCTTACCAGGATATATATACACATAAATACATATAATACATAATATATTACAATATACATAATATATAACATATAATGTTGTTATATTTATATTGTATTGTATCGTATTGTATCATATCGTATCATGGTATATTATATATAGCTATATTATATGGAGAGGGAGAGAGGGAGGGAAGGAAGGAGGGAGGGAGGGAGAGAGAGAGGGAGGGAGGGAAGGAAGGAGGAAGGGAGGGAGAGAGAGGGAGGAAGGAAAGACCAAGTTTTGTTCTAGCCCAGGAATTGACCTCGATCCTGAGGCAGAGGGGCTGGGCATGGGGCCCTCACTGAAGTGTTAGGCTGCTTCTAAAATTCTGGTGATGGAGAGGTGGAAGCAGCTCGAGCCTCCTCCCCTTTCCCCACTCCCCGCCCATTTTCTCTCTCTTTAGGCCAAAGGCATTGGGTTCTTTCTGTCTCTTAGACTGCTTCTTCATAATTAGTCATCGTGAAACCAACCCTGGTAAAAAAACCCTAGCTTCCTCAGTGCAGCAAAGTCTGTTTTAACCAAGGCCTGAGGGTATTGTGAGGGCACCAAGGACCACATTTGGGGTGGGAGGAAAGGACAAAGTGGTCTGTAGAAAGACTTTGCAACTTGAGGACATAGATTCAAATTCTGCCTGTCGTTGAACCTCAACAACCTCAGTTTCCTCACCTGTAAAATGAGATGTCCTTAAAGGCAGCAATGTCAAATTCAAACAGAAACAGATCCTTCCAGGCTGCCTACCTATTGTCTTGATGGGCAGCACACCAATATCGTCCATGAGGTTTTCTTGAAGAGATTTGTCATTTCCTTCTCCAGTTTATTTTACAAATGTGGAAACTAAGGCGAGCAGGGTTCAGGCGCGCTACGGGGGTAATTCTGCTCCAAGATCAGCTTCTGATTGAATCCAGTCTCTGTGAGTCACTGTTAACCCGAAATAAAGAATACTACTAAAGGGGCAAAAATTAGGATCTTTAAAGGAGCAAGGAATTGCAGTCGGGACCAACCCGAAGAACCAAAGTACTGGAGTGCCCATGAGGGACAGAGGTAGCAGGGTTAAATACATTTCAACTCAGAAGGATGGCAGGGAAAACTCAGCCTTGGGAAGCTGCAGTACAAGTTGTTTTGAATAAAAAGGGAAAGTCCGCTGAGGAGGCTGGGGAATGGCCACATTTGGTTAGAAAAGGGACTCCTTTCTTTTTTTCACTTGGTTTTCACAGTTCTTTTAATTGGTTTCGATTGCCCTCAGGGAATTCACAGCTCTGGAATCAGATTAGGTCAGTTCTATTAGCAGTATTTAACATCACTCCCTTGTGCCTTTAAGTAGCCTTTCCCTTTCTGGGCTTCAGTTCCTAAACTGTAAAATGAAGAGATGGGACTAGAAATGCTGTTCAGTCAGCTAGCATTGACCAGGCCCTTATGTGTCAGCCACTGAGGCAAAGAAAGACAGTGTTCCTGCCCTCTAGGAGCTTACATTCTAATGCAAAGAGATTGCATCTCAATCACCTACACACTTTCCAGATACCGGTAACCTCTGATAGTTTCTGCCTAGGCTCTTTGGCCCAGAGACATCCTGAAGTTAGCCTTCTAGTTGATCTCCCTTCTAATCTCCTAGGTTTCCCCAAGATCTCTCTCATGATCCTTTTCTGGACCAAGTGGAGTTCCTCGCTAACTTCCCTTGTTCTCAGAAGCCTGACCCCTTGCTGGTGGCCAGCATCTCCCGACCTTCAGAATCCTTTCTCCTTCCCAGGGAGGCAGTGTTGGGAACAATGAGTGGAAGTTACAAAAAAGGGCAAATTTCCACTGAAGGATACATTTCCTCCTTGTAATTATTTATCCAGTGCTAGTAAATATTTAACAACTGGCTCGAAGGGGAGGAAATTGTACTCAGATGACACTTTTAGGTTTAATCTGCATTATTGATATTTTTTCCTTCACTTTCTCAAGTCTAGACAATCAACAAAACAATCCAAGCCTTGATTTGTAGCTGATTTCCTGAGGTGTAAAAGCTCTTCTTGCAAATTGAAAGAGAGGCTCCAACATAGCCCTGGGTGTTATGTAAAAGTTGAATGGGCTGTCTTGGGGGAAGAAAATTCTTTCAGCTGCATGGGGTCATAGGATTATTTGAAGGACAATCAACTAATCAATAAACATCGATTAAACATCTACTATACGCTAGGATTTACACAAATCAAATTGAAATTGTCCCTGCCCTCAAAGAGCTCGCTTTAAAATGGAGGAGACAAATATATACATATTTGAGGGAAAATTTCCTATATATGTATGTATATGTGTATGTATTTACATGCATATATGTGAAAACAAGTGCATATAAACAAACATGCACATATGCAGCAATATATACACATGTATCTATCTACATATATGTTCATTGCACATGCATATGTAAACATATATAAAACAAATATATACCCATAAAGAAAATATAAATACAAATAAATTATCGTAGTTCAATATTGGGGAGTATGGGAGTATTAGCTGGTGAGGGGACAAGGAAAGATACAGGTAGAAGCTGATGCTTGAGTGTATTTTGAAGGAAGAGAGCATCTCCTGAGATGAGGGTGGAGCTCATTCCAGATATAAAGAGATGGCTAAGATGGGAGAGCCCATTAGATTTGACCAGAGCATGCTGGGAAGGACATGGTAGAGAATAAAAGATAGAGTGGATTAATGACTTTAAAATCTAAACAGAGGAGTTTTTATTTTATTTTATTCTATTCCTGGAGGCAACAGGAGTTTATTAAAGAAGGGAGTGACATGACCATTTCTGTGCTTGGTTTGCAGTACGGAAGATGGGCAGGACTAGAAAGACTTGAAGGTGATCAGGAGACCAGAGGGTCATTGATCCAAGTGACCCTGGCCAAATGACTTAAACTCGTGTTCCCAGGAAACTTTCTGAGACCTCCAACTTACAGAGCTGGTGCTGGTCTGCACTGGCAGAGGAAGGGTGCCCACTGGAAGCGCCCCCAGTAATAAAATTCCATCCTAGGGAAAAAGAAACTTCTCTGGAGGCCATGCTGTGGTATAGATTGTAAAATATATACAGTCATTAACTTAAATCCATCTTCAGGCTGTCTTAGGTTGGTTCCAGAGGGAGTTTCAAGTTGGGGAAAGTGTTTATTGAAGGAAAGTTGGGAAAGCTGGGTGCCAGTCATGCCCTTGCCTCTTGGTGAGCTTGTGAATACTTCAGCCTTTCTGAGCCTGGTCTTCCCCATTCCTGTGATAAAGCGTCACACAGTTAGGAACTTGGGTCTCCCTCACGCTGGGCGAGTCACACAAGCTCTGTCTTCTTCGGTTCCTTTAGCTATAAAATGGGCTCAAGATGGCTCGGGTCTCTCCCCAGCTAGTACTCCCAAGCTCCCTTGTATTTATGATGAATTTATTTGTATTTCTATTTTCCTTATATATATTCTAAACTCACGAATATAGCTCCACATATGTATGTAAGAATATGTCTTCCCCCAAGACAGCCCATTCAACTTTTGCACAACACCCAGGGCTGTGTTGGAGCCTCTCTTTAAATTTGCAAGGAGAGCTTTTGCACCTCAAGGAAAACAGCTATAAATCAAGGCTAGGATTATTGTTTTGTTGATTGTCTAGACTTGAGAAAGTGAAGGAAAATATACACATATGTATATGTATTTTAATATATGTACATGTGCACATGTAAGCATCAAATGAGATAATATCTGTGAGGTGCTTAGCACATAGTAGGTGCTTGATAAATAGTCATTCCCTTTCCTTCTAAAGCTGCCTTCAGTTCTAAATCCTATAAACCTCTATGTTTTACTGGAGCAATATGGTGGAAAGAAGGTTGGATTTGGAGGTGGACGACCTGGGTTGCAATCCCAGCTCTGCTTTATTTATTTATTTATTTTTTGATCTGTGTGATCTTGGGTAAGAAATTTCTTGCTGTGGACCTCAGGTTCCTCATCTATAAAATGAGGTGGTCGCTTCAATTATCTCTGAGGCCCCTTCCTGACCGTGAGAACATGACCCACCTGCCCCTCCTCCCTTCTAGTATATACAATGACCTGGATCTGTTGCCAAGATCACGGGGTCCCTTTTTGTTTGATGGAAAGGAAAGTAACAGCGACCCAAAGGGGAAACCACCCATTTCCTGTACCAGATAGAAGATTAAGAGAATGAGATTATTGGTAAATGAAACCGGATAATTGGGTCTGGAGGCCTGCTTGGGGAAGAGGGGCTGAGAAGGAGACTTCTGGGAAAGCTCTTCAGATTTGGAGGACGGGGGGCAGCTCTGGATGGGGCTCTCCCCATTTCCTGAGTCCCCAACCCTGGGGATTCCCAAACACCTTAGCATCCTCCCTATAACCTTCCAACCCCCTTACCCTACCTGAGCATAATAACTAAGGATTCTGAGCATCTCAGTGAAGAGCAAAGTGGGTAGAGAAAAGGGCTTCTCTGAGGACGCCAGAAGGGCACAATTTCCCCTAGATTTCTCTTTTCTTCCCATTCCTGTTAAGGAAGGAGATCCACATGCCTGTGTCGGCCACCCTGAGGGGTCGTCTCAGGACTTGATAAAGGATCTAGGGGTGAAGGATGGGGTCTGCCTGGCTCTACTCTCTCATCTCTCTCACCAACAAGCAGGCAGGTGTTTGGAAAGGGAATTGATTCTGGGGCTCAGGCCATAGGCCAGTGCCCACATTCCTGTACCCCTCTCTTCCTGCCCTCGCTGCAGCTGTTCAGTGGGGGCCAGGCCTGTTATTCCATGTTGGGGAGACCAGCTGCTGCCTGCCACTCTTCCCCCCCTTCTGCATCGCCAGAGCATCTGCCTCTCCACACATCCCAGTTCCTGTGGTCTGAGGGACCTCAGAACTTGGGACCCAGTGAGGGAGCCTGGAGAAAGCCCATGCGGTGGGGTTCCTAAAAGGAGATATTTGCGCTTCCCTCCTTCCCTCACAGGACAAATGCTCTGGAAACTTGAAAGTTCATAGGTTTATAGACTGGAAAGAACCTTCAGATCAGGGAATCCAATTTCCTCAAAGACACAGGGATCTGGGGAAATTAAGCCACTGAGCCAAGAAGCAGTCCTGCTCTCTATAACTCCACTAGAGCAATTTTTTTTTTTCCTCAATAGTATTTTTATTTTTCCAGTGACACATAAAGATGGTTTTCAACATTCATTTTTGTAAGATTCTGAATTGCCAATTATTTCTTCCTCTTTCCCCCTCCCCAAGACAGCAAGCAAGCAATTGAAAAGGTTATCCGTGAACAATCATTTAAAACATTTCCATATTAGTCATGTTGGGAAAGAAAAATCAGAAAGGGGGAAAAACCACGAGAAAGAAAAAAACAAACAACAATAACAAAGAAGGTGAAAATAGTCTGCTGTGATCTGCATTCAGGCTCCATAGTTCTCCCACTGGATATGGATGACATTTTCCTTCCCAAGTCTATGGGAATTGACTTAGATCACATCATGAGAGGAATTAGTGGTTTGCTAAGAACTTTTCCTCCTAATAATCTCATGAGATAGGTCACCCTCATTTTACTATCCCCATTTCAGGGACAAAGAAACTAAAGTGATTTGCTTTTGGTCATGGTCACGGTAAGTGGCTGAGCTGAGACTTGAACTTGGGTCTTACTTCCCAGCCCAGCAGGCTCCACACTTTGCTACAAAGCTTCCAGTGCATACAAGGATGAGTTTGGTCAAAGGCTAAAGCTGACTGTAACTGTCCACCTGGGGAATGGACACTGTTGGCTCCAATGTCCACAGTCCCTGCTGGACCAGAGTTTCCAACCTCCTGTAAAAACTGAAGGGAATCAACATCCTAAAAGCATCTCACTCCTCTGCTTTCCATCCTCTTCCTAGATCCTGCCAGTGACAAAAGATGGGGTCCGGCTGCATCAAAGTGACCAAGTATTTCCTCTTCCTCTTCAATCTGCTTTTCTTTGTAAGTATGTCCATCTCCCTCCCATGGGGCATCTCTCATCCCTGGAAGTGGTGCTTCCAAAAAATGGGGATTTTTTTCTCTAGAAATCTCCCAATTTGGGGGCAAAAGAAAATGTTTGGAAAGAAGGGAAAGAGTTGTGGTATCTTGTAAGCTAGAGGAGTATTACAGAACAGGAGGCAGTGTATGTGGCAGGGTGGGGAAGACCACCAGAGTTGGTGTTGGGAAGATGTGAGTTCGAATCCCATCTCTGAATCCTGCTATCTGACATTGGGCAAGCCCCTTCACCCTCTGGTTTCATTTTCCTGACTTGCCTCCTTTTAGGCTGTTTTTACCCTACTCTTCCCCCAGCCCCCCCCTCCCCCTGTCTCAAACTTTCGTATTTCAATTTTGGTTCCTTTCCTCAACGGGGAAAGTTGTGCATTGTGTCTCTGGGACCTCTGAGTCATTGCCACACTGGGCTTGAGGCTTGAGGGGGGAGGGCTCCTTTTTCATGGTTAGCCAAAATTCATGTACCCATCATCCCAGCTGAGCTCAGACAGCCTACAGATGGGGAGGGGAGGGCTTCCCCGCAGGGCCCAGCTGGCATCCTTGTTTGGGGCACTGCCCTTAGAGCCAGAGGGATTCCCCATTCTCGGGTCTCCCACCCCCATGCATTAGTCTCCCCTGTGCCCCTCTGGACCAGCAGGCCTGTCTGCTAGAGCAGAAGCTCAGATGTTGGCTCTCTGGCACATCTGGATCTTGTTTTCCTGGGCCTGGGTTTTTTTTCCTCCCTCTCCAGGCAGACAGTGAATACCCATCTCCTAAAACTACCAGAATCCCATGGATCAATAATCATAGGGAGGCTTTTGACATCCCTGGGATGGACTTTCAAAGGACCATCTCTGCTCTGTGTGGAAGGGGAAAACTGCCCACACCTACATACACACTCTATAGGTTTATATTTATATAGTATAGAATAGGTACATAATAAATGCTTATTGATTGATTGATTGCTTGGGGATATAAATGTACAAGTGATCTATACCTTAGCCTTGAGGAACTGACATTCTACAGACTTGACCATTCTACAGATTGACATATAAGTAAGTGCAAAATTTCTACCAAATCAAAACATATCAGAATGTGTGTGTGTGTGTGTGTAAAGGAATTGCTCCCATTTATGTACACACTCTATTGCTGTTTGTATATATGGTATACAGTAGGCATATAATAAATGCTTATTGATTGATTGCCTGGGGATACCAATATATAAGTGATGTATACTTTATAGAATTGAACCTTCCACAGATTGACATATAAGTAAGTGCAAAATCTCTATAAAATCAAAACATTTCAACGTGTGTATGTGTGTGTGAGAGACCATCCATAGGGGAGTCAGGCTTTTCCTCAGAAGGAGGCTGACCCTTGAGGAGCCCCTTGAGCAGTCCTCCTTTTCTGGCTGCTGAGGGAGGATCTGGTATCTGGGGAGGAAGAGCCCCCTGGGGGGAGGGCAGCCAGGTTTAGCTTCAGGGAACTTGGATTTAAATCCCTGTTTTGCTATATATACAAGCTGCTATATAAATCCCCTTAGGACCTTGTATAGGTCCCTTCTGCCGGCCTGGATGCTCCCCAAGGTCCCTCCCAGCTTTTAATCTCTGATCCCGTGAACTTTCATTGTTCGGACAAGCCCGAGCCTCTCCCAGTTCCCAAAGATTACTAATTATGCTGATTTCCAAGGCCGGGGGAAGGAGTGGAGAAAGGGAAAGGGGGGGGGGGGTGGATTCTGGAAACGGGGGAAGTCCTCCCGGCCAGGGCTGGCCCGAGGGCAGGTACGAGCCCGGGGAGGGGCAGGGAGGCCTTGTTTGTCTCCCACGAAGTCACACAATGGGGATGTCGGTGCCCTGCCCTGCAGTCAGCCAGCTCCCCCTCCCTCCCCGGGGCTGCGCTCTGGGCGCCGTGCCCTCCCACCCACCCTGGGCCAGGCCTTCTGGTCCCACAAAGGATTGGCCTGGAACTGCGGGATGGGGAGGGAGGCACCAGAATGGCTCTGGCTCCTGAGCTCAAGTATTTTCCCACATTTTGCATGGAGGGGAGAGGAGGAGAGGGAGACAGAAGGGAAAAAATCCCCCCCCCCCACTCCATCCTATCCTCCCCCAGGGAGCTGAGGGGGGCAGAGAAGGGGGCCTGGAACAGCCGGCCTTCCCGGCCAAGACTGGATGGGGGCCTCTCCTGGCCGGGCTCAGGGGGTGACGGGAAGCAGCTGGGCTCCGGGCAGCGAGCACTGAGCTCCCTGGCTCCCTGCTCGGGCCCAGCCTGCTGCCTTAAAGGGCCCGCAGGCGGGGCTCGGGAGTCAGGGAGGGGCTCTGCCCCTTGGGGACACCCTTTGGCCGATGAGTGGAGGTCACCGTGCTGGTGGATGTGGCTGATGGATAACGATGGTCGCCAGCCTTCGTGTGGCCCTTTTGCAAGTTTGCGGAGCCATCTGCTTTTTCTTAGCTTATATGTCATGGACCCCTGGCCCTTGGCAGACCTTTTCTCAGAAGAATGTTTTGAAATGCATAAAATGAAATTTAGAGGGTGGCAAAGGAAAGTGATTCTATTAAAATGCAAAGACCGCATTTACAAGTCCACCAGCCCAGATTCTGCAGGGAGAACTCTTATAAGCTGATATTTTGATAGAGGTGAGGTATCCTTCTGAGTTGTTTTCATTTGTTTTGTTTTTTTTAAACAGCTGAATTTAAAATTTGGGTCCTAACAAAAACTGTAAGATAAAGGGATTTGACAATCCCCATTTTACAGATGGGGAAACAGAGGCTGCGTGAGATTAAGTGACTGGTGCAGAGTCACACAGATAATAAATGTCTGAAATAGAAATCAGACTCTGAGGAAGCACAGTGAATAGCGCGCTGCACTTGGAGTCAAGAATACTTACATATTACTGAATTCCAATCTGGCCTCAGACACTTACTAGCTGGGCGACTCTGGACAAGTCTCTTGGACTCCTGGAGCTGCAAGGATGGCTCCAGTTCCTGAACCAAGATATTTTCCCACATTTTGTATGGAGAGGGAGACAGAAGGGAAAAAACAACCTCCTCTACCTCATACTTTCCCAGTGAGCTGAAGGGGGCAGAGAAAAGGGCCTGGAACAGCCGGCCTTCCCGGCCAAGACTGGGATGGGGGCCTCTCCTGGCCAGGCTCAGGGAGTGATGGGAAACACTCTGGACAAGTCATTTAACTCTGTCTGCCTTAGTTTCCTCTATGGAAAAGTGAGCTGGAGAAGAAAATGGCAAACCACTCCAGTGTCTCTGTCACAAATGGTGTTGCAAAAAGTCAGCCATGACTGAAAATGACTGACTAGGAGGATTTGAACTCATCTTTCTGCTGGTCCCTAGGTCAAAATTCTATGTACAGTGTTACCTAACTGCCTCATCGATAATGTAGAAATATGAGGTTTTGGCAGCCTATTATATGATGCTAGATTTTGAATTGGGAGGAATCTTTGGAACGTAGGATCTAGGGCTGGTGGAGAACTCGGGGTCATCTAGTCACCCCATTTTATAGAACACAACATTGGGACCCAGAAAGGAGCAATATCTTGGCCCACATTGCATAAGGAGTTAAGTAACAGGTCCTCCCCAAGGCTGGCATTCTTGCCCAGGTGCCACCCTACTGGCAAAATCCTGGTCTTTGATGGAGGGGGTGTTTGGGCATCCTTTGTCACCCCTCCAGCAAAAGTTAGGGAAGCCCTGGGCTTTGGTCTTAGAGAAGGGGCACAGATTGTAAATAAACACTCTGGAAAGAAAAGGTTCAGCTTTAAAGAAATGCAAATTGGAAGGATTCCAATGGGGTTGCTCACATCCATCAAAATGTCAGAATAGGGGGAAATGATCCTGGTTTAGGAACTCCCTGGCAGTGTGCTAGAAGAGGGAAGGAAATAATCACGTCCTTATTAGAAGAATCCCATTACTGGAACAGGGAGGAACTGCAGAAAGTATAGTTGAGTCAGCAAGCATTTATTGCGGGATGACCGCAGGCCAGAAACTGTGCTAAGTCTGAGCAGAAAGAAAGACTTATATCTAATGACAGGAGCTATGACAGTCACAGGATTATGTGATGATTCCCCCAAAGCATTTTCAAAGGGAGGGAATTTCATATCAATGTCTCCGAGCCTCAGTTTCCTCAACTGTAAGGGAGGGAATGACTTCTGAGATCCATTCCAGCTCGGTGATCCTAATCCCTGTCAGTTCTTGTGGAGAAGGGGGAAGGGGAAGGCGCCTTTTGGTGCTGGTCAGTCTGGGAGCAGCTCCGTTGGCTAACAGATCAGAGACAGCAGGGACCGGAGTGCACTCAGGGCCTAGATGGACCCTCTATGAGTGGGTTCTCCATTCAGGAGTTTTACTGCTCATTCTGTCGGTGAGATCCCTGGGAGAGATGGTCTGGTGTGCATGGGAGGAATGGAAGCCCCGTGGAGGGTTGTGGAGGGAAGGAAAGAGGAAAAGGGGGAGCAGGGCTGAGTCTCCCCCTCACCTCTTCCATTAGGCAGACCCTCCAACCCAGCTGCCGCCTGGTTCTGTCCAAGATGGCGCTCACACATGCCTGGGGAGGGAGATTAAACCGCATCTTCTGGGTCACTTCCAGCGTGTGATCCGATCTCCTGGGCCACGGCCCTATCTCTCGTTCATTATCTGAGCAGAGGGCCGGCTCAGACTGAAGGAGGGACCTGGGACAGGAGGCCTTGCAGCCCCTCAGAGACTAACTTCCTCCTCCATTTTTCTCTCCCCATCCCTCTTCTCCTTCAGTCTTGGAATCCCTTATTCATTCTCACAGTAGACTGCAAACTCCTCTCTTTGGCGCTTAGAGCTTTGTACAGCCTGGCTCCGGCCCATGCTTGTCATCCATTACCTCCCCACAGGTGCTCCGAGGTGCAGCCCGACTGGCCAACACCGCTTCTCCTGTCCCCTCCCAGCATCATCTGTCTCCCGTTCCTGGAGACTTTCTTCGAAGCCCTAACATCTTCTGCCCAATTCCTCCAGTCACTAGTACTTTCTCCAGGGTTATTTTGTATCTTCCTTGTGTATCTTCTCTCTCCCTCCCTCTCTCTTTTCTTTCTTCTTTTCTCTCTCCCTCCCTCTTTCCCTCTCTTTCTTTCTCTCTCTTTTTGTCTCTGTCTCTGTGTGGTCTTTGTGTCTGTCTCTTCTCCATCTCTCCCTCTGCTCTCTTTTTTGTCTCTTTTTGCCTCTCTCTCTCTATCTCTCTCCCCCTCCCTCCCTCCCTCTCTCTCTTTCCTCTTTTTTTCTCTCTTTGCCTCTGTCTCTTTCTCTCTGTGTGTCTGTCTCTGTTTCTGTCTCTTTCTCTCTCAGAGCTGTTCCCCAGGGCCTTGTTCCCATTGCTAACCTTAAGGGAAGGTCTCAGATTAGGAGTGGGTGGGATCCCAGAGGGGATCTGCTTGAATCTTGAGACATGGAAGAACTTGCCTCCTCCCCAGACCTCCTCATTTGACTCTGAATTTCCTGATGTCAGCCTGGCCCCTGTAGGATTGGGGGGAGCTTCTTGGGCCAGGAGGTGCCCCTCCTGAGCCAGCCCGCTATCACACAGAAAGAGCTGCCTGGGAAAGTTGGGACTGGGGCCATTTCCTTTAGTCCAGTCGAGAAGTCTGGAGAGTGTGGGCTCAGATTTGTTATGATGATTGTATTTTTCTGCCCCCCCCCCCTTTTTGTGTGTCTGTATTTTTGAGAGAAGGGGTGTTTATCCTTCCTTACTGTTTGGAGGAGTCAGGGTGCCCATTTCCTCTTCATAACCCAGCAAGTTCCTGCTGAGACAATGGAAAGCTCCAGAGGCTCTGTATGATCCGAAGCTCCCGGGGTTCCCAGAACCAGCCTCTGGGACTGTCCTTGGATGGAATCTCTTCTCCACAAAGAAGCGGAGTTGGTCATCCCAATGCGGGCCCTTTTCGGCCCTCCCACTTACTTCCTCCCAATTGTATACTGGAGACCCAGCCCTGTGACAGCCCCCCATTTCCTACTGCAGTGATTTCACCGCACACCCTCAATCCCCCTTCCCTTTCCCTGATCTCTCTATTTAAAGTCTTTTTGGAGACCCAAGCAGGGGCCCACAATTGGCACCCACAAACGCTCCCCTAACAGGCGGCATAGACGGGTCAAAAAAGCATCAGAATTTGAATCCCAGCTCTGCCACTGTGACCCCCCTCCTTAGCAGGAGGCATCTGGAGATGACCTCTCAGGCCGCTCCCTGTGACACCATGACTCAGACCCGAGATCCCATCTCTACTCTGTCATCACTGGCTTGCTAACGTTGGGAAAATCACTTCCTTTTGATAAGCTTCAGTTCTTTCATCTTGAAAACACAAATAAAACTCATTTTAGTGACTTCTCATAGCGTTATTGTGAAGATCAAATAGGTTAATAGGTATGACAGCCCCTCCTGAAATAATAGTAATTATTGACACTTCTAGAACTTTGCAAAGTACTGTACATAAATTGCCTCATTTGATCCTCACCACAACCCTGCTGTTAGCCCCATTTTATTGGTGAGGAAACCAAGACTTGGCTGCTTGTCCCAGTGGATAGAGCACTGGACTTGAGTTCAAATCCAGCCTCAGGCACTTGATGAGCTTAAGTACTAACAATTAAATCCTTAATTACCGCATTCCCCCCAGCTCTACTTCTGTGATCCTGTAACCATTCTTATTTCTGAGCTGGAGGAATAAGATAATCACCCAATCTATCACTTTCCCTTAGCCTTCTCTAGACCTTGAGGCAGTTGTTGGGCAGGACCAGAATAGGCCCTTGGGTCCAAATGTGCATCAACTGGATTGTCAGGGAACCAGTGTGGACTAGTGATGGTCAGTCAGAAAGCCAGGATCCTACCTTAGATCTTTAATAGATTATTGATGTGGACAAATCACAAAAATGACCTTTTTTGACCTGTTTCCTGATCTGTAAATTGGGGCTGGTAATGGCATCTACTTCACAGGCTTGTTTTGAATGAAGTCCTCTTAAACCCCAAGAGGATTCGAGTTCAAATTTAGACTTTGCCATTCTGTGTGGGAAAGTCACTGAAATGGAAAAGGATTCAATTGGATGACTCCAAAAATTGCTTCCCAGCCCTAAAAGCCCATGATGCTGGTAAATGGCTACATAAATGTGATCCTGGAAGGTTTCTCAAAAAGCCCTTCCATTTTATAAGGGAAGGAAACTGCCTTTCTTATTATCGTAGCCCGTGTGATCAAGAGGAATGGATCTGAGGGCTTGCTTCAAAGTCCTGGATTCAAATCCCCAGTTACACATGAGAGCCTCTCAGCACCCCAGGCAACTCTGGGATTCTATATAGTGGAGCAAGTATTTGTGTTCATCACCGTGACGGTAGGCATTTCCTGACTGGGAGTTTTCTCTCCTGGTCACAAGTCTGGACCCCCCCCCCCAGTATGTATATCATATTTTATATTAATATTACATATGTGTATATATAATACACATAATATAAATATATATATGTCATACATTATGTAAATATATATGTCATATATTATGTAAACCAAAATGTAATGATATATATGATATATATAATAGCAGTTAATATCAAATAAATAATATAATATTAAATACACATATATATACACACACATGCATTGTGTATATATAGCTTTGGTGTTTCATTTTTATATTTACATATATAAACAGATGGTATGTGGGCATACCTCAGAAATATTGTGGGTGTGGTTCCAGACCATTGCAATAAAGCCAATATTGAAATAAAAACATTATGAAATTTTCTGTTTTCCAGTGCATGTAAAGTTACATTTACATTATGTTGAAGTCGATTATGTGTGCTATAATGTTATATCTAAAAAAAGACCCCAACAATGTACATACATTAATTTTTAAACAATTTTCTTGTTAAAAAATACAAAGCATCATTTGACCCTTCAGTGAGTCATAATTCTGCTTGTGGAGGGTCTTGCCTCCCTGCTGATGGTTGATGACTGCTCAGGGTGATGGTTGCTGAAGGTTGGGGTGGCCGTGTCAAGTTCTTAAAATAAGATAATGAATTTGCTGCATCAATTGACTCTTCTTTTCACTTGAATACATAGAGACCATTGCAGAGTTATTAACTGGCCTGGTTTCAATGTTCTTGTAACTCAGGGAATAGGGAGGCCCAAGGAGAGTGAGAGAGCCTGAAAATAGCTGGTCAGGGGAGTGATCAGAACACACATTAATCAAGTTCCCTGTCTTATGCAGGCGTGTTTCGTGACACTCCAAAATAATTACAATAGCAACAGCAAAGATCACTGTTCACAGTTCACCATCATTGATATGATGATGAAAAAGTCTGAAATTTGGGGAAATTTACCAGAGATATGATAGGAGCATGTGCTGTTGGAAAAATGGCATCTATAGACCAGGTTATTACAGAGTTACTACAACCTTCAGTTTGTCAAAGGTTATAATATCAGCAAAATACAATAAATAAAACAAATTATACCTGTATAGGCATAAGTGTGTACATATATTTTTTGATGTTTGTTATTATCTATGCAAATACATACACACATATATGTCTATATCATAGGTCCAGTCCTTAGTGTTTTTTATTGATCGAAAGAAAGTACATGTTTCTACTGTTCCACATCCTAACTCGCTACCCATTTCTTTCTAGATCTTGGGAGCTGTAATTCTCGGGTTTGGAATATGGATTCTGGCCGACAGAAGCAGCTTTATCTCCGTCCTGCGTAAGTTTCCCATTTGGCTTCTTCTGCTGTGGTTGGTTGGGTTAAGGGGGAGACCTAGAGAGTGAGAGAGACATCTGGGACCCCTTTTAATCATGGGCCATTCTCCTTATTATAAAAAGTCAGTCTCTGTTGGTAACCCAGGGAGAAGGATAAGTGTTGGAGACTCAGTCAGTCCTTTCCTCTGATTTGGGTACTAGGTATTTGATAGGTATGAAGTCCATTATTCTGAATATTTTGACTCCTCACTGACTTCTGGAGCCATATTAAGCACTGGACACGTGGCTAAGAGATAGGCCTTGGGTGGGTGTTTACTTTTGATAGAGACAGTCCTGCCATATGGATACAGTGCTCAGATTGAACTGAGAGGGGTGGAATTGAAAGAACCCTGAATATGAATTCAAATCCTACCTCTGACTCTAAATATCTCAGACAATCTCTGTGGACCTCATCTTCTTGTTCAATTTTTTTTTTTTTCTAAAATGGGACTATTTAAGTAATTCGTTTCCTCTGTTAATGTGGGCAATCTATGTTTTTGTAAATATTCATCCATTTCACTTAGATTATCATAGTTATTGGTACACGGTTGGACAAAATAGTTCCTAATTATTGCTCCAATTTCCTCTTCATTGGTGGAAAGTTCATCGTTTTCATTTTTGATACTAACAATCTGATTTTCTTTTTTCCTTTTTCTGATCAAATTAACTAAAGGTTTACCTATTTTGTTGATTTTTTCATAAAACCAATCTTAGTTTTATTAGTTCAATAGATTTTTTTTTACTTTCAATTTTATTAATCTCCCCTTTTATTTTCAGAATTTCAAATTTGGTATTTACTTAGGTGGGGCTTATGTTCTTTGTCTAGCTTTTTTAGTTGCATTGGATTTCATCTTCTTAATCTGTAAATTGACAAATTGGGCAAGGTGACCTCTTGGTTCCCTTCCAGTTCTAACCATGGGGGGGGCCATGAGGGTTTAAATCCTGCCTCTGAAACTTAGTGCCAAGACATAGAAGCTCGCTTTTGTCTCAAGCAAATCCCAAGGATTTATCTACTTACTAAGTCATAGCTGAATTTCAAGAGTTCCCATAAAAACAAAAATCACAGATACTTCTCGAATTTGAGTTCTGATATAACCTATGCTTGAAACACTGGGATAGCACTGAGAAGACCTGGGTTCTAAGCTCAACTTGACTCCTGGTCTGCTGTAGATAGGACTTTAGCAAAGTCTTTTTACTTTGTGTGCCTCAGTTTCTTTCCTTTGTAAAAAGGATAACAATGATTTCTACTCTTTCCATGTTCACAGGAATGCCTTGCGGGTCAGGGAGACATCAAGCAATGTTCATTGTCTATTATGTGCCATCAATAATGAATCTGGGTCATAGTTCATGGGTGGGAAGGGTATGGTAGTATTTTTATTTTGATGTAGATTTGATTTTATTCCCAGTGTAGAAACTCTTTCCATTGTTACAGATTAGAAACTCACTTGTAATCAATCAATAAAGGTCTCTTTAGGGCACTGTCCCCAAAAGTTAAGTAAGGCGCACATGGCCACAGAGATAAAATTTTAGCCCCCAATTTCCTGCCTCCAAATCTTGCCCTTTCTCTACTATGCCAGGATACCTTTCAGCATAAGCCTGACAAGTATCTCCAAGTTCCAAGTTCTTTTTAAACAATAGATTTTTACTGGCATCTTTTGTTTTCTGATCTAAGAGATTCCCCCCTCCACCTCCCAGATTCCTTCTCCTCTCCCTTCCAGAGAGCCACCTCTTAGAAGGTGGTTCTTCTTAGAACAAAGAATTTCCGAGATCTTAAAAAGCTCATTGAGCCCAGGATGTTTTTAAAGATGTAATTATTTGATAGAACAGGGTAGCTTTTTCAGAACAAAAAGCCTGAACTGGAAGAGTTGAGTCCTGCCTCTGATGCTAACTTGCATGGTCTTAGGGCAAGTCTAGGCACCAGGCTGGACCTATTTGTCCCTCACTTTCCCTATTTGTAAAAATGAGAGATTTACATGCAAACCTACCGATTTTCAACCATCTGTTGCTCAATTCTACTTGGAATTTTTCAGGCGCAATTAGAACCCAATGTGTCCAATATTAAATTCCCATCCCTTTCTCTTCCTTCATTCTCAACTTCCCTATTTCCTTTGATGGGATCACCACCCTTCTGTCAGCAAGATTTAAGAAACTGAAATCATCTTTGGCTCTCCCCTCTTCCTCACCGTCTACATCTGATCCATTCTTTGTGATAGTTCCCTCTCTAAAATTCATCTTTTCGCTGTGTAAACAAATACTGTTCTCATCCAAATCCTCATTATTCTATATGAACCTTCCTAAATGTTCTCCCTGCTCTTGGGTCTACTTTTTTCAATTCATCCTGCATACAGTTACCAAAATTTTATTCTAGATAGACAACTTGGAACCAGTTTCTTCCCTACTCAAAAACCTGCGAGGGATCCCAAATGCTTATAGGCTAAAATCTGGAATCCTCAGTTCTCGCATTGTCCCTAGTCTATATTCCCAGTCTTATTTCACTTGACTCCCCTCAATTCCCTCTATATTCCAGACAAATCCAACTGTTGGCTGTTCATAGATCTTTCCAGCCACCACCCCTGCCTCGATGCCCTTGTAAAGGCCGTCCGCGACCCCTTCCATATTAAATGCACAACCCTCTGCTTGGAAGCCTCCAATGAGGAGGAACCCACTATTTCTCGAGATGGCTCATCCCAGGTCTCATTTTTAGAATGCTTTTCCTGACATTGGCCCCAAATATGCCTTTTTGCTTCAAGCATCGCTCTGGAGTTAAGTAGGACAAATCTGTCACTGTTCAATATTATTATTATTTAAGCATTTGAATATTGCCACTAAGACCTCTGGTCCCCTTCTCCCGGCTGAACATCCTGAGTTTCTTCAGCTATTTCTCATTTAGCAGGGATGTAGATAAGGGGACAATGGCTAGGAAAGGAGCTTGGAAGGTATCTTTCCATTTTGTACATGAGGAAATTAAAACAATTAAGGGTATTATGTGTCAGAGACAAAATTTGAACTCGGGTCCCCTGGCACTAGAACCAGAGTTATTTCCATGGGGTCGTGGTCTGGAGGCCCATTTCCCCTGGGAGAGAAAGGGTCTACATAAGCAAGGCTTGAAGTAATCTCATGCACCTGGACACAAACTCTGTTCTCTCCCAGTTCTCCATCCCAGCCTTTGCTCTCTAGCCCACTCCCCGTCCTGGCTCAGCAGAGAGTTGTGTTTATCGCTTCTCTCCCTCTTCCCCACACAGCTGCTGGACAGATTCAGGCCAGGGCTGATCTGGCAGCTGTTCCATTTGCATAAAGGAGAACTTCCACAGAGCCTGGGGTGGGGAGGAGCCCACACCTGTTGCCGCATCTCCCCCTAACAGAGGGGGCTGGGAAGCAGGGCCATCCTGTGTCAGCTGCCTCCGTGCTCCCGGGGGAGGAGGCTGGCCCCATTCTGGTCAGGCCTGAGCTACGCAATGGTTAGTTCTTCCGGGGGTTGAGGAGGGGTGGGGATTTCCTGCTTCAAGCTAGGATCCCTCTCCCCCAGCTGCGCCCTGTCTCCTCCCACCCTTCTGGTAACCTGAGCGCCTTTGCAAGGGACGCTCCTGCTTGGGGCCTGCTATGGTGAAAAGGGGCAGGGGAGGAAGGAGAATACAATCTCCCTGTTCTTGGCCCCTTGCCCACGCTTCCCAGGCACTGGTCCAGCAGGGCAAGGTCCAACAACCTCCCACGTTCTCGAGTTGGCACTCACATTGCAATGGGCTGTAGACGTGGGCTGCCTTGCTGTGGGGATGGGATCCTTCTCCCTGCTATTTCCAGTCCCCTCCTACCGTTCCAGTCTCCTCCCCGACACCTACTTTTTGATGCAGTGACACTGCCCTCCTGGCTATTCGGGAACAAGATGCTCCGTCTCTCAGCTCTGGGCATTTTCCTTCAAGCCTGGCCGACCCTGACCCTGGCTTTCTTTTAAGTCCCTCCTTCCCACAGGAAGCCTTCCCTAACCCCTCCTAATCTCACCGTTCTTTTCCTCTTTTATTTCCTCTTTGTCCTGTTCATACCTTGTTTTGTATACATTTGTTTGCTTGTTGTCTCCCTCATTAGATTACAAGCTCTTTTGAGGGCAGGAACTTTCTTTTGCCTCTTTTTGTATCCCCAGTGCTTAGCACAGTGTCTGGCACACAGCAGACACTTAATGTTTTTTCATTAGAGCGTTAAGTGCTGACTTCTGATTCAGAAGATCAAAGTTCCAAGTCCAGGCTCATTTGATTACTGGCTATACGACCCTGAGCAACCTTAGACTATCAGATTTGGGAGGTGACTGAAGATATCTAATCACAATAAGGGCTAACATTTATATTTAATTATATGGCATATATAATATTTATATAAAATGTATTTTTTATATTACATTTACATACATTTATTTACATATTATATTTGTAAACGCCATATACATGTTTTCCACTTAATTCTCACAACCTGGGACATAGGTGCTATTTTATCCCCATTTTACAGATGAGGAAACCGAGTCAGATAGCAGTTAAGTACCCAGGGTCACACAGCTAGTAAGTGCGTGAATACAGGTTTTCCTAATTCTGGGCTCAGTCCTCTATCCCCTGAAACACCTAGCTGCCACTGCTTAAACCCGTTCCCTAATAAGGATCTTTGTACATTCTATCCTCCCAAGTGGGCTTTGCTCGGGTAGCTATCTTTATAGCAGTTTGATCCATTTTGGGAAAACTTTCATGTCCATTGGAAGTTATTTTTTTTCCCCAAGGGTTGGGGCTCGAGTGTCTCTCATCCTCTTATTGCAGAATGGATGTGACTATCCATCCCTATTGGCATCTGTCTTGCCCCTGCCCCTACAAGAATCCCTGGGCCTTGCTGCCTTCCCCGTTGCTGCGATCTCCTATAAGTGATCCTTGTCTCAATTAAGAGCATGAGCTTTGTGAGAGCAGGGATTGTCTCATGTTTCAATTTATATCCTCAGGACTAAACACAGTGCTTGGCTTACAGTAAGGGCTTAAAGGCACTCAGCTTTTCCATTCGGTTTTTATGTGAGACTAAAATCTTCCTCTATAAAACACCCGCTCTGTTGCTCCTGCTTTTTCCCTGTAGGGCTGAGCAGAAAAGTTTATTTCTTCTTCTACAGAGACTTGGAAACTGCTATTGTATGTGCTTGTGTGTTTGTCTTCTGGGCTAAATTGGTCCAGCTCCTTTGATGTTCAAATGGCACTTTTTGAAAAAATGTAATACCGAGAACTGATCTCCAGGGGACACAGATGACAAAGACATTGGGGAAGCTCTGCCATCTCCCTAGTTTGGGATTACTCCAATCCCCTCAGCCTGGAGGACATTTTTTTTTAAGTTATCATTCAGTTGAGTTCAGCCAGCATTTATGAAGCATCAGCTCTATACAAGGCACCTGAGGGCACAGATAGGAAAAGGAAACAGCCCTAGAGTCTCCAAGGAATTCTCTTTCTCCTGGAAGTGGGCCCCACAACTCGAGAGCTGGTCGGTACTGACTATGAGCCAAGCAATGTGCTGAATACTTGGTGAATAATATCTCATTGATCTTCACAGTAACCCTGGGAGGCAAGTGAAATCATCTCCATTTTGCAGTGGGGGAAACTGAGGCAGATGGAGTTTAAATGACTTGTCCAGAGTCACAAAGAGAATGTCTGAGGCCAGGTTTTAATTTTGACTCCAGACCCAGTACTCTGTACTGTCTCTGATACAAAGGCAGAAGTTACAGCATCAAGTTTGGAGAAAGATGAGTGGGCTAGTGCTGCTGGAGCGTAGAGTGCGTGGAGGGGAATGGACCATAGGGAGACTGGAAAGGGAGGAAGCTATGAAGAGCTTTAAATGCCAACAAGAGAATCTTACATTTAATCCTGGGTTAATAGGGAGCCACTGGAGTTCTGGACAGGATCATACTCGCATGTTAGGAAATTCCTGGCTCTGACCCTGACTATCTTGTTCAAGTGACTTCCAGAGGGAAGGTCCTTCCTATCCATTGGGATGAGAAAGGGGAGGGGAACTGAGGAAAGAAGACCACCAAGAGGTCAGTGCAATAGTCCAGGTGTGACACAATGTGCTGCTTCTGAAGGGCCCTACGTCCCAGCCAAGATCTTTCCCCAGGGATTCCTGGGAATTTTTCCTTGGGCCCACAGGAGTCTGAACATGTCTATAGAGAGCAAGGAGATCATTGACTTCTTACAATCAGTCTTTCACAGTCAGTGAATCCTGATTTACTCCATTATAGAGTAACTGGGTTTTTTCTTTTCTGTTTTAAAAAATAGACTTTGTTGGTATTTATTATTCTGGAATTATTTAGATTGCTCCCTTACATCATTCCCCTTCTCCCTTCCAGAGATCCGTCTCTTAAAACAATATAGCATTTTCAAGGAGTAATTGAGTCTGACACCATTCCATCTGCTGAAAGGTGGAGGCAACCAGTTTGTGACTTGTTTGCCTCTCTCCTTCCTGAGCTGCCCTTTTGGAGTGGGAAGGCCCTGTCATCATCATTAGTGATGTCACTAAGGTCTTTCATCTGGTCCTTGGACCTGCTAATTAACCCTTCACCGGGGGCAAAAGATTTAAGTCATTGAAAGACTCTTCTCCCATGACCTACAAATAGGGAAACCGAGGCACATCTCCTAAGCTTCCTGTCTCCTCACAGTCTCTTCTGCCTCTTTCATCTGATGATTCCTGCATCACAAACAAGTACTTACCTCATGAAGCTTCCCTGGGAGCTAGGTGGGTGGCAGACAGGTAGCTTGTCATCCCCAGCTATGCAGACTAGCCGGAGGCCGAGTTAATGAGTGAATATGGAGCAGCAGCTTTGTAGCAGATTGGAGTTACCTTTCATTCTGGGTTGGGGAAGCTTGGTTATAGAATCATTTGCCCCAAGGTATCTTAGACTGTGCCCACGTTCTTGGTACGTTGGGCCAAGAGGAGCCCTCTCCCCCACCTAACACCATCAGTTGCCAAGTCCTGTTGATCCCATCTCTAGATCAGCTCCCAAACTCATCCCCTCTTCTCTATTCCCACTGGAACCATCCAAGGACAAGCCCATGCCCAGTTACAAATGCATTCTCTCATCGTCCTCCCCCCTTCCTTAGGAGCAATTAGATTTCCCAATAGATAGAGCACTGGATCTGGAGGAGGGAAGACCTGACTTTAACTTGGCCCTTTGACATTTTCTAGGTGTGTGATAATGGACAAGTCGCTTCACTTCTGTCTCCCTCAGTTTCCTCATCTGTAAAAATGGGGATTATAATAGCACCTACATCCTGGGGCTATAATGAGCATGAAATGAGATCACATTCCTAAAGCATTTCACTAATTTTAAAGTGCTATGTAGATGCTGGCAATTATTACAATCATTACATACAGATCTAGCAGGTGGGAGGTACATGGAATTTTAGCTGAGTCTTCAAGGAAGCCAGGGAAACTCGGGAGGTGGAGGTGGAAGAGAAAGAATATTTTAGATGTAGGGGACTGTCTTTAAAGTTGGATGGGGAGGAAATGGGCAAAACCTAGAACTATAGCCACAGAACGTTTTCCTTTCCCAGGTAATTAATTAAAGCAAGGATGGGCAGTAAAAGCTTCAGAAGTATCTTTTAAAGAAATAAATAAAACATAAATGTTGTCCAGTGGTAGAACAGACTGCCTCCCAAAATGCTCTGGAAGTCTCCCATCAGAGCCTGGTTCACCACTTATCTGTAATATGGATGAAATCCTCGGTCATGAATGGATTGGCATACGGGAGGTCCTGTCTAGCTCTTAGCGTTTGTATTTTAGACTCCTCAACCCAATGTTCTTTCCACTATAGAATTGTCTGTTTTAATTATTTGACCTATGACTTCATTAGATTAGGAAACTCCCCAGTGAGGAAAGTCCCTCTACCCATACAGAGATAGACAACTATTTTGTAACTCAATGTCTTAGTTGCTTAGGTCACGGAAGAGTCAAAGGACTTGGCTGGTATCACGTAGTCAGAATAGATCAGAGATGAGTCTTGAACCTGATCCTTACTCTCTATCCACTAGGCCAGTCTGCCTTTCTTTGTTTTCATAGGACCGTGAAATCTCAAAATTTCATGGTCCTGGCTTCCCCATGAAGTTGGGAGACCTGGATTCAGCTACCATCATTGCTCATTCTATTATCACCTGTTAAACACCTACTATATACCACTTCACTCGGGTCTCAATTTCCTCCTCTGTGAACTGGAGATATTAATCCCTGCCTTGCTCCCTGCAGGACTATTAAGACCAAACATGGTAACATTTAGGTGGAAGCCATGTTGGTCAGGAAAAAATACTCCCTCTGCAAGTAAAAGCAAGTGATTTTTCATACAGTTCTCTGCTTTGGTCCCCATTTCCTATTCTGCAGTGACTTGGGTGTAGGGAAAAACCAGGGAAGGAATGATTATCTCCTATTCTTTTTTCCCCAGAGAACTCCAGCAACATGAAGATCGGGGCCTACGTCTTCATTGGAGTTGGGGCCATGACCATGATCGTGGGTTTCCTGGGTTGTGTCGGTGCAGTCAATGAGATCCGATGCCTCTTGGGGATGGTGAGTGATCCCCCTGAGGAGGACCCTTCCCCTGTCTTCCACCACATCCTAATCTGGAGGCCCTGGATGCTGATGTTTGTGGGATGAATCCTTCATCAGCACACGCTTCTTCCTATCGGAGGGAGTCCTTGTGCCTTTAGATTGACTTGTACATGAGACCTAGCATAAGGGCCCTCCCAGTATTCACGTCAGCAGCGTGGCTTGACTAGCTCTGTCACTGTGAACCTCGCTTCCTTGGATCTCAGTTTCTTTACCTGTAAAGTGAGGAGGACTGATTAGATGGGCATTCAAGCTCCTCCTAGCCCCAGCCCTTCACGCAGTATGGCTTTGACCCAGGTTAGCTGAGAGCTTTTGTGGATGTCCTACCCCTCATATCCATTGCTTTACCTTTCCAGTACTTTGCTGTCCTCCTTCTGATCCTTGTGGCCCAAGTGACAGCTGGAGTCCTCGTCTACTTCCACTCAGATGAGGTAAGTCCTATTCTTTGCCTAGAAAGATCCTGAGGATGGGCATGTACAGGCCGTGACCAACCTTCATTAGCAACCCTTTCTTTTCACTACTCAGGGGAAGGATCTTGAGTAGTCTAGGCTAATCTAAGTAAACTTTTTGGTCTCAGGATCCCTTTAAACTGTAAAGTTTACTGAGAACCCTGCTCCAAGAACTTTTATTTACATGGGTTCTCTGGTTGCTTCTAGCTCTAACTTCCAATTTTGATATCCTATGCCTTGAGATCCCTTCCTGCTCTGATATTCTCCCTTCTATGGACCCTTTCATTGCTATCATTCTGTGATCCAATTTCCTTTCCAGCTGTCATATTTTATGAGTCTACCAGTGATCCCAATGGAAGTTGGGGTAGTAGATGATCTAGAACCTAAGTTTTGGCTTTGGCTAGCCTGAACTGCCTCTTCTAGGCCATCCCACTTTACGAAGTCACAGAATTTTAAAGCTGGAGGGCACTTCCAATCCACACCTGAAGAAGCTCCTCTCCAACTTAGTCCCAAAGTGATCATCCGAGTTCTGATTGAAGATGGCCAGTGAGGGCGAAGCTCTTGGTACCAAGGTAGCCCAATTCCTGAGGGCTCAAAGTATTCGGTAGGAAGTTTTTCTTGCCATCAAGGCTGCATGTGCCACTACTGATTCTAGTTCTGCTCTCTGGTCTGAGCAGATTAGTCTTGATTCCTTTGTCACTTCAGATTCCATGCATTTCCCTTAGCTGTCTTTTTACCTGGAAGTCTGCCCCTTCTCATTTTCTCCTCTTAGTTCCATTGAGTTCCTTCAGCTGAGCTCAAATCTCCCCATCTTGTACAAGAAAACTTTCCTGATCCTCCTTAGTGCTAGATTCCTTCCATTTTGGGGACTAGGTAAAAGTGGCCATTCTCTGCCTCATTTCTTGCCTTAGTCACTGAATGGGTGTTGCCTCAATTAAACAGCCCTGTTAAAGCCTTAGCTTAAAAAGGGCAGGGTCTCCCCCTGCATCCAAGTCCATCTCCAGTCCTCCTGATCTATGTTTTACCACTGAACCCAGGTAGCTCCGGAGGGGAAAGTGAGGCAGGTGAATCTGCACAGCCCTCCCCCACTTGAATCAATTCCCTGGCACATCATGGTATCATCTCCTCACTCTCATGGTCCTTTTTGAGAATGAAAAACAAGCCATAGTCTCCCATTTGTCCTGAATCTATCTTACTGCTTGATTTTTTTCTTCATTAGGATGCGAACTTCTTCAAGGCAGGGACTTTTGGGGGGCATCCTTAGCAGTTGGTACAGTGACTGACTGATGCTCTTTGGGAATGAGTCCCTGCTTGATACTTCCCGTGCTTTTCCCGGTCCAGAGTGGGATGGAGGAAGAGACAAGCTCACAGGGGTCTTGCTCCCTAACTTCCCAGCAGTTGCCTTTGCTGGTGTAATCCAGTCTTCCTGAGAAAGGGGCTGCCTCCCTTGTGGGAGGGGAGGGTGTGAAGGTGCTGGCTGACTGCAGGTCCCTCGGCCCCAGCTTAGACTGGGCCGTAGTCCAGCCTCGAAATCCCCTAGAGTCTCTTTCCATTCCTCTTTCCTACATCCATTTTTTCCCTCCATGTAGTGGAAAATAGGAGGAGTCTCTGGGAATGGGGTCAGGAAATTTGGTGGTCGGAAAGAATCTGAGTTGAAGCGAAGCCCGGTAAAGAACAGGGTAGGGAGATGCTCTCAGGCCGGTTTCTGCTGGTCTCTGCCAGGACTCGGGCCCAGAGCCTGGGAGAAGGGCAGAGGGAGCCCCAGAGCCTGGGAGAAGGGCAGAGGGAGAAATGGCGGCTCTTCTTTCTCATCATTCTGCTCTCCCTTGCTGGAATGACCTTCACTGACTTTCCAGGCAGGAGAGAAGAAAAAGCAGCAATGAACATGAAAAAGCAAAAACAAAAACAAAAGCAGCCCTTGCAAAACCGGGGGCCTGACGTCTGACTCTCTCCTTGGCCCCCTCCTATCTCCCTCCTTGACCCTCAGTTTTCCTCTTCTTTAAAATGAGTGAGTTGGATGAGCCGGCCTCTGAAGTCCCTTCTAACTCTGTGATCCTACATCAGTTTCTTTCTGGACCTCAGTTTCCCCATCTGTAAAGTGAGGGGTTCGTGAGTGACAGCTTCCTCTTTCTGGGACTCCATTTCCCCATCTGTAAGATGGGGCAGCAGCCCCCTGAGACCTTCCCCAGCTCGAAATCTCTGCCCCGCACCGCTGACCTTGCTCTGGATGCCTCGAGGAGCTCAGGGCGCCCACCCGAAGCGCCTGCACAAGACACGGGCGGGAAGGGGTTTTCTCTGGTGCAGAGCAGCCCGTGTGGGAAGCCCTGCTCACGCCAGCAGGAGCCCCGAGGGAGCCCGAGGGATGGTCTGTCACCTGTCCCCGCCCCCACTCAGCTCAGGTTTCTGCATCAGTGCCGGGGGCTGGAGGGGAGAGTGGCCAGAAGGCAGAAGCGGTGGGGAGGGAGGGGTCCTTTCTGTTCCCCTTTGGGGCGGGAGAAGGAAGTTGTGGCTGAGACCAGGGGGAGAGTAGTTCCAGTCTCCGTGGCAGGCTGAGGCCTGGCGGCTTGGGCTCAGAGAAAGCTCGGAGCTTGTCCCTGTGTGAGATTCGATTCCACATCTGGGACTTTGCCCCCGAGCCAGGAGCTGAGACAGGCACCATCAGTGGGTTGTTAGGGATAGTGTGTGTGTGTGTGTGTGTGTATGTGTGCGTGAGAGAGAGAGAGACAGAGAGACAGAAACAGAGAGAGACAGACAGAGACAGAGAGAGAGAGGAGACAGGGACAGAGACAGAGACAGAGAGAGAAAGAGGAGACAGGGACAGAGACAGAGAGAGACAGGGACAGAGAGAGAGAGAGAGAAAGAGAGACAGAGACAGAGAGAGAGACAGAGACAGAGACAGAGAGAGAAAGAGGAGACAGGGACAGAGAGAGAGAGACAGAGACAGAGAGAGACAGGCACAGAGAGAGAGAGAGAGCGAGCGAGAGCGCAGGACTGGGAAAAGTTAGTCAAACATTTAGTAGGCACCTGCTGTGTGCCAGGCACTAGGTGATAGGAAGACAAAGACAAAGTGAAACGTTCCCTGATCTCAGGGATGAACTTGGGGAGACAGAACGGATCAATAAACTCGGATCACAGGCACCCTGGATCAGGGACGGCAGGAGTTCAAATCAGGCTCAGATATTTGCTAGCTGTATGATCCTTCGTGGGGCACTTAACCCCTGTGTACCTCAGTTTCCTCCTCTGTGAAATGGGGGTAAGAGTAGCATTTCCCATCAAGGCTTTCTGTGAGGATATGCTTTGCAGCCCTTGCTGCACTCTGGGAGTGCTATGAGAGTACAGAGGAACGAGGCTCTCCATGAGCTGGGCTGGGACAGTCAGAAGGCATAACAAGGGAGAGCATTTGAGACCTCCTCAGCTCCTGCACAGAATTGGGGATCCCTTCGGGGTTACGGCATTCTCAGCCCCCTCTTAGTGCAGAATTCCCAGATAAAGAGGCTCCATCTGCTCCTAAACGCTGGACTCTTCGGGAGCCAGAGGCCCAGAGTGGCCAGTGGTGAGAGCACAGAGGCTTGGGCCTTCCCTTCCTTGTGTAGCTCAGGGCCTGTTGTAAAATCTTGGGTAGAAACAGCCCTGCCTTCATCCCTCTGTGTGGTGTCAGGGCCTCTGGGGTGTGAAATAGGGAAGTTGGGGTCACTCTGGGCCCACACCTGGGATATAAATAGAGCAGAACAGCAGAGCTAAAGGCTTGAAGGGTGTTTAGAGCATGGCAAAGAGGGGTGAGCCCAAGTATATCAAATGGAAGGAGCAGGAAGGACTCTTTAAAGGGAGAGGCACCCTACTATGTGCCAGGTATAGGGGATAAAGAGCAGACCCAGAATCAGGGGGGGTCTGGCTTCCAGTCCTGCCTCTGGCAGACCATTCCTTCTCTTGGTGCCCCAGGTCTCTCTAAGGTCTGAGTCCGAGATCCTCACCGTGGGAGATCCTTCCCTCAGTGAGTGAGGCACTGTGCTAAATGCCGAGACAAGATGACATGACCATGTCCTCAAGGGGTTTACACATGACTGGGATGAAGAACTGAAACAGAGAGAAGGAAATATGAGTACAACAGGGGAGTGACAGCTGGGAGCAGCAGGGGAGACCCCATCATAGTTGGAAGGTTCTGAGCCTTGGAGGGGAGGCAGGGAGGCAGGTGGAGCCCAGGGAGCTGTCCACACTCAGAGAGACTGGCCTCTGATCCACTCTCTTTGTGACTGTTTCCCCTTGGGTTTAAACAAATAGGAACAGGCCAAGCCTGAGCTAGGGCCCCCCAATCCACTGCCTCCACTGGGCTCTCCTTTAATCTGTGTTTAAAGAAAAGCAGAAATCTTCCTTTTGGCCTCCTGGCCCCAGAATCAGAAACTGCATGTGCTTTTCCTGTGCAGGGCTTCTCCTCTAGCCCCCTTGTGTTTCTCAAGAAGGAAAGGGGGGGGGCCTTTCCTTGGCTCCTCCAGCCCCTAGAGTTTGGGGCCAGGCAGATTCTACAGCATGCTCAGGGGGCCAGTGTCCTTGAGGTTAGGCAAGGGACTGGAGGGGTGCTCAGGAAGCAGCCAGGGGAGCCGGCCTTCTTGTATTCTGGAGATGCTGACCTCCCTCCCTCCCTGAGGGAGGCTCACAACACTCATTTACATACAGGTCTGTTTCCCTTTATTCGAACATGTTCCTGAAAAGCTGCAAATAATGAGTCAAGTCCTATGTTAAATGTGCTTTGAAAGCCTCCTGAGGTGAATTGTTTTAGGGAAGCATTCACCTTCTGATTTATAGTTAAAAAAAAAAATCCACCTCTTTGTTCATCAGATTTGCTAAATGTTGGAATAGTGCTGAGGGACTCAACTGGATCTTCTGTGTGTTTCTGACTCGTAGAAAAACTCATAGTTTTTGATCCGGGCCTGTGATTTCCTCGATATGGGGAACTCCTGGTGTGGAAACTCCCTCCCAACATATTGGAAACTCATCCATTGTCATAGAAAGTTTTCTGAAACACCAAAAAGTTAGATGAATCGTTGCTAATCACCCAGCCTCCCAGTGGCTCAGACTCAGCTGTAGTTGGCAGGAAGAGGGGGAGGAGGTGTTATAGCCACAATTCTTGTACAAAGATGAGTTGGAGGCACTGGGGCTGTAGAAAAAATGTAGGAAGGAAATGATAATCACATTGGAAAAGTCCTGTCCTGTGAAAGAAGGGCGAGCTTTGTTCTGCCTGGCCCCTGAGGGCAGAACCAGGAGCACTAGGTGGCAGGTAGAAGGAGGAAACACTTGCTAACAATTGGAGAAGGAATGGGCTGCCTTGGCAGGAAGAACCTTTTTCTTCCCTGGAAACTCAAAAAGAGGCCTCTCAGGTGCCTTATGGGAAGAGAGAGCTCCTGAATCTCAGTATGGGTCAGACTAAAAGGCTTCCCTAGTTCCTTTAAAGTGGGGGGTTCCATGATTCTACAGTTCCAGTTGGGTGATCTGTCCTGCAATGGAGGAAGGGCTCAGGCCAATGCTATTTCAGGTCCTTTCATAGAGATCTGAGAGCTTTGGGGCAGTGCTGTGTGATGGCCAAGGGGGAGGCGGTTCCAAGTAGGTTTCCTGGGAGAGAGGAGGTACTTCATGGCTCGGTGAGCAGGGATGTCTCTTCTGAGCTGGTAACAGGTTGTCAGTGTGGATTTAGAAAGGACGGGGCCATCCCACCTTTTGTATCTGGAAGCCTCCTGAGATAAGACTAGTATTGGAGGATAGGGGAAATTTTGAAATAAGATCTGGACATCACTTGACCCAACTCTCATGCTGCTTTGCCCCACCTCCCCAGGTGAAGAAGGAGATGAGCAACATAGTGGAAGAACTTATCCAGAACTACGACCCTGACAACTATGGAAAGAAAACTGTTCAGGATGCTTGGGATTATATCCAATCAGAGGTATGATGTTAGGGGAGAGGGGAGTGGGACTGGAGCTTCTGAACTTCCTGTACCATCTGTGCCTTTTTGAGACAGACTCCTGGGCATGGATGATGTCTGTTTGGAGACTGGGAGGAGGAGGAGGGGAAAATGGCAGGAGACTGCTCTGACTTCCACAAAGGTGGATATCCCTCATCTGTCATCCTGGGCTGGGGAATAGCAAGGGTCCGGGCAAGTCTTGTTGAAATGTATGAAAATGCCTTCTTGGACCTCAGTGGGCACTGTGGGAATCCTGGGTGCTTTCCTTCACATCACAGTAGAAATGGGCCAACACAGGAACATAAGGATGGTCCCTCTCCCTTTATAAAAAGAGACAAAAATTGGAAAAAACAGAAAGGAAGACGAAGGATCATGCCCACTGAAGAATGAAATATTTGGTGTAGGAAACAGTTTAATAGAAAGCTTACTAGAACAGAAGTCACTTAACTTCTCTCTGCCTCAGTTTCCCCAGCTCTGAAATGGGAACAATAACAGCAGCTACCTCACAGAGTTGTGAGAATCAAATCAGAGATGATATTTGTGAAGCTCATTGCAAGCCTTTGGGTTTTCTGGGGATGCAAAGTCCCGTGATCTCTGATTATTATCTGTGTGGTCTTGAACAAGGCACCTCCTCTATTAAAATAATGGGATCAGCTTCTAGGGACCCTAAGGTTGAGCTTTAAATGTCTGATATTAGAAGTATTGTGTATTAGTGGGGAAAACTCTCGATTAGAGTTTGATGTTGCAGAGAATATTGCAGTCAGATGATCTGGATCACGCTCTCTGTGTGACCTTGGGTGAGAATCTCGGGGTCAGAGGATCATAGAGCTAGAGATGGAAGTGACCTCAGAGGCGGTCCGGTTTAATCTCCTCATCTACCAGAGGAGCAAGCAGAGACCCTCGTTCATCTGCTAGAAGAGGAAACTGAACCCCTTCCCCCATCTTAGAGAGGAGGAAATCCAAGGGCAGGAAATTGAGCAATCTGTCCAAGACGGCAGAGGTAGTGAATGTCAGCGCTAGATACTGAGCCAGTCTTTGGGCTCCGGTCAGTGATTTCCCCACTGCCCCACGGCTCATCACTCTGGGTCTCGGTTTTCTCGACTAAAATGAGAAGTTTGGGGTAAATGATCTCTCAGTTCCTTCCCAGCTCTAAATCTGCAGGGAGACGGCTGTAGAGTCCTTCCCTGGCTTTGGGGGAGCCCGACCACATTTGACAACCTCGGGGCACCCCCTGCTGGCTCCAGGAGCTAATGCACCTCAGATGGTGGCAAAATGCAGGGATGCGGAGAATTTCGGTGCTGACTGATTTGAGGGACTTTGTGGTCCAAAATGGGACTGGTGGGTCCTGTGGTCCAGTCCCCTTAATATGGATGATGAAACTGAAGGAAGTGAATTGATCCGATGTTGCCCAAAGAATCTGCAGCAGAATGGGGACTAGTTCATACAGGCTGGTTATCACTTACCCCTGACCTAGACTCCAGGGGCATTTGATAATCTGGGTTTCTCTCTTTACAAGAAGGACAAATCCTCTCTACTACAGAATCCTTGAGACAGAATTGTATAGCATCCTCAAGTGGTGGGGAACTCACTACCTCCTAAAGCAGACCATCCTCTTCCTGGACTGGAAGGAAGGGCATGTAGAAGGGAGGATTTTTAATCTGGGAGCAGGACTATCAGAGCTGGGAGGGAGAGGAGAACATTGAATGTTAGAACTGAAGGGAACAAGAGAATATGTCAAGAGCTGAGGGGATCTTGGGGCAGAGAAGGTCAGAACTAGAAAGGGCTGGAGAACTTAGGATGTCAGAAACAGATGGTATATTAGGACAGAGTGTCATAGCCTTAAAACAATCTCAGAACTAGGAAAGGGCTTAGAATATAGAATATCAGAACTAGAAAGCTGAAAGGGCTTAGAATATAGACTATCAGAAAGGAAATTAGAATCAGCCCTGAGAGAGACAGGGGAACATGGAAGGTCAGAACTGAAAGGAACAAGAGAATATAATATCAGAGCTGAGGGGGATCTTGGGACAAAGAAAGTCAGAACTAGAAAGGGCTTGAGAACATAGAATGTCAGGTACAAATGGCATCTTAGAACAGAGTGTCATAGTCTTAAAACAATTTCAGAACTAGGAAAGGGCTTTCAATATGGAATATCAGAGTGAGAATTAGCACTGAAGATGGGGGAACATGAAGTGTTCAAGTTTGGAAGGACAGGAGAACACAGAATGTCAGAGCTGAAAAAGAGCTGAGAACAGAGAAGGTCAGACTTAGAAGAGAGGTTGTGGCCACGACAGGGTGAGTGCCCGCCCAAGGTCACATCCCTTGCCTGTCACAGAGTCCACTTCCGACGCAGAGCTCTGTCTCACCCTGTTCCTTCTGGGTGTGTGTTGGTGACAGGTGAAATGCTGTGGCTGGAACAGCTACCTTAACTGGACAGCTAACATCATACTCAGGAACAGGACATTCACCAGCTATCCTTGTTCCTGTGGCAATGGGGAATTTCCTGACATAGAACAGGAGGGCTTCAGGAGCGGCTTCTGCGTCTCCAACGGTACCATGATCGATGATCCCAGCAAGTGGCCCGTTTTCCAGAAGGTGCGTGAAGGGCTGGACTGAGAATGGAGCCTCCCCTCTTCCTTCCCTCCATCCCCAAAGAATGGGAGGGAGTGCCCGTCTCGAAGGGCCTGGTCTCCCCTTCCCCTTCCTCTTTCTCATCCTCTGACGTTGCTGTCTTTTCACCGTCAGGGTTGCATGGAGAAGGTGCAGAAGTGGCTAGAGGATAACCTTGGTATCATCCTCGGAACCTGCATCGGAGTGGCCGTCATTGAGGTTGGTTCCTCTTGCTCCGTCCGCCCCCAGGGATGCCCCCTTGAGACAGGGTGGCAGGTGGTAGAAGGACAAAGTAGGGGGTTCATGGAATAACCTTTCTCTAGTGTAGCCCAGGGAAAGGAGAGCCTCTCCTGCCCGTGTCACTCCCCTGAGCCCCTTCCTTTCTCTGTGGGAGTTGGACAAATGGTCTGTATGATCTCTTTCCCACTTTGAATCTCTGAGCCCAAAAGCTTCCCTTCTGAGTCTCATCCCCAGGCTGCTCACAGGGTGAAGATTTTGGACTGAGACTTCCTGAAGGACAGGACCCATTTTGGGGGGATGTTGCTTTCTTTCTTTGTGTCCCAAATGCTTAGAACAATGCCTGGAACGTAGTAGGCACTTATTCACTGACTGACTGACTGATAAAATTGTTGAAACCTAAAAACTCCTAAATCTATTCAAAGGATCATGGGTCATAGTCTGAAGCTGGAGGAGACATTAGAGGTCATTGAATTCAAGCTCATTTTACAGATGAGAAAACTGAGGTGACCAGTGCTTAAGGTCAGACAGATTGATAGAAAGTGTCACAAGTATGATTGCCAGACGCCCTTAAACAGAACACACACACCCTGCCCCCCAAAAGAAAAATGAAGCCTTAAGGAGGTCAGAATCATTGTGGGTACAGACCACAGTTCCCTGCAGTCTTGAGGATGGGTTGAACCAGAGCCACAACTTCCTGATCCAATAATCTGGACTGATTTGAATCCTGGAGACGCAGAGACCTCTTCCCATGATCTGACTCTGTGCTTGTGTTTCTCCAGCTCCTGGGGATGATGCTGTCCATCTGCCTGTGTCGGCACGTCCATTCGGAAGACTACAGCAAAGTCCCCAAGTACTAAGGGGGTCCTGACTGCCTCCTGTCCCACCCTCCTGCAGTGCAGGGCTCCGGACAATCCGGCTTTCTTGGGAGCCGTGACAGCTCCCGGCAAATCAAATTCCACCCCCTCCCTCGTTTGTGGCCTTCCCCGTTCTCCCTATTGTCACTTTCCCCAAATCTGGAAGCTGCCAGACCCCAGACCCCTCCTGTGGGCTCCGTCTGAAGAACCCCCTCCCCTGTTCTGCTCCCTTTGACCTTTACTCTTCCTTCTTGGTCTGTTTTCAGACCTCTCAGATGACCGGCTACTTGGAAAGATTTTCACTTTCTTCTCTAGAAGGACAGGAGTCTTCCTGTTTCTTTTCTCTCTCTCCCCTTGGCTCTGTCGAACTGCTTTCCTTCACACTTCTAACCAGCCACAGTTTGGCATGGGGCATTCAGCAGAATGGGCAGCCCCTTCTTTCCAAGACTAGACCGAAGTCTCATTGCCTTCCTCCTTCTCCCTGAGGAAACCATTGAGATAGAGCTTGTGGCTAGGGGCTGCCTAATGGCTGTCTCCCGCTGTCTCAGGGAAGACTTAGAAGGACGGGTTGGCTTTTCTCCAATATCACCCCTCTGTTAAGTTCTTATCCTGTCATTTAAGGCCCCCTGCTCCGTTCCCAGTGGCCCAGGTGAGCACCTGGTACCACCTGAGTGCCCCCTTGTGCTAAGTCAGCTGGAGGATTGGCCATTGGCCAAGAACTGGTACAAACCTGAGGGGGGTCACAGCTGTCTAGTCAGGACTCAGCATTAGCAGCCAAAAAAAAAAAGGTTACTCACCTAGTGCTGCTGAATAATAAGTCTCAGTGACAGCACCCCAACTGTAAGAAAGGAGGGAGAAATCTGTCTTCCTTAGATGGGTTCCATATACTGCTATTTGGGGGGTACCTGGGAAGACAGCAGTGACTGGCTATGAGTGTGTCTACATGTATGGGAAGAGGGATGATGGAAAGAAGGAATAATATGGCAACAAAATTAGCCTAATGTTTCTAGAAGTAGTAGCTTCCTGGGGAAGCAGGAAATAAATTGGCTTCCTTCTCTAAGAAGCTAGTCCCTTTCTCAGGTGGCATCTTCCTCGGAGGAAGTCCAGTGCCTTGGAGGGGAGGTAGATATGGGGAAGTTCTGTATGTACAGACTGAGAGGTTCAGAACCAGGCAAAAGGTAGAGAGCTCAGAAATAAAGTAGATTTGTAACAAATCTGATCCCAGTGCTGATGTCGTGGCGTGCTCAGGAACCTGTAGGGTATGGGAGGATCCTTGATGCTCCCTGAGATCTGGTAGAATGAAGAAATAGCTGACTTCCTTGGGTTAAGGGACTTGGAGCTACAAGATCTCCTGGAGATCCTGTCATTCAGTTGTAACATATCAACTCCTACCTGGGAAATGGGGAGCTTGATGGAGGACCCTCCAAAGGGCTAATAACTCAGACCCAAAGGGAATCAGGGCTTGCATGATCAGGGATGAGCCTTGGCACCCAAAAACCTTGTCCATGTGCTAACAGGGCAGATGGGAGCAAATTGGGAGATCTTCCTTGGCATAAAGGACTAAATCAAGTCTAAAGTCCTAGATCTTAATCCCTCCTGCAGAGACTCTCTTATTTTTGTCATTGGGTAACTCCTCCTCACCTCTCAACAGGCTGTTTTCTCCTAAGTGCAGAAGGATTGTGGGGTAATTTCTTTAGGTCTCCAATTTCTTTAATTCTCTAATTTCTTTAGGTCTCTCTCATTTCCCTAGGTCTCTTTTCTAGCTCAAACATTCTTAGATAGTATAGAGATGAAGGTGGCTTCTTGTACCATTACAAGAGCAAGTGGGGAAGCAGAGGCTTAGCTCGCCCTACAAAGGTGGCAAGCATCTGAGATGGGATTTGATTTCATCTTCCCACTGTGCACCATCAGCCATCCTTGATCAGAGGGACAAGACCACTTTGGGAGATTTGGGTGCAAGGAGTTGGAGGATCATGGTTGACTGCAGCCCGAATCCAGCAGGCGGTACTGTTCCCTTGGTCAGTCCTGCTCAGCCTGCCTTGGCAGGAGCACTGTGATCCAGGAAGGACCCCTATCTAATAACCTAGGTTGTTGTCTTTGCTCTCAAAGACGACCAAAATGAAATCGCTATATTAGGGTCGAGTCGCAGTGTGTCCGATGTGGTGGTCTCGGAATGCTCTGCCGTGGGTCGGACACAAAGAGTCCCTTTTAACATTTGGGGTGATTCTCTAACTCTGTGCATCTCTCATTTCCTTTGGGCTAATTCAGTTCTGCTTTGCTCATAGAGCACGGCCCCTTCTCTGATGGGGGCTACCATACTGGGCGGTCCTGTGCCAGTGTCCCCCTTGTCATGCAATCGTTCTAAAGTTAGTGAGAGAGACCTTGAGAGTGTCCTTGTATGGCTTTTCTGACCACCCTGTGAGCGCTTGCCCACAAAATAATTTGGGTGCTAAGTACCTAGATTGTTGTTTGTCCTTTGAACTCAGAAAGAACCATGACCTCAGGGATGCAAGTGAATTAGATGTAAGTCACCAGCCTCACCCTCCAGAGCCTTCTGGGTCCAGTGGCAAGATCAGGACTGGAGGTGCCTCTGGATGCAGTGGGAGAGCCCGGCCTTTTTAAGTCAAGGTCTTTAACGGGCCTGAGGGAACACTCATTTAGACTAAGGCTAGATTAGAAATGAGGCAGAGTGGCCTCTCTTACCTATATATATGTGTGTGTGTGTGTGTGTGTGTGAATATCAGTTTAATAGGAGAAGACCCTCAGGGTTTCTGGCCAAACAGAAAGAGTCACTACTTCCACTTCCAGTGCATCGCTGCCTTGGCTGTGGTCGAGGGGAATTGCTGTTCTGCTATAGATTGGACCACATGTTGCCTGAGGCAGCTTTAATTCTATGGACATCCATCTGACTTCCAAGGGAACCTTGATAATTGGTGGAATCATTTCAATTTTTCTAGAGCGGGGAGGACCCTTGAAGTTAGGTCTCTACTCTTCTGGATAGCCCTTAAATTCCCTGACTAATTTATGAGACAGAACTGTCAGGTTGTGACTGAGATCCAGAAGCAGTTGTCTGATGGTCCGTACACAACACAGAAGTACCCCTATAACTCTGACAAGATCCCCAAATCCCAGGAAGCCTCATTCTAGTACAGCCCCAATATGGCAGCTCAGGCACCTCACTGCTGGTTTTCCACATCAAATCCAGCCCACTTGAGTATCTCCCATGAGTATCTGCTGGCTGTATGAGGCCATCTTGCTTTTGTGCTCCTAGTGTTCTGACCCATTGTCCCAATATCAGCTCCCTGTGCTTGGAGAACCTTCCTCTGCTTGTCCCTCAGGCCCATTCTTCCTGAGCAATGGAAGGGGACTTGCACACTGACCACAGAAGCACTCATTTGGCACTGGAAAGGACCTCTGAGGCCACCAAGCCCAGCCTTCTCACTCTACAGATGAGGCTGTGTCCAAGATCAAAGGGGCAGATCCACTTTAAATCTGGGTCCTCCGACTCGGTGTTCTGTGTGAGATTTCCGCAGAATAAACTTGTCCAAGATCATATTGGTCCTAAGTGGGATTTGAATCCAAGTCCCGCGACCCCAAATTCAGCATCAAACATCCCCAGCACCAAACTTCCTTCCAAGCACCTAGCAAGCAGGAACTTTGAGCTATTGCAGACTTTGTTCCCAGGGATGACAATCGTGGCACCTGCATCACTGAAAAACTGCCTTTCCTTTTTCCTGCTCGTTCTATATAAATTCTAGTTATTGTTATTAATGATTTATTATGTTTATTGCTAATTTTATTATCTTTTGGCTTGAGTTTCTTCCACTGTAAAATAAAATGTTTGGATTTAATGACCATCAAAGTCCCTTCTGGCTCCCGATCGATGGCCCCCAACAGCAAAGGAGAGGGGAGAAGGGATGCTCCCTCCAGAACAACCACACCAGATGGATTCTGGGATCCAAGTCAGCCTTGGTTTCCTCATCTATAAAATGGACACAGTAATCTCTGTGCAGTCTACCTTACACGTGTTGTTCTGAGAAGAGCACATTGAAAAATTTAAAACACCACAGAAATGGGTTCTCTTTGTGTTATTCATTAGGACAGCCCAATGTGTTCTCAAAGAAGAAGTGAGAAAATCTACCTCCTTTCTCTTGCAGAGTTCGGGGAATGGGTGGGTAAACATTTCAAGTCCACTTGGTTCTTAATACTGACCCGCTTGCCCTTTTTCATTATCTTTGGAGAACGGCGCGCTGGGTAGGGAGTTATGGTTTATACAAACTGTCCTAAAAATCTTAGTGCATTTTGAAGCTATTGGAACACGGTCTACTTGGAAATGAAGGTACTTTAAGAACAAAAGATGAGAACTTTTTTTTTTCCCCTCCTGAAGAAATGTGATTTTATGATTGTGTTAAAATGGCAACAAGTCTCCTCTGCTCAGCTTAGCCATGAAGTGACTGGGGTAGAGTTAGGGTAGACCAAGCGTGGAGACTGAACAAGAAGTTAAAAGGGGGAACGATGATCATTATGAAGGGAGGGAGAGAAACTGAGTTTCATCCGGAGAAATGATTTATTTGGCAATGCATAGAGTTGCAAAACAAACTGGAACTAAAGCTCTCAGGAGCCAAAGATCCAGAAACTTTGTTTCTCACGGTTAATATACAGTTTGGAGGGAGTGAAAAACAGGAAACAGGATGATAGCGATTGGGACATCTGTTCTCTCATTGGTGGAGGAAGGGAGGAGGATGGGAGACACAAGTTGGAGGGAGAGGGGTCGGTTTTATGACATGCTTTATGTGGGATGACCTTCGGGAGGGGGAGTGATCTTATAACTTAAAATCACATGACTTATGGGCAGCTGAAACTTCATAAAATGGTGCATAAAAGCAAAGTGGAGTTACTCATGCTGATGTTGGATGGAACGTGATAGGGAAGTTGCCAAAGATCGGGGGAGAAGAGTCAGCATACTAGTTATCCCCACTCCGTTGGTCTGATAGAATGGGAAGAGCTTTTGATTTGGGCTTAAGGGAAACTTGGGTTCCAGGCTAGCTACGAATGACCTTGGCCAGCTGTTTTACTCTCAGGGCATCTTCTGCAAAATGAGAGCCCCGACTAAATGATCTTGAAGGTCTTTTTCCTATGTCAGGCTCCAAATTCTCATCCTAAAAGGATGGAAATACCCTAGTTTGATTACAGCCCCTGGATATGCTTGAGTTTGGAGAAGAAGGGAATTAGATAAATTGGGTTCTCCTGCCAGTGGTTTGTGTTTGGACCCAATTATAGGGTTCACTTTCTCCAGCCACTCAGGGGAAAACCCAACAGAACCATTGAGTGACTTCCTTTGGCAAATGGATTTAAACGAGGAGGAAAATCTATCTTGTGGGCCCATCCCTCACCACTTGGTTCTGTGACTTTCTAGACTCTGAATGCAGTGAAATGGGGAAGGGTTCCCTCTATTTTACTGATTGCTCTCATGCCTTGACTAGCCTGGCTGGACTAAAGGCAGGAAACAAAAACCCTTTCCCGCAAGAAGATTTCCAACAAATGTATTTTCTTCACAGCCAGAGAGGAGTGTGTGCTGGCTTCCAGAGAGTATCCCCTGAATTGTTCATGGACTGTGTCTGGCTCAGACTCTCTCTCTTCACTCTTACTCTAAGGTGATGGGGTTTTTGAGGGTTGAGATGAGGGTACAGGAGGAACCTTATTTACCACTTGATACCCATACCCACCCAGTCATAGCCAAGCCCACTTCTTTCTTTCTTTCTTTTTTTTTGATAACTTTTTATTGACAGAACCCATGCCTGGGTAATTTTTTACACCATTACCCCTTGCACTCACTTCTGTTCCAACTTTTCCCTTCCCTCCCTCCATCCCCTCCCCTAGATGGCAGGCAGCCTAATACATGTTAAATATGTCACAGTATATCCTAGGTACAATATATGTGTGCAGAATCAAGCCCACTTCTTTCTATTCCTGAGGTCCAGAGGAGGCAGCAGAATGCCCTGTACAGTTCTCAAGAGACCCAGCTTTGAGTCTTAGCTCTGCTATATGGACTTACAAAGGGCAGCTACTTTGTGTCATAGTGCATAGAGAGCTGGCTAGGGAGTCCAGAACTCATCTCCTTGAATTAAAGTCCAGCCTCAGACACTTATTAATTGGGTGATCCTGGGCAAGTCACTTAACCTTATTTGCTTCAGTTTCCTTATCTGTAAAAATGAGCCGGAGAAGGAAATGGCAAATCACTCTAGTATCTTTGCCCAAATGGGTCACAGAGTCAGATACAACTGAAAAATGATTGAACAACTGACTTGATAAAAAACTGTCCTCTTTGAGCCTTTTATTTTCCTCATCTAGAAAATGGGGATAAGGATGTTTGCCTTGCAAGGTATGTATTAAGGAAAGAGACTGTCTTTTGTTTCTTTTTGTGTTCCCATAACTTGGCACAATGTTTGCTACATATGAGGCACTTAATAAATTTATGGCTATTGACATCCCTCCAAGATTTCCACTGATTTCTCATTATCTCCCAACTCCACACATTGAAAGGCATATATTTTATAAGATATAAGCGAATGATCTAACAATAATCACCACTGCCAAGCCCAGAGGATAGAACATTCTCCCCATTCCCTTTCCCCTAAGGGACCCACTTGCTCTGATTCACACACACTCTCACTCTGCTGGGTTTAGTCCCAGTGAAGTTTGGCTTCTAATAAGAATTGTGAGCCTCTTTTTTCTCAAACTCTGGCTTGTTATATCCATACCCTGGTGGCCCAGGATGATTTATTTAAAACTGAGACACTGACACATGTCTAGGGTTTCCTCAAAAGAAGAGGTACTTAATGCACAAGGAGAATCAGATGTGGGACGGGTGATTATTTCCTACACATGGAGGAAATGATAAAAAACAGAATAAATCAACTCAAACCAGATTAAAACAACCCTAAACAAATGGCAGCAATAACTTCCATTATACCTCCCAAGAGGTTGACATTTTTTAGGATTTCACCTCTGTTCTGTTGTCCCCTTATATAGATGTCTTTGAACAAACTCAGCTAGGGTGTGACTTCATACTTTTGGTGGTAGATGTATGCTCCAAAATTGCTGGAGTAAGAAGCAGTTCCCCTTGCTGCCAGTCAGCTCTGACCAAAGAACCCAGAATCGAGGAACATAAGGAACTCAAAGTGGTCTCCAAGCATGGATGTTCATTTGGGGTTGGATACTCATTTAATTAAGATCAGGAAAGGACCAACACAGAAGAGATTGTCCCAAATTCAGGATTCTGTTATTTGGATGCTGGTAACAACGGCTATTGTCCGAATAGTTTGGCAGTTAGGGTCTAGGCCAGAGAAACCAAGAATTTGAATACCATCATTTGCCTCTCCTCCTTTCTCATCCTTCACTCCCAACATAATTTCGAGAGAAGTTGGCTCACCTGGATGAGAAGATACGAATCCATGTCATTAAGTAGAAGGAACCGGGGATATTTTACCAAAAGAGAAGAATGAAGGGGAACATTATGGCTGTTTTTTGGGATTTGAAGGGATCTCATAGAAAGAGAAATTAGGATTTGTTTGACCTGGATCCAAAGATAGGAACCAGGAGCAATGACTGGAAGCATTATAAATTTAGATTTATCCTGAGGGGCCGCCAATGTGTGGAGTCGGGAGATAATGAGAAATTAGTGGAAATCTTGGAGGGATGTCAGTAGCCACACATTTATTAAGTGCTTCCTCTGTAGCAAACACCGTGCTAAGTTATGGGGACACAAAAAGCAGACAAATATGTACAACCAAGCTATACAAAATGAACTGAAATTAATTAAAAGAGAGAAGACACTTGAATGAAAAGAAATTGGGAAAGTCTTCCCATAGGGGATGAGAATTTAATCGGGGCACTTAAAAGAAACCAGGGAAGCCAGTAGGTAAAGATAAGGAGGGAGAGCATTTCAAACATAAGGAACAATCTGAAAAAATGACTGGACTCAAGAGATGGAGCGCTTGTGGAACAGCAAGGATGCTGCTGTAACGGAAAGACTGGGAAGGCAGGACGGAGCTAAGTTATGAAGAGATTTGAATTCAGTACATAAGGACTTGTATTTGATCTTGGAGGTGATAGGGAGCTAATGGAGTTTGTTGAGTAGGAGGTGACATGATCAAAGCTTTGATTTAGGGGTAGCTAGGTGGTACAGGAGTCAGGAGGACCTGAGTTCAAATCTGATCTCAGATACTTAACACTTCCTAGCTGTGTGACCCTGGGCAAGTCACTTAACCCCAATTGCCTCAGGGGAAAAAAATAAAAAATTCTATGATTTAGAACTTGAGAGTGAGGAGAGACTTGAGCTGGTAGATTCCCCCTGTCCCTATCAGTTAATTGCTCCAGGGATGAGGTGATAAAGCCCTGAACTGGGAAGGGATAGGATCAGAAGAGAGATGGGGACACATTCAAGAGATGCTGCCAAAGTAAAATTGACAGGACTTGGCAATAGCTTAGATATGAGGCAGGGGTGAGAGATAGTGAGGAATCCAGGAAGCCTCCTGGGTTTTAAGCCTTGAGGGATGGGAAGGATGATGTAATAGGGCAGATAGGATTGGGGTGGGGGGGGAGATAATGAGTTCTGTTTTGGATATAATGAGTTTAAGCTGTCTACTGGACATTCAATTCAAGATGTGTAAGAGGCAGTTGGAGATGTGATATTGAAGGTCAATAAAGATTAAAGTTGAATAAGTAAATATGAGAAACATCAGCATAGAAATGATAATTAAATCCATGAAAGCTGATGAGATCATTAAGTGAAGTAGTATAACACTCATTTCTTTTACATTTTGAGTTCCAAATTTTCTTCCACCCTCCTGCCCCTCTCCCGCATTGAAAAGGCAAGCAATATGATATCAATTATACATGTGAAGTCATGCAAAACATATTTCCATGTTAACCATGTTGCAAAAAAACATCAAGAAAGAGAACATGGAAAAAATATACTTTAATCTGAGTTGATCGGTTCTCTCCCTGGAAGTGGATAGCATTTTTCATCATGGGACCTTTGGAATTGCCTTGGATCATTGTATTGATTAGTTAGATCTTTAAATCTTTCATGGTTGATTATCATTTCAGTATTGCTGTTACTGTGTATAATTTTCTCCTGATCTGCAAAAGAAGAAAAGGAGGTCTAATATAGACTCTTTCTGGGACCCCTATAATTAAATGGCACGATGTGCCAAAATTCAGCAAAGGGTATTGGGTAGGAGTGAGAAGTTAGGAAGAAAACCAAGAGAAACTGGTTGCCCAAAGAAGGCAGTATTAAGGGTACAGCAATAGTGTTGAAGGCTGCAGAGAAATCGGGGCGAATGAGGATTGAGATTTGGCTTGGCATTGGATTTGGCAATTATGAGAGCTTTGGTAACACTGGAGAGAGCAGTTACAGTGGAGTGATGGGGAGGAAAGGGTTAAAAAGAGAATGAAGGGAGAAAGTGAAGGTACTTGTCGTAAACAGCTTTTTTTAAGGAGTTTAGCCACAGGGCAGCCACAGGTTTTTGAGAGCTGGGGAGGTATATTTGTAGGCAATATAGAAGGGACCAGGAGACAAGCTGAAAATAAATAAGAGTGACAAGACCTGAGGGGGTAATCTGTTGGAGAAGATGGGATAGATTAGGATCACTTGGGCAGTAAGGCTTGGCTTTGTCAGGGGATAATATCACTTCATTCTTTGAGAAGAAGGAGATAATGGCAGAAAGCATCTGGGTGATACGAGATAAGGAACAGAGGTGAAGAGGGATCTCATGATGAATGGCCTCAGTTTTTTTCTATAAAATATGAGATGAGATTCTTCCCTAAGAGTGTGTGGTAAGATGGAACTGTGGAAGGCTTGAGGAGGGATAAGGAGATTTGGGAGAATTGCTGGGAATAGTGGGATAGTGAACTGATGAGAGGGAGATGATTGGATTTCCTAGCAGCAATGAGGGCCCAATTGAAGTAATGTAAGAGAAATTTATAGTGGATTCAATCAGAATGAGCTTGTGCTTTCCTCCACCTTCACTCACATATAGGATCAAAAGCGGCAGATCCTGGGGATGATCCAAGGCTAAGGCTTGGGAGAACACAATCAACAAATTGATAAGGAACCTAGAGATTCCAGAGGAGGAGGGCAGTGTAAAGTTGAATTGGGTCATCAGGGGTCAAGAGAGGGAATACTGGAGAGATATCTAGGAGAGATGGCCTAGGAGAGAAGATCAAGGTAGTAGAGGTCATGGTAGGGATGAAGAGCTGAAAAGCCAATAAATTAAGGTCTGATAAGGAGATTTTGGAATTCTTGAACATAAACATGGTGCGTTTGTGGATGATGGCAAGATCATCATGGATATGAGCACCTTTGTGTGGCTGAGGAAGTGAGTAGTTGAAGAATCGAGTGGTTAGAAAATGTGAGAAAGAGGATATGTCTATTGAAGTCTCCTAATATGTAGGCAGGATTTGGGAATAAGAGAAAGATTGTGAGCCGTGGACCAAACTTAATGAGGCAGAAAAGAGAGTGAACAGGAAGTCTATAGTTATCAGGATGGGAGAGATGAACAGTGTGAACCTCATTGGTTCCTATAAGGATTGTAGAGGAGATTCCTATTTAGGTACAAATTTAACCATATGGTTTCTGAGGTGCTTTCCATCCCTAAGATTCTAGGATTTATTATATGCTTCCATATTATATATGGAAGCACTATCAGCATTACTGATCCTGGCTGGCCAATTACATCTTGAATTTTTCCTGTTGGCTACAAGAGACTGATTTTTAGCAAGTATGGCTGAATCCATGAGATTTCCCCCCCCCCTTTTTCTGAGGCAATTGGGGTTAAGTAACACAGCTAGGAAGTAAGTGTCTGATACAGATCTGAACTCGGGTCTTCCTGACTTCAATATGTACCCTACCACCTAGCTACCCTGAATCCTATCTCTTTTCTAGTCGTATCTTGAATTTTTCCTATTGGGTTATAAGACATTGATTATGAGCAAGTGTGGGTGAATCCATAGAATTTTGTCTTTTTCTGGAAAAGCCCAACATGAAACCCAATTAGAAAGTGTGTGGTACAATATAAAGAATGCAGACATAGGTTCCAATCTTGCCTTCACCCTTATTAGATACATGCATTTGAGCAACTCACTTTATTTCTGTCCCTTACTTTCTTCCTCTAAAATGGCAATAACCATACACATCTCTTGGCATTGTTCCAAAAATCAAACAAAACCCTGAGGGCTGTGAAGCATTCCTTGCAAAATCATAGGATTTAGAATTGAAAGAGACCAAAAAAAGATTTCTTCCAATCTTGGGAACTTTTTTTAGTGATGGAGAAACTAACGTCAAGGGATACGAAGTCATTTTTCCAAGATTTCATATTTAGCAAGTGAATGAATTCAGATGTGAATCTTGATCTTCAGCTTCTAAGTTCTGTGTTCATTCCCCTATAACAGAATCACAGAACTTCACAGATGGAAATGACTTCAAATGGCTATCCAGCTCATCCCAATTCCAATGACCCTACATGGCCATTCATATTTGTTGAAAGCCCTCTAGTGAGGGGGAACCCTTCATCCCCCAAAGCTTATCACTCTACTTTTGGATATCTCTAATCCTCGGGGCATTTTTCATTACATCAAGCTAGAATTTGTCTCTTTTCAATCTCTGCCCATTACTCCTAATTCTACCTTTTAGATTCAAATGGAATAAATTTAATCCCTCTTTGACCTTTCAGGTATTTGAAGACAACGATTATGCTTTCTGCCTTTCTCCCATAATCCCTCAGCATCCTAGTCTCTTTATCTAAAGACCTTTTCCCATACTGGCCATTCTTCTCTGGAAACTTTCCAGCCTCTCAGCGGTAAGTGTTTGCAGCATCCAGAATGAAACACTCTGTGTCACATGGATTCTGTCTAGCTCAGAGTGCAGAGATCCCATCATTACTTTATTTTTTGGTGCTATGTTATATTTAATGTAGCCAGCCTTTAACAGCCTTTATTCCTTTCAATTATGGGCAGCAGAGTAGTAATACGATGATTCAGACAAGGACTAACCTATGCTGTGCTCTTCTACAGAAGGCAGGGGGATGTACTAGATAAATTTTGAAGATTTTATGATGATCTGATTCTTACATAAATGCTTAGACATCTCCAAGGGTACACAACATGGACCAAGAGCTCCAAAGAGATGACTAATCCTACAGTGGCGGGAAAATCATTGGATTTGAAGTTGGAAGATCTAGAATTGGAAGGGACTTTGGAGACCTACTATCTCATTTTACAGATGGGGAAACTGAGACCCATGAATTATCCAAAGCCAAACAAGTAGTAAACAGCAATACCAGGATTTGAATCAAAGTCCCCAGATTCTAGAGAAGGCATTTCCCCCACTATACTATTTTTTATGAAAATGTTTTGAGGAAAGCACTTTGTAAACCTTTAGGTGTTAGAGATATGAACTTCTATGGGCAGTTAAGTGGCCCTGGACCTGGACTTGAGAAGACCTGAATTCAAATCTGAGCTCAGATATCTGCTAGCTGAATGACGCCGTAACTTCTGCTCACTTTCCTCAGCTATGAAATGATAACAATAATAATAGCATCTAACTCCTGTGGTTTTTGTGAGGATCAGATGATATAAATGTTGTAAGGGACTTAGCACAGAAACTGACACAGAATAAGCACTATGTTACTTATAATTATATATATTAAATATATACTGATAATAATTATTATTTTTTGTTGTTAGTGAAATAATATTATTACTTGGTGTTCACATACCAGTCCAGTAGATGTATAGAGAGGGCTAAGATGAGAGGAAAAGATAGATTTGGGCTTAGACCACACTGAATTTTTTCAGTTAAATCCGAACCTAGTCCCCCTTCTTTCAGACAACTTTTTCTGGGGTCCAGTTCCATGTGAGCCCCAAGTGTCTTGTGAACAACAGCTAGGGTGACACACAATGTTGGCCCCCTTTTCTCTGCCCCACCAAGAGAAGGCAAGCATGTCTCTCTATCCCAGATAGCTATGGACTACCCAGCCAAATTTGGCCTTCATTGAAATTCCTTATCCCAGGAGCCAGGAGGGAGAGGTCAAGTGGATGGGCAGAAGGCCGAGCCACAGGTGGAAGGGGTTCATCAATGGTATCGGCCATCCTTCCTCCTCTTCTCCAGAATGAGAGACAGGCAGGTAGCTAGTTCCCAGGCAATCACCGTTGCCCAGAGCCAGGACAGCTCTGGCCACCTGAGGGAGAGAGGAAAACAAATGACAGGATCAAGAGAGCAGAGGAACGGCTGTCACTGGCTTCCTTCCCCAGTGTGACCCTGCTCAGAGGCTGTGGCCCGTTCCCTTCCGGCTCAGTGCCTTCCATACACACACACACACACACACACACACACACACACACACACACACACACACACACACCATTCCTGCTCCTGTCTCATGTGCAGACAACAATCTGTGCATCCACAAGATTACAGGATTTAGATCAGATACAGAGAGCAGAGATAAGCCCACAGGAACTTTCTTAAAAAGACATCCTATTCTGCTTTGCTTTTGCTTCACTTTTTAATTTTTGAAAATCATTCACTTTTTTTCTGAAACTAGACACATATTCACCCTACTTCCTGCCAAATGCTTCTTATTCTCTCAAAGCTAAAGCTTTGAGCCAGCGCCCACAGCTAAAGAGTTCCAATCTAGGTGCTGGGAAAGAAGGATGCTTCCTCCAACTTCTTGGTCTTCCCCATCCATCGTTAAGGACCTTTGTATCCCATCCTGTGGCCCATTTGTTTGGTGTCTCTCTGAACTGTTCTCCCATTTTCTTCTTCCCACCTAGGACCCTGCCACAGAATAGTAGGACCATGAAGAAAACTTCATTACTTCTCCTTTTCCAATCTTAACTGTATTATCTTCTTAATACACTCCTCCCCTGACTCCCAAATCCAAGTCTTTTAGAATTGCCTTAAAGCACCACATTGTTGAAAAGAACCAAATCCATCAGAATTGATCATCACATAATCTTGTTCCTGTGTACCTTGTTCCCTTGGTTCTATTCACTTCACTTAGCGTCAGTTCATTTAAGTCTTCCCAGGCTTTTCTGAAATGAGTCTGCTCATCATATCTTATAGAACAACAATATTCCATCACATTTATATACCATAACTTATTCAGTCATTCCCCAAACTGATGAACAATCCATTCATTTTCCAATTCCTTGAGTTGGTCTTTTTACCCAAGATGCTTTTTTATCATTTATTTTTATTAAAGCTTTTTATTTTTCAAAACACGTGCATGGATAATTCTTCAACATTAACCCTTGCAAAACCTTGTGTTCCAATTTTCCCCCACCTTCCCCCACACTCTCCCCTAGATGGCAAATAGTCCATGGTAGAAATTATGTTAAATCCAATATATGCATGCATAGTTATACAATTCTCTTTCTGCACAAGAAAAAGCAAATCAAACTGAAAAAAATGAGAAAAAATAAAATGCGATCAAATCACAATAAAAAGAGTGAAAATACTCTGTTATGAATCACACTTAGTTCTCACAGTCCTCTCTCTGGATGTAGATGACTCTTCATAACAAGACTATTGGAACTAGTATGAATCATCTCATTTCTGAAGCACCCAAGATGCTTTGAAGAAGTTCAGAGCCTGGTGCACACTTGCTTCTGCATTCTGTATGTAGCTCCATCCACATCCATCACATTTTCAACTCAGCTCATTCTGGTCCCACATGACAGGTCTGAGCAAAGCCTGTGTTACGTGCTGAGCTGAGCCACACAATGTTGTCCTTTGGCCCAAGCAGACACCTTCCTTCATTCCCACTCAGTGAAATTCAAGACATTGTGCACTCTGATTCACACAGAATTGTGTATCACCCTTGTGATGTCACTAGTTCTTTTCAAGAATAAATCGGACCAACCGACCAATCAGCTTTTTTGATAGATCTATCCATCCTGAGTTGAGGCACCTGATTAGGAGGGATTATGGCCTTTTTTTTTTTTTTTTTTTTTTTTAAATCACTGAATATTAGATCCAGAAAGACCTTAGAACTTAGAATGTCAGAGCTAGAAGGGACTTTAGTCCCTACAACACAGAATAGCAAAGCCGATCAGGACTTTGGTATAGAGGATGTTAGGATGGTTGGGAGCTTTGAGCATGGAACTAGAATGTTGGAATTAAAAAGTACCTTAGAACAATGGCATTAATGGCAGCCACCAAATCATAGGAAAGCTTCCCTGTGAGACCCATATTGACTTAAAAACCTTCTTAGCAGTATCTAATGTTCTACTGTATTTTGCTTATTTGTTTTTAATGTTTCCTAATTGCACCTTAATCTGTTGTGGCCATACTGGGAATGGTGAGGACTCCTTGTTGGATACTTCTGCCTTAGGAACAGAATATGGGATGTCTGAGCCAGGAGGGACATCAGTAGAATGCTGAGCAGGAAGGGGCCTTAGAACATAGAATACAGAATATAAAAGCTGGAAAGGACTTTGGGATATGATAGGCTGAGTGGGACCCTAGAATATAGAATATTAGAGCAGAAAGAGGCCATTTAATACACTCAGTTTCATTTTATCTGATGAATCTAGGCTCGGGTGAGAGAAACAATCTTCCTAAGGTTTCCCAGTGGTTGGGGCAGAATCAAGCCATTGATTATTCTTCCCAGTGCCTCCCTGAAGTGCTGTCAATAGCTCTTAATAGGGATACCCCAGGGGTACTAGATTGGCTTTCTTCATGAGCATCCATACCCAGGAAAGTCTGATGAGATAGATGGGTTTGCTTACAGATAGCAAAATGACTGAGTAAACTCCTGGGTCTCACTGGAGTAAACTCCTGGGTCTCACTGGATCATCTTTCTCCACTGCTAAAGAAGGAAAGCTGAACTTGATGGTGTCAAAAGACTAGATCAAAGGCACTAGCCTTGGAGTAAGGAAGAGAGGAGTTGTAGCCAATCAAAAATTTAGTTCAGACAGCTAGGTGACACAAAAGACAAAATGTTGGACTGGAAACCCGGAGTTCAAATCTAATCTTAGATATTTACAAGCTGTGTGACTTTGGGCAAAGCCAACCTTTTAGTGCCTCAGTTTTCTCATCTGTAAAATAGGGATAATAATGGCACCTAACTCCTAGGGTTATTGAAAGAATAAAATGAGGCATTTTTTCAAAGTGATTTGTAAACCCTAAGTGCCATGTAAAAGCTATACTAATATTATAATTATAGAGTTGATCATAACAGAATTATTATAATATTAACACATTAATATAACATATAAAATACAATAAAAATATAATAATAATCAATAAAATCACAATAACATTAATAATTAATAATAGACATAATATTATATTATTAACAATTATAATATTAATACTATTACAACATTATTACAATATAATAATAATTATTATGTTATTAATAATATAATATTAATAAATAATGCTTTAGATTAATTGGCTGTGTGACCCAAGACAAGTCAGCCTCAGTTTCCTCATCTGTACAATGAGGGATTGGTATTAGATGGAACCTGAGATCCATTCCATTTCTACACGGAGGATCCCATGATTAGCTTTCTGGGATCCCTTCCTAAAGAAAAGCCCAAAGGGTAGCCTGTCAGAGGCTTGGCTGAACTTTTTAGCCTACAGCTGCACCGTGTCGGATTATATTTTAAGATGCAAAAAACACAAATAGGAATGGACACAAGGCAGAATGGGAAGAACATCTGACCTACTGATTAACAGTGAGACAACAAAACTGTGGACAGCACCCAATTTACTTTCCATCAGAGGCTTAACTAAGGGAAGGCAAATGGCATTCGGCCCAGGGCATCAAATTTGAAGAGTACCGATAACACTTGCAGTCCCTCAGTAATACAAAACTAATATAATTTAGCTGCCAATTTGCAAGAATAGTTGGATAAAACAGAGCACTAGCAGCTGGCAGTCTGGGGTGAGCTCTCGTTTCTGCTGCACTAAACCTTCGCCACCCAATGGTGCCTCCCCTTCCCTCAAGTGAGGATGTGCCCCCGGCTGCTTGTTCGGGTGTTGTTGGTGCTATCTGCCCGTTCCTAGTTACAGTCCTGCTTCTGTGCGGCCTCCTTGGAGAGAGAGAGCCCTGCAGCAATGGAAGTTGGGGCACCAGCCCCTGGGTCCTTGTCCAGGAGGCTCTCTGCATTACTGCTGCTGCCCCATAAGCACTGCCTGGCTGAATGCCTTGAGCTGAAGGACAAAGAAAGCGACTGTTAGATCTAGTGCGAGAGGAAAAAAGCCTGGCAAGCGCATTACCCAGGGGAATACTTCTTCCATGAGTTTGCTGGAAGCTTTTTTCTAGTTTCAGAGCTTCATCGGGGGGACCATGAGCTGACCCTCTGGCTCTTCTCCTATAAAATGGAGATACTAACTCTCTTTTGTTCGAAAAGTCACCTAAATCTGCGCACATATTCACGCACAAATGCACATGGCAGAGGTAGACTCAGAGATGCTCCAAGGTTCCTGGTCTGTCCCCTCTGCAGCCCCATATCCTGGGGAAGGAAGCATCAGGGGAAAACATGGGAAGTGGAACAAATAGAATAAGTCACCACTCCGATCCTCCTGCCACGATGACCCCGACTTCCCGTGTCCCCAAATGGGATCTCACCTCTAGCTGCCACGCTCCCTGCCCCAGTCCTTCACCAGCGGTGACTCACAGCAAATCAATCCAATTTTTGGCCTGTATTAAGCAGCATGTGGGGATGGGGGTGAGAGAAGGCCAGACCACCCATAAACAAGAAGACAGGGTCCCTCTTCTCAATGAGCTGTCGCCTTTAGGAAACATGATGCACACGTGAAATATTTAGTAACGTTAATAGACTAGTCAGCGAAAGACTGAACCAAGCTCTGCCCTAATCCCTGCGGTCTTGCAAGAGTTCCTCCTCTCCTGGCTTTCATTCTCGTGAAAAAGGTTGGGCTAAATGGGGCTCTAAGATCATCAAGCTCCCCACATATTCTATAGCTTCAGGTCCCTCTCAGCTCTGATGTCCTATATTTTAAGTTCGAAGGCTTCTTCTGGCTCTGGTATTCTGTGTTCCAGGAACCAAGGTCCCTTCTGCACTGGAGTTTCTATGTGCTATGTTCTAAGGTCCCTTCTGGGTTGGACATTCTGTGTTCCAAGTTCTAAGGTTCCTTCTGGGTTGGACGTTCTTTGGGCTGTGTTCTAAAGTCCTTTCTGGCTGGAAGTTCTATGTTCCACGCTCTCAGGCTCCCTCTGGCTGACATTCTAATGATCTAAGGTCCCTTCTGGGTTGGAGGTTTCATGCTCCATGTTCTAAGTTTCCTTTTGACTTGGACACTCTGTGTTCCAAGTTGCGAGTTCCCTTCTGGGCTGGACGTTCTTTGGGCTGTGTTCGGAAGTCCTTTCTGGCTGGAAGTTCTATGTTCCACGCTCTCAGCCCGCTTCTGGATCTGACATTCTATGTTCCCAGGCCCCTCTGACTTCTGGGTAGGATGCTCCATGGCCGTGTTCTGAGGCCCTCCCCAGTTCTGACGGTCTTCGTTCCCGTGAGACGCGCCTTTGCCGATGCGCTCATGCTCAGACCAGCGGGCTCCAAGCGCTTCTGACGGATGGCTAGCTCCGGGTGCCCATCAGTGCCCGAGCCTGTTCCGAGCCGGGGTCTCACCGAGCTGACGGGGAGGCCTGATACCGCTCCGCAGGGGAAAGGCAGGGGCTTGGGTCCCTGGAAACCTCCACTCGGGGGCAGCCTCGTCACTGCGCTGCCCTTCCCGGCCCCCCTTCATCTCCTGGCTCTCGGGCTGTGGGGAGGCCCCCTGCCGCGAGGAAGAGTCTCCAGTCCCCGGCAGAGCGCACGAAGCCGCTTCCTGCAGTCACCACGCACTCCGCGCCAGCGGCCGGGGGCACCGCGAGCATCGGGCCCGGGCCGGCTGAGGGGCGGTCACCCTGGACAAGCCGCCTCACCCCCTGCCTCAGCTTCCCCGGCTGTGAAGCGGCCTGGAGAAGGAGACCAGGAAAAGTGGGACGTGACTGAGCGGCGGCGCGCTCCGGGCGGGACTCCCTGACCCCAAGCCTGGGGCTCCCCAACGCGGAGATCGCCGGTCACTTTCTGCGCGGTTCCGACGTGAGCAAGTTTTCCTTCAACCAAGAGGCCGCCGTGTCCTTGGGAACCACCCACCCACCCACTCATTTTACAGGTGAGGAAGCCGGGGCGGGCGGGGTTTCGGGGACTCGCACAGCGCCCCAGAGCGGTGAAGGCGGGAACTCTGCCCTTGGGCCCCGCCTCCCCGCCGGGGCCGCGACTAGCGGCCCGAGAGGGGGAGGGGGGCCGGGTCACGGGGGTCAGGTCAGTGAGCCGGGCACTAGGACCCCGGAGCCGGCCTCAGGGGGTGGCGAGCTGATCAGAAGAGGGGGATTCGGCGCGTCCTGCCCGGGGGGAAGGGGGGGCAGAGACCGCGGGAAGCTGCGGTCAGATGTCAGTTACACACAAGAGAAAACTTTTACTTTTTTTCTGGGGGGGGGAGGGGAGAATATGCAGATCTCTGCTTTCGCCCACCCGGGGGCGCTGCTCCCGGAACGAGCGCTTCCCCCTCCCGGGAGAGGGCGCGCCGGCTTCTAACTCGGCCTTAGCCGCGCGGAGGGGCCGAGGCGCTCAGCCCGGGGCGGGAGGGAACATCCCTGCTCCCAGGCGTTCGCGGGGCAGGAGGGAGGCTTGTAGCGCGCGGAAGCGGAGGGACAGGGGACTTGGTGGGAAAGGGGACGGGCGTTTATTCCTCGCCTGCCACGTGCCGGCGTCTGTACGCGCTTGTGTTTTACAAATATCATCCTGCACCCCCCCCCACTCCGTGGGAGGGCGCTGTTATTCCCTCGTTTTACAGCTGAGGAAACTGAGGCAGGCGGAAGTCAAAAACTTGCCCGGAGTCATGAAGCGGGTCTCTCTCCGGGTCATCCGTCCTTCAGCCCCACTGTCCAGTTCCGAATCTTACCCAAGAACGTAGCTCCAGGAGGGGAGCGTCCCCTCCCGCTGAAGCTTTCCGGACGAAAGATGGCCGCCTTTGGGTCCCGAGACGTCGTCAAAGGGCCCTTGTCTCCATGGATCGCTCCCCCTCCCCCCCGGGCGCCCCGCATTCCCTTCTGGGGTTCCGTGACTCCGCGGGGGGGAACCTGGCTGCGGGCCGTGGGTTTTGTCGCTAGGTGGCGCTGTCCGCCGGGCTCACGCGAAGGCGATCGCCCCATTCCCATCACAGAGGGTAGCTGGTATTTCGGCTCCCGCCGCGCGGCTGGGAAAAGGGCACGGGCCGGGTTTCCGAGGGCACGGAGATGTGAAACGGGCCCTCGGGAGCCGGCCCGTCCTGCGCGGGCCCGCGCAGGGCCGAGGAAGGGGCGGCGGGGGCTCTGGGCCGGGCCGGGGTCCCCAAGCCTTTACACCGTGCGAGGCGCCGGGGGCGCGGAGCATGGGGCGCTGGCCCGCGTCCGAGGGGTCCCGGGCTCGCACGTGACACCCGCTAACCGTGTGCCCAAGGCGGGACTTCCGCTCGGCTGCCCCCACCGCGAAGCGGCCACGTGGGTTGCTGCCCCTTTGGGAATCACTGTCCAAAGCTGAAGTCACGCGGTGCAGCGCCTCGGCTCAGGGCCCCGGATTCAGATCCTGCCGCCTATGGGGCCCGCGGGATTCGTTCTCACGCTCAGACTGTCTTCCGTCTGTCAGCAGCGAGAGAGGCAAATAGTCCCCAAGGACGGCCTCCGGGCGCGCAACGTCAGAGCCAGGGGGGGCCTGAAACCGCACAGAGTCAGGGGGGGGGGGAGGGGGGAGGGGGTGTGGCCTCGAGCCACACAGAGTCAGGGCCTGGGGGGGCCTCAGACCGCACAGAGTCGGGGGGGGGGACCTTGAGCCGCACAGAGTCAGGGCCTGGGGGGCCCGTAGAAAATGAGATGTCACCTGGCGGAGCTTAGAATACTGGGGCAAAAGGCTGCTTTAGAGATCATCCTTCCAAGCCCCTTTGTTTGCAGATGGGAGCACCGAGGCGCTGAGAGGGCTTTCTAAACATGTGGCTTAGGGCGTGGTCCTGTTTGACCTTCACAGCCCTCATGTGGGGCAAGAAATGCCAACGGTGTCATTTGCATGGGGGGGAAACTGAGGCTGCCAACACTTGGCCCCGCTCACAAAGCTAATATTCCGGCGGTGAGATTCAAGCCCCCGTCGGGCGTCAGTTCCGCAGTTTTCGGAAGGTCCCTGATACTTTTATATGTACACACATGTGTTTGTGTTGTATATATATGCCCACATGCAGGCTGCACACGCACGATACTCATATCTGTTTACTATATCATATGTCACATACACGTGCACATGTAACACACCACATATATGTGCATGCAGTGTATCCATGTGGGTGTGTCTGGTTACGAGCCTACATATATATTATGTACATGCACATATGCTTATACTCTGTGTGTATGCACACATACATGTGCACACGTACATACACACGCACGCACATATACAACACGTGTGTTATGTATAATATATAATGTGTGTGTATATAATGTGTGTATGCGTGTATGAAATATATACACACTTTATATACATAAATAGATATACATTATATATGTAAAATATATCTAATATTTGTAATAAATATATATGTAATATATATACATGCATACACACATTTATATATATATACACACACACACACACACACACATAAATTCAGGCATAGGCTAAGAAATAAATTAGCCTAGGGACTAGCTGGTCTTTTCCTGACCTACATCTTATATGTTGAAACTAGGTGTTGCTGATCCCTCCCCATCCAACTCATGCTGCTGTGTGCAGAGGGGGCTTTGGAGGGGATGCACCTCTTTGGAGGGAGGGTTCTTTAGGGAGTTTTCCCACCTTCCTCCTCCTCCCATCCATCCCTCTGCCCTTTACCTTTCTATTTAGAGCATTTTTAAGACAGAGAAAGAGAAACTATTGATTCTGATCTCTCTCTCTTCCCCTGACAAGCCACAGGTTTGTTGGTTTGGGGTTTTTTGCCACTTTTAAAACCCACATTTCCTGCATGAATTTATAATTATCACACGTGAGATGGCTTCTTTTTACAGATCGCCCCCCCCAATAAAATAGGGGAGGAAGGACGAGGTTTGGCCTTTTTATACGTGTGTAGGAGAGAAGGGTTGTGGGGCTACTTGTCACATCTGATTTCCTTATGATCTCAAACAAATCACTTCCTTTTCTGTCCCTAAGTTTCCTCATCTGTAATAAAAAGCTCCTTCCAGAAAGGCTTTCCTGTTCTAAGGCCGCCTTCATTACTGAGATTCTATGTTCTAAGGTTCCTCCAAACTTTCACATTCACTGTTCTAAGCCCTCCCAGCTCTGACATTATATAAGTCCACACGGCAGCTTCCATAAGCCCAGGGATGATGCACAGACGTGCAGGGAGTGCCCACCTTTCCATGGTGATAGCAGAGACAGCAATCTCCCAAACTGCAGTGGGAAGAGGTCATCCCCATGCAAGCTTTCCTACAGAGAACTCGGACACTCTGTGGCCGTCCACTAGACACCGCTCAGGGCTCCCTCTTCTCCCTTCTGTCCTGGCCTGGCGCAGGTAGCATAGGGGTCAAGAATACCTGGAATCAAATCCTGCCTCAGATACTCCCTAGCTGGGCAATTCCGAGCAATCACTAAACTCGATGACTCAGATTTCCCCATCTGTACAATGGATGGCTTGGACCAGATGGCCTCTGGGAGCCCTCTCAGCTCCAAATCTACGGTCTGATGACCTCATTGCACTACCTTTGTGCAGCAATAAGGGATTGGCCGGATGGTCATGGTCCCCTCGATGCAGGACCCCTAGGGTTCTCCCCCTCCCGCTCCCCTCAAGCCCATTTGACTTTATTTTTACTAATATTTGCAAATATTTGTCTATGGATAAGTATACCTTCTCTACTCCCTCTGCCACAAAGGCAGGGATTTTATTTTTTTTGTGTGTGTTTATGTCCCTGGGAACATGTGTTTAATTAATACTCATTTGAATCTGAACTGAATTACAGTGAGTAGGGTGAGCTTCCTTTTATCAGAACATTGCACCAATCAGAGGGCAGCTCTCCAGGGGGCAGAACCGGGCCTAATTTTTCATTGATTCCAACAATATCCCCTCATTTTTTAAATCAGCATTTCTAACCAAACATTGAATGACTAAGTAAGGGCCCAGCTGCCAAGGGGAGCAGGCTGGCTGCTACGGAGACAGGAGAGATCCCGGCTCAGCTTCTCACCTCCTCCCAAGGACCCGAAATACAAGAGGGATGGTTTCCATCCTACAGAGGATGAGCGGCCACCGAGGATGGCCAGGAGCGGGCCAGGAGCGGGCCAGGAGCGGGCCAGTCACGCCAGAGCGTGATGTACACTCAGCAGTCCCTCAGTAACAGTGCTGAGTGAGCATCCATTTGGGCTGGTATGACAGCCCAGGGGGCCCATTCTCTCTGCCCAGAAATGCTATCAGGAGGAAGCTGTCTGCAGAAATGGCTTTTCCTGAAAAGAGTGTGGAATGGCCCAGCTGGGAAGCCTCTGGAGCCAGCTGTCTTCAGGATCTCCCCACCTCCAGTTCGATGTGACCCAGAAAAGGTGGGAGGAAGCTGGAGGAAGGGGGGAAACTGAGGACTGGAAGAGTGAAGTTTGGGGGACTGAAATCTCTCTGTCTGGCTCTGTCTCTGTTTCTGTCTCTTTCTGTCTCTGTCTCTATCTCTTTCTGTCTCTCTGTCTCTGTCTCTATCTGCCTTTAGAAGTGGAAATGATCTTAGAAAATAGACTAAGTATTCTGGAAGCAAGGGATGTTTTTGTTTTTTTTAATCTTTGTATTCATCTGAGCCTGGCTCAAATATCAGTGCCAAGAGCTGTGATTTCTTTAGTGGAAAAACTCCCTTCACCAAGGATTAGCTATAACAAGAATGGAGCAAATGAGGCTTTGTCCCAAGGTGCCAGCAGAGATGGGACACGTCTCCTCCCCATACCTCACACCTCACTTTTCAGTCCTCTGGGGGCACAGGAGCAAGGCTCCAAGACCCAAACTCAGGCTTTTCTCCTTCCCCAAACCCCAAACAGGGGCAATAGTTTATCTGCAGACAAATAGTCCCCTCGTCCTCTGTCCCTGCCACCAGCCCCCCACATTCAACTGAACCTACCCCAAGAGCCTTTGGCACTGGTTATGGCTCTGCTGAGGATGTACACAAGACCTAAGTCTGAACTATGGCTCCGAGGAAGTGACTTGTCCAGCCAATCTGTGTCAGAAGTGAAACTTGAACCTGGCTCTTGCTAAAGGGTACTATAGACAATGAAGCAATATCAGTTAAAACATATATGCACCAAGTGGTATAGCATCTAACTTCCTAAAGGAGAGGCTAAGAGAATTGTGAGAAGAAATAGACAGCAAAACTATAATAGCGGGAGATCTCAATCTTGCACTCTCAGATTTAGATAAATCAAATCACAAAACAAATAAGAGACTTGAACCTGGCTCATTAAGACTCTCAGTCTAGCACTTTCATGCTTTTTCTCACCCAGTGCACATTAGGGCATTAATGTTTGTTTACTCACAGGCCTTAGAACACAGGATGTCAGAACTGGGGGAGGGGGGGAGCTTAGAACCTAGAATGTCAGAGCTGGGAGGGGCCTTAGATCACAGGATGGGAGAGCTGGAATACAGTTCTGAACATGGAAAATTAATAGTTGGAAAGGATCCTTAGAACAGAGAATATTAAGGGTGGATAAAACATAAGAGATTACTTAGTTCAATCCTCATTATTTATGGGGAAACAGGCCCAGAGAGGGAAAGTATCATTAGAGTTCACAGAAAAGTGACTCTAGATTAGTCATAGGCTCAAAGGATCTTAGACTGGAAAAGGCCTTAGAGGTCAGTGAGTCCAATCTTTTCACTTTGCAGATTGGCCAACTGAGAGTCAGAGGAGTTATGTGCTTTCTGTCTCTCTGTCCCTGTCTCTGTCTCTGTATCTCTCTGTCTCTGTCTCTCTCTGTCTCTGTCTCTCATTCTTTTTTCTCTGTCTCTTTCTCTCAATCTCTCTGTCTCTCTCTCTATCTCTCATTCTTTCTCTGTCTCTGTCTCTCAATCTGCCTCTCTCTGACTCTCTCTCTATGTCTCTCTCTCTCAATCTGTCTCTCTGCCTCTGTTTCTATGTCTCTCCCTATCTCTCTCATACAAACACACACACATAATAATAAGGAATTAAATGGACAAGTTGAGATTTGAATCCCGGTCCCTTGACTCCAAATTCTGTACCATTTTCACTATATCACAATTGAATGATTCATCTTCTTGGGCCTCAGTTTCTCACTCTGTAAAGTGAAGGGATTGGGTTAGAAGATCTGGAAATCTCCTTTCAGCTCGAAGATTCTCCACTTCTATGCTTCCAAGGACCAGGTGTTTGCTGCAGCACAAAGTGGAATCATCTGAGACCCCCTTTCCTTCCCACCGCCCAGCTCAGCACTTGGTCTATGCCGGTAGGAGCCCTGGAAGCCCTTAGCCTCCCCCCTTCAGCCTTGACCTTTTCTTGGTGGCCCACCTCTTTGTCCCCAGGAATGAGACTCCTCTCCCCATGGTTACAGCAATTACATCGGATCTGCTGGCTCATAACTCTTTCCTCTCCTTCCTCTCCCCTCTTAAAGTGGGATCTGCAAGACCTGCCAAAACATTACTTCAGAGCAGAACAGCATGATGTCATCAGCTGGGGCCAGAAGGTCACCGTGGGCTGGACCGTCCCGGGCAGCCCCTCCCTCAGTGTCTGGGGCTCGTCCTTCACCCCCAGCCACTGCCAGGGAGGGGACGTGGTCAGGCGGGGACAGCGGGAGAAGGTGCTCCTGGAGGAGCCGGCGTTTGGGCTCCAGCTTCCGCCTCCTGACCTGGAGTCTTCCCCAGCCCATCATGCCTCCTTCTTTGAATAAAATCATGCTTTTCTGGTCCCTTCTGCTCACTGACCAGGGACGGAGCTTGCTTTGGTCCCTTAGCTCCCTGCTGCCAGGTTTTCGGAGGGGATCTGAGCATCTGAGACAAAGTCCATCTCTCTGTTAGAGCTTCCGGGGCAGCTTGAGGTTGTCCAGTGTCCAGAGGGCCCGAGAAAGGCCAGAGGATGCCAGGGCTGAAAGTAGAACCCACGTTCTTCCCTAATTATGGAGCCGTTCCTGGCCCTCTGGGACAAAGAGCCTTCCCCGCCTCGACTCCATTCAGCTCCTTCCTTGTCTATGAAACTTTTCCATTCCTTTAGGGACCACACTAGGTCATTAAAAGAGTAAGATTGTTTGCCCTAATCAGGGCCTCTGGTGGATTATTAGTTAATTATTGCTATTATCATCATCATCATCATCACTTAACTAGGAGAGATGAGGGCTCCCTGAAATGAAATCATGGGGGCTTAAGAAAATGAACTTACCTGTGTGATCCTGGGCGAGTCACTTCACCCCAACTGCCTCAACAACAACCCAAAAAAGGACTTAACCTCTGGGAAATTTGGTGGTGGAAATTGGAGGGAAGACAAGGAAATCACATTTCTGACTGGGGTACTTCAGAGTAAGTTTGGTAGAAGGCATGAGAAGAGACAGAGGAATCAGAGGCATAAATACCCAGATATGGGAAGCTCAGACACAGAATCATGAAAAAAAATATTGGCTCTCCATCAGACCTGGGACATCCTGTCCTCTCTGCCCATTTTCACCTCGCGGAATACCTCGTTTTTCAGCTTTCAGCTCAATGTTAACACAACCTTCCAGACAATACTTTTTTTATCTTCCCTGATATTAGTGCCCTCCTCATGACATTTCTTTAATTTTAGGTTGATAAATTTGAATGTTATCTCCCCTATGTCAGGTGTTATTAATGTTTTTATAAGTCATGAAACCCTCCGGCCGTCCCTTTTTCAGAATAATGTTTGAAAATGCATAAAATAAAATATATCATTACAAAGGAAGCCAAAGGTATTGAAATATTTATTAGAGAGATTAATTTTAATTATATTAATTATATTATTGAAATTAGGTTAATTAATAATGAAATTTTACCTAATAATCACTTTTGTTGGTTATCAAATCTTTAGTTCTCAAAAAACAGTTTTTTAAAAGAAACCAAGTTTATGAATCCCAGCTTAACAACCTTTGCCTTATAGAATGTAAACTCCTTGAGGACAGGATTATGGATGGAACTATTTGTCTTTCTTCTCCTCCTCCTCTTCCTCTTTTTCTTCTTCTTCCTCCTCCTCCTCCTCCTCCTCCTCCTCCTCCTCCTCCTCCTCCTCCTCCTCCTCCTCCTCCTCCTCCTCCTCCTCCTCCTTCTTGTCTTTGTATTCTAATACCCAGAAAAGAACCTGGTATATAGGAGGCATTTAATAAATGCTTGACTAATTGATTGATAGAAACACAGTTGGGAGGGACCTCAGAAATCACTGATTCTGATCTATATTTGAATAAGGATTCACTCTTGAAAAATCATGTCCAATGTCCATCAAAGTCTTCTAGTGAGAGAGAGTCCACTGTCTTCTGGGATAATCCGTCCTCTCCATTCTGGGTCAGGTCTCATTATTAATAGGTTTTTCCTTGTTTTTGTTGTTGTTCAGTCACTTTAGTCATGATGGACCTTTTGGGATCCCATTTGGGGTTTTCTGGTAAAGATACTGGAGTGGATTGTCATTCCCTTCTCATTTGACAGATGGGGAAACTGAGGCAAATTGGTTAAGTGGCTTGCCCAGGGTCACACAGCTAGTAAGTGTCTGAGGCTTCCTGACTCCAGGCCCCACACTCTCCTCTGTACCATCTCATTAAAACAATGATCCAAATTGTCCCCTTGCCAAGGAAAAAACCTTTACTGGGACTGATCCCTGAAGTACAAATGGGATAATTTATAAAACTCTCCCTCACACGGCCAGGAGATTTTCCTCTCACCCTGCAATAACATAGCACCAATGTCTCCCTCTCCATTACATCTGTTTGCCTGGGCTTCTGTGTCTGAATGTCATGTATTCAGTCTTCTTTTCTCTTAGCACAAAACCTCTCAGAGAAGCCTCCATCAGGGAGTGTCCTTCTTTATCTGTCAATCAACCCTCCTTTCCCTTTCTTCTTTCTCTAATAGTGCTTCTTGTAATTTTGAGTTTTAGTACCTCTTTGCACCCTTAAAAATTCTCAAGGGCTCCAAAGGAATATTTGCTTATTAATTATTAATATTTGCTTATTATTGCTTAGATAAGAATTGCTTATCTATCTCTATATATCTAGCTATCTATAGTTGTTAGTTAATTATTAGTTATTAAACTAAAATTTAGTAACTAATAGCTAATTATTATTTATTTTATATTTTATTTTTAATGTAATTTTTATATTTTAAAATATATTATATATTTTAATATAATATTTTATTATATTACATATGTAATATATATATATAATTTATAATTATATAATTAATAATATATAAATAATTATAAAAACTACATTATTAGTTGCTAAATTATTAGTTATATATTATAATTATTAGTTATTAAATACAGCTATGTAGTTACTATAATTATAGAAATTTAAAAGTTTTTAGCATTATTTGAAAAGGTTTGATTTCACTGACCCCCCCAAAAAAAAGGGAAGAAAAGAGGGGAAATAAACATTCATATAGCACCTATTATGTTCTAGGCACAGTGACAAGCACTTTACAACTATGACCCCCAGGCGACTTCACTTGAGGAAACATTGCTCCAGGTGCACAGTCCTAATCTCCTCAGAGCCTGAACATTAGGATAGGATGACATGAGAAGATCCTACCCTAGGTTACTTCAGGAAAATGTCCTACTGTGTTCACATTGTAACTTATGTCAAAATTTCTGCTAAATATGGGTATAAAGAGGAATTCAGTAGTAAATAAAAATCAGCCACTGGGTGGCCTTTATTTATCCCCCAAAAAAATCAGGAGTATCAGGAGCTCACAAACAGATATAGGAGCACATAATGTACCCATATAAAACTTCAGCTCCCAATCTCACAAAAAGTTGTCTTTGAGATTGTTCTTCAGATTAGAAGACAGTTCTATGGAAAGGATGCTGGGACTGGAGTCTGGACTGAGTTCAAATCTAGCCTCAGATACTTATTAAGTGTGTGATATTGGGCAAGTCATTTAATTTCTGCCTAGGAAAGCTGCTGGGTGGCTCAGTGGATAGAATACAGGATCTGGAGTCAAGTCTGATCTCATAAAGTCACAAGCTGTGTGATCCTGGGTAAGTTATTTTACTTCTTTTTAGCTGAATTGACTGGAGAAGGTGATGGTGAACTACTCCAGTATCTTTGCCCAAAAAACCCCGTAGATCATCTTAGTATGTTATGATCTAGGGCAATGGTTCTCAAATATGGTTTAGAGAATCCTGGGGATCTCTGAAACCTTTTTAGAGGGTCTACAAATTCAAAAACAGTTTTTATTTCTGATATGGTAAATGTCTATAAATATAACCCAGATAAATAAAAATGCTTTGGAGAGATCCTCAATAATTTTTAATAGGATAAAGATACTGAAAACAAAAGTTTGAGAACCACTGGCTCTAGGGGGTCATGAAGAGTCAGATGCAAGTGAACAACAATAGCCATTGGGTCTACCCTTCCATATCTCAGTGAGTCTCTCTGCCAGAGGGTCCTACACACTCTTTCCAGACTCAATTTGGAAAGTCAAAATACTATTGAAGAAAAAAACCAAATTATCCCCTTTCCATCGGGCTCCCCCCGTCCAAATTACCCATTGATTTTGTCCCGGTGCGCTCCAGCAAGAATTTCTTTTCTCTTTAGAAGGTCTAATGCCCAAACTCTCAGTCTCGAGAACTTGGGAAACAGACAATCATCTTCAGCTTGGGCTGAACAAGCCCACACGTGTCTGCCTCTGTCATGTGCTTTTCCAGGAACTCTCTTCTTGCTCCATCTGGTGCCTTATCTTGGACTAGGGAAAGGCCATTTGCTTTTCCGCCAAGCTAAAAGAATACGAGCACATGCCAGTCTCTGCCATGTGCTTCTGCTGTATGTCTCCGTTCTTCACTCCTGGAGGAAGGAGACTGTGCATGGGAACAGACTCCATCCCACCTTCCAGAATCCAGGTCTTCTGTGTTGTATATTAGAGCAAGAGAGAGACAGAGACACAGGGACAGAGACGCTGAGACAGAGACTGACAAAGTGACAGGGAGGTGGAGAGACAGAGACAGAGCAGAGAGATAGAGATAGAGACCTACAGAGAGAAAGAGAGAAAAGAAAGAGAGAGAGAAAGAGAGAGACTGAGGAAGAGACTGACAAAGTGACAGAGAGATGGAGAGAGAGAGAGAGATAGAGATAGAGACAGAGACAAAGAGGGACAGAGAAATAGATACAGAAACAAACAGAGTGAAAGCTAGAGAAAAGAGAGAAAGAGAAGAGAGAGAGAGACTGAAGAGACACTGAGGCACAGATTGACAATGACAGAGAGATGGAAAGACAGACAGGGAGCTAGAGAGACAGACAGAGACAGAACAGAGAGATAGAAATAGAAACATACAAAGAGAGACAGAAAGCTAGATACAGAGACACAGAGAGAGAGAAGAGAAAGAGAGGGAAAAGGGAGAAAGAGAGAGAGAGAGAGAGAGAGAGAGAGAGAGAGAGAGAGAGAGAGAGAGAGAGAGAGAGAGAGAGAGAGAGAGAGAGCACTGATCTCACAACTCATGTTTATGGACCATGAAGGTCATTCCCTTCAGTCTCAATCAGCCATTTATCTTAAGGGATGAGGAACAATCTGTGTTCCTGAATTCACTCTTGGCTTTCCTCACAGAGTAGGAAAGCTCTGCTCCCAGCCTGTGACAGGACGGGTGCATAACCGGTTTCTGGCTCACCATTTCAGGGTCTAACAAGGCTCGGAGAGGTTCAACAACTCTTCTGTATTTGCCAGAGGTAGCGTTTCTATCCTGGATTTCCTGGTTCTCTCCATCCATTAGTCGTTGTTGCCTGACACTGTCCAGCAAGGACTTCCAGAGCGTTTGTCAGGCTGAGACCATTTGGGGAGGAAGTCTGGGGTCAGAGTGGAAAGCCCACCGGATTTAGAGTCAGGTCTTGGGTTCAAATGCTGCCCCTTAGCATCTGTGAGATCCTGACAGCAGCTGCCTCAGCTCTCCTGGCTTCATACTCTACTTCATAAATAAATCAGAGGGTTTAACCTGGTGATCTCTTCCAAATCTCAACCCTGAGCTGAGGAGTTGACAGCACGGCAACCAAGTCCCCTGGCTCCAAGGCTGCCAGGATGATCAAATCCCAAGGACTCACTGTGGAGGGGGGGGAGCCCTCAGGTTTCTAGGAAGGGAAGCTATTTACTGCAGGTATCAAAGTGGGGGAGGCACTGAGCCAGTTGGGGATGTGCTGAGTCTAGGACTGGGAAGGAAGGAAAAAAGGAGGGGAAGTGTGACTGAGTGTTTGAACAGCTGTGATGAATCAGCAACTGCTTCCCCCTCCTCCAGCCCCCAACCCACACCCCTTGCTTCTCCTTTCTCCTCTTCCACCCCCTCACAGCCCTACTCCATGGAGTTGCTGTGGGCCGAGGGAGAGGAAGAACTCTGGTCCCTTTCTTGCTCCATGATCACAGGCAAACAAAGACAAGGTCTGTAACCTGGGATCCACCTCCCCGGGCTGGTCTGCAGAGAGATTTCGGGGTGAATTTTCAGAATTATACTTGTCCAAGTAAACTGGAGAAGCAGGGAACGATCTCTATCTGATGCCTTGGTTTCAGGACTTTTTCAAGTATTGGACTTGAGAAGTCCTGAATTCCAAATACAGGTCAGGTACTTACCAGCTATCTAATCCTGGTTAAATTACTTTATCTCTGTTTACCTCATCTATGAAGTGGGTGTGATAGCACTTATTTCACCTGGTTTAAAGAGGTTAAAGTGAGATGATATTTGTAAAGTGCTTTCCAAGCCTTAAAGCTTTCTAGTACTATTACTACTAGAATATGACATATTAGAACAGAACCCCATTGATGGAATATTAGAGTAGGATGAAAACTTTGAAAAACCCACCGGATCTGGGAAAGGCTCTTGGAAAACAGTCAATGATTGCTCGAAAAATATTTTTAAATGCCTTTTATGCGCTGTGATATGTACGCTAAGGCTAACAGAATATTAGAGGTAGGTGAGATCTCAAAAGGCGAGACCTTAGAACAAGGAGGGATCTTTGAGTATCAAACATGAGGTGTTAGAGCAGGTGGTGACACAAAATGAATGTGTTATTTTCCCAGAGGTCTTTGCTTTTCGAGAAGTGCACAAAGAGAGAGGGAAAGCCTAACCCCAAAGGAATGAAAGCTAATGGCAGAATTTTCAGGCATCAGTTGACAGGTTAATGGGAAAGCTAATTTTTTAAACCTTGGGGGGATGGGAACAAGAGGCTGTATCTACATAAACCATACCATAGGCTCCACTGACAGATCAAGAGGACTTGAGATACTTGGAGCTAACCACGACTGTGGAGGTTGGAAGGATGTTGGACCATAGAATGTCAGAGCCTCAAGGGACCTTGGAACATGAAATGTCAGAAATGGGAGGAACCTTAGAACAAAGAAGATTAGAGATAGAAAGGTCCTTAGGACACAGAATGTCCTTAGACAGAAATGGACCTTAGAATATGGAATGTCAGAAATTGAATGAATCTTAGAATTAAAATGTCAGAGGTGGAAAGGACCTTAGAACATGGAATGTCGGAAATGGAAAGAACCTTAGAACATAAAAAGTTAGAGACAGAAAGGACCTTAGAACACAGAATGTCAGAAATTGACCTTAGGACATGAAATGTCAGGAATGGAAGGAATCTTAGAATTTAAAATGTTGGAGGTGGAAAGGACCTTAGAACATGGAACATCAGAAATGGGAGGAACTCTAGAACATAAAAGGTTAGAAATAGAAAGGACCTTAGAACACAAAATATCAGAAATAGAACATAAAATGTCAGAGATGAAAAGTACCTTAGGACATGGAATGTCAGAAATGGGAAGAACCTTAGAACATAGATGAGAGATGGAAAGGATTTTAAATAACAATTCAAGAAATATTACATTTGAAAGGTCCTTTCTAGTTAACTCTACCTTATTTTACAGGTAAATTTTAGTAACAGAAGACTTGTCCAAGGTCCTACTAACCCATTGTAACAGAGCTAGCAGAACCCAGGTCTCTCGATTCTGGGTCGTTTATCTTTATATAGATAATGTATAAATGGTCAGTTTCCCCAAATCAGAAAAATCACAAAATAAATATATCTTGGATTATACCAGACACAGGACAATCTTGATGATTCAAAAAAGCCTGTACAAAATAAGACCCAATGCAAGACCTCTCCTTCATCCCTGTCTCTTCAGACAAAAGGATCTATGTGGGGCTTTTGGCCACAAAGTCCAGCTCCCAAAGCTATCCACCATTAGTCACTAGCTCCAACACTAGACAGCATCTTAATCAGTGGTGGATTGTGAAAGAGGGACATTGGAGGATTAGTCAAATGCCCACCATCCTTGCCAAGATTACGGGCACCATCGCCACACTTTATTCTCAATAGGATTAGGAGTTCAATAACCCATCGTGTTATTTTCCTGAGGAGCTCCAGGAAGCAAGGATAAGGGGGATGGAAGCTGAAGAAGAGGGGGAGGTTTTGCTGAGTAGGTGTTTTTCGGAATCCAAAACAGCTGAATCAAAGTGGGAGAAGATTCCAAAGGAAAAGAAGAGGCGTTCAAGGCTAGCCTGTGGTCACAGGCTCAAAGGGAATGGGTAGAACATCCAGTCAAGAGCCCTAACTCCCCTGCCTGACTTCTCCCAATAACAATACCGATAGCTCTTGTGTGTATGTGACTTTACAAAGTTCTTTATGATATTGAAACATTTTTATGGTACTTGAGTGAAAGAAGGATAAGATCCCATCTTTCTCCATGTCTTTGTACAGGATGTTTGCCATGGCTGTAATATATTCTCTCTATATCTCAGAGCCCAGCTCAACAACTAGTTTTTACATGGTCTCTTCCCTTAACCCTTCCCCTGCCCCCAGTTCTTCTTCTACTCCTATATATTGCCTCATATTATTTTAAATACATTTCTATATTTCTATATTGTTTTCCTTTTGTTTTATTGAAATGTACATCCTTTGTTTCATTTTTTCTGGGTTCCCATTGTCTAACACAATCCTCAGCCCATACTGGATGTTTAATAAATGGCAAACAATTACTTGGTTGATTAGTATCCCCAAAGGGCAAAACTGAGAGGTTGAGAAGGCACAAGGATGAAGAATTTGGCTCCTTAGAATAATAGGATTTAAGAGCTGAAAGAAACCACAAAGCTGCCATAGATCTTGCTTGTCACATAACATATGAGATTTTACTACATAAAAACTTGCTCCCATTTAGAGCTGTCCCCAAAACGTAAGCTCGGTGTCATTTTGAGACCGTGTCATTTTTCCTCTTTGTCTCTCCAGCTCTACCCCGAGCACAAAGCCAGTTTGTCAAATAAGATTGTTAGATGGGAATTGACTGTCTCTAAAAGGTAATGAGCTCCCTGAATGTCGCAGAATCACAAAAACTCAGAGGCTACCAAGAATGCCATTTATAACATCCACCTCCCATGACAGGTCAGGGGTATTTTGGTAAATGTTTAATACCTGACTTTCACGACGGACCTGCCTTAAAGTCAAATAGACATTATTTATATTTTCTCCTTCACTTTCTTAAGTCTAGACAATCAAAAAATGAATCAAGCTCTGATTTGTAGTGCTTTCCAATTTCCTAAGTGTAAAGGATCACACTGAATATTTATTAGTCAGTGTTCTCAAGATGGTCCAAGCTGTACACCAGTGGTGATGGGTGATACTTTAGAATGAAGAATTATGGAAGACAAAGGGATCTTGGAAATGGTAGCCTGGGATGTTCCTTCAGTGCAGGAGGAGCTAACTATCTCCCATGGCAGCCCAGTGGTTTTTGGGAAAGTTCCAATCACGTGGCTGGTTTTTCCTATATCAAGTCTATGTTCCCTCCTTTATATCTTCTCCCCACTTTTCTTCTTCTGCCCTCTGAGATCAAGCATAACGAATTTAATTTCTCTTTTCCTGAGGGTCACCTTTTGAATCCCCATCCTCCCCTAAAAGTTGTCTTTTTTTTCAAACTTCCATCTTCAAGTTCTACTTGTGAGTGACCTGTCAGAAATATTGCACAGAGGATGTTTACTCAAGCTATATTCTCTGAAATGCCTTTTAAAATGGAAATTCTACGATTATATAATATCAAGCTTTAACCGAGTAAAAGAGGTTTGAGAAATAGCCTCCAGTAGATCATGGAGCTGGAAGATACATTACATGAAGATTTTACAGATGAGGAAACTGAGGCAGAGAGCAGCTAAGTGATTTGCCCAAGAGTACACAGCTAGCAAATGTTTGAGGTGGGCTCTGAACCAGATAAAATGTTTTATCCACTTCCTGGCTCACTGACCACCCTTGTTAATCCCACTTCACATCTAAGATGTCTTTTGGGTTCTTTAATTGAAACTTGGCTAGGCTTACTTGAGCTCATCGAACAATGAGAATTTCTGCTCAGTCATCTCAGGCACATTCAACTCCTCGTGATTCCATTTGGGGTTTTCTTGGCAAAGATATTGGAGTGGTTTGTCATTTTCTTCTCCAGCTCATTTTACAGATGAGGAAACTGAGGTAAACAGAGTGAAGGGACTTGCCCAGGATCACACAGCTATTTGAATTTATAAAAATGAGTCTTCTTGACTGGTGCTTTCCTCACTGCACTACATAGCTAATAAGAATTAGCATTATGTATGTGGCCATTCTAGGATGCAAAAGTAATCTTGGCTGGTAAGTACAGTATTCTGTTTCCTTCCTACGTCTGCAGACAGTCACTATTCCCAATGGTAGAAAAGATGATAGAACAGGGTTTAGCCTGTGGCTCCAGGTTCTCCTCTGGTAAAGAAAAACTGGATTTCGTTCAGTCTCCATCTCAACTCAGGCTTCTCCTCTGTTATATCCTTCCATTAGGCTACAATCAGGATGGAAGTCATAGATGTCTGGGGGAATCCTTGGAATCATTGACCATAGAATGTTACAACTGGGAGGAGTCTAGTCTAGTCCTTTATAAATGGGGAAACTGAGGTCCTGGGTGTTAAGGGGCATTGTGGTACAGGATTTAGAAGTAGAAGACCTGAATTCAAATCCTGGCTGGCTCTGCCCCTCACTGTCTGGGACTTTGGGTAAGTTGTAGTTTTCTCATCTATAAATTTAACGAGAGATGGTTTCTAAGGTCTTTTCCAGCTCTAAATATATCAGTAATAATAACAATAACTTCTATTTACATGGCACTTTAAAATTTACAAAGTGATTAATAATAATAATAATTTCCATTTACATAGCATTTTAAGATTTGCAAAGTACTTAATAATAATAACTTCCATTCCCATAGCACTTTAAAATTTGCAAAGTGCTTAATAATAATAATAATAACTGCCATTCCCATAGTACTTTAAGATTTGCAAAGTGCTTAATAACAATAACTTCCATTTCCATAGTATTTTAAGATTTGCAAAGTGCTTTACAGAAGTTACCTCCTTTGGCAGGCGTTATTACTATTGCCATTTTACAGATAAAGAAAAAGGTTAAATGACTCTCCTACAGAGATAGAAAGGGTCTCAGGAAGGACTCCAAGTCTCCTGTGCTATCTACTAGTCCACTTCGATGCCTCAATGTGCTTTATGTAAGGTCACACATTAAGATAGTAACTGAGCCAGACCCAGGGCTTTTCCCACAATTTTCTTTAAGAAAGGTGGAGAGCATTATGGAAAGGGGGCTTGGTTCCTGGGGGAAACGAGAGCACTGGATTTGGAAGTGGAGGACCTGGGATTGAATCCACACTCAGTGTTCACTGGTCACTTTATCTTCCTGACCACAGATTCCTAATGAGGGAATTGATGGAGGTGTTCCCTAAGGACCCAGAACTACGTTCTCTGAGATAACCCAGCCTTGAGGCAGCAGGAGAAGGGGCCAACTATGAGGGAAGCTCTGGGAACTTGGGACAGACAAGAGGAGTCCACTCCCTTTTTTTTGAATTATGTATAAGGCTGCCACAGCTCCAGCCTTATTCTGTACCAGATACCTCTCCCTGCCTGCTTTCACCACCTCCTGTGGAAGGGAGAGAGCAGAAGCAGGGAAGTCTGGGGCCTCCAGCAGGGTCCTTTCCAGTGGGTCATGGGAATAGGGGCAGGGCCAATGTATGAACTTGACCGCTCAGTCTCTTGAGAGAGCCTGGGACAAGACCCTCCCTGTAGCCTCCAGCCTTGGCAGATGGAACCACACCAGGACTGACTCTCAGCTTCCAATGTGGAATGTACTTAGGGATCCTGGGGGAAAAGCAGAGGAATCTGAGTCAAGCTCTCTCCCTTTTCCCCACTTTGTATCTTTTGGCTCCAGAGACAGACATTGGTTTAAACGGGGACGGATGCACATAGAGATGTAGGGGAGAGTTGGAGGACCCTACCCCTCTCTCCGAGTGAATTTCTCTGTCTCTCCTTGGCTCAGTTTCCTCACCTGCCATTAGGCCATCTCCTTTAAATGTATCCTTCTCTCACAAGATGCCATTCCTGAAGGGCTCAAACCAAGAGTAGAGGAGCATCCAGCAAGAGCAGCTGGGCACGGTCAAGCCTCTGTTCTGATAATACCTTTTAAGTTGTCCCCAATACTGGCGTCAAGGAGGCTAGTCTTGGACCATAGAATGTCAAAGAATGGTAAAAGATATAAAAAGAACCATAAAAGACGGTCTCTATTCCCAAAGAGCTCACAGTCTTGATATGATAGAAGCAAGTAAATCCAGGAGGTAGAGGAGATAAGGAAGAAAAGCTTTCAATGAATGTGAAAATGTCTGGAATAGAGAAATAGAGTGCTTTTGTTGTAGGAATAACAGAGACTGGGGTTACTGTATTGAAAATGTACAGGTTGTGTATGTGCACGAATGTTTGTGGCAGCCCTTTTTGTAGTGGCTAGAAACTGGAAACTGAATGGATGTCCATCAGTTGGAGAATGGCTGAATAAATTGTGGTATATGAATACTATGGAATATTACTGTTCTGTAAGAAATGACCAACAGGAGGATTTCACAAAGGCCTGGAGAGACTTACATGAACTGATGCTGAGTGAAATGAGCAGGACCAGGAGAACATTATATACTTCAACAACAATACTATATGATGACCAGTTCTGATGGACCTGGCCATCCTCAGCAACGAGATCAACCAATTCATTTCCAATGGAGCAGTAATGAACTGAACCAGCTACGCCCAGAGAAAGAACTTTGGGAGATGACGAAAAACCAATACATTAAATTCCCAATCCCTATATTTATGCCCACCTGCATATTTGATTTCCTCCACAAGCTATATTTCAGAGTCTGATTCTTTTTATACAGCAAAATAATGTTTTGGTCATGAATACTTATTGTGTACCTAATTTATATTTTAATGTATTTAACATCTACTGGTCATCTTGCCATCTAGGGGAAGGGGTGGGGGGCGGGAGGTAAAAAATTGGAACAAGAGATTTGGCAATTGTTAATGCTGTAAAGTTATCCATGCATATAATCTGTAAATAAAAGGCTATTATTAAAAAAAAAAATAAAAAAAAATAAAAAAAAAAAAAAAAGAAAATGTACAGGTTGTAAGAAGACAATAAAGATGAGAGATGGGTAGGTAATGAAAGGCTTTGGACACCAAGGAGGAAGATTTATATTTGAGCCTGGAAGCAATAGAAGCCACTGGAGTTCATTAAGTTATAGGGTGACATGGCCAGTCCTGGCCTTCAGGAAAATCACTTTGACAGTTTGGTGGAGAATGGACTGGAATGGGGAGAGACTCGTAAGCAGACTTAACCAGCAAGCTATCACAATAGCAAGGATGAGGTGATGACTACGAGAAACATAGTGATTAAATTTAATAATTTCAATGACAAACAATAGATTTTACAGGGCACCAGAAGAAAAACTTTCAAATATGTAAAGGAAAAGAAATTCAAATAACACCAGACTATTCTACACTCAAAGGGGATGAAAAAATGTATTCTGAAGAGAACAGAAACTCAAAGCGTGACCCAAGGTGACCTACTCTCTAAACCTGAGCTTAACCATTAATGAAAAAATAGATCTTCAATAAAAAAAGATGTATCTGAAACATTCCTGCAAAGGAAGTCAGACCTGATCATATTATTTGTTTTGCAGTCATTCTAGACAACAGAAACATACATGAATGGTAAATAAATACAGCAGCCAAGGAAGGCACAGGTAATGAAATAAATTATTCCAGAAAAAAAAGGAAAAGAGAAAAATACCTATGGGGTTAACCGCAATAACAATAGTAACAGTAAAGAAGCTGTTAAGAGACTTCTTTCCGGAAATACAGATGGAAACAAGGGAGAAAGCAGCAGTCAAACAGAGAAAATTATGGTGGAGGCACAGGTCTGAAACATTATGGACTAAATCACATATCATCTGCCTATGGGTAAATCAAATTTCTTTGTGGGACTAGCAGATGAGAGAGCACATAAAAGGGGAGAAGGGAGAAAAAAGATTGGCAGGAATGTGTGTTGTTCCTGAATCCGGTGAATGATTAACAATGGAGGGAAAATTACTCAGCAAAGTATTTTAGAAAGGGGAAAACCCACAGGAGAATGGCTGAGAGACATAAACAGGGGAAAGAAAAGGGAGAAAATCTCATTTCATTGGTGAGAGGAGGTCCCACTGCAGAAAGATCCCAGGAGGGAGAGAGAAATTTTCTATAATCAGAAAGGAGCACCTTACAAGCAGTATAATCAGCAAGGATTTAGTGTTTAAATCAGTTATCCTGCCACAGAGAAGACCCTAAGTGCAACTGGTTACCCAGAAAATGGGATAGCATGGCTGAGGAAGAAGATTCCATGACAATGAGGGAGGACTTTATCATGGGAAAGGCAAAGGGTAGTAAAGAACTATCTAATCAAGAAAAATTCTGATGCCAGTTGTAACACCTCTACCCTTTCTATCTTTAGAAGGATTGGGATTTCTAAGAGGGGGACACAACAGAGGTCAGGAGGCAAGCTCTATAAATGCAATAACACAGAAACTGTCTAAAAGAGGAAATTCAAAATGGGTATTTTAGAAGTTTGAATTCATGAAGACTGCTGAGATTAAAGAAGGACTAAATAAGTCTAAGAATCATGAATTAAAGATAAAAGTCTCAAAGAGACCAAAAGGGAAGAGAAATAATAAGAATGGGGAGGGGGGGGTTCTTTTTTAGAAAAAGATGGAGGAAATGAAATTTTAAAATCTAGTGGACCACGCAAGTGCAAGGGCTATTTTACTTCATTATTTAACTGAAAGGAGGGGAAAAAAAGGAATTAATGAGTAAAGCAAAATTCTAAAATTAGGAAAAGGGATAACAAAGAAGGAAGGAAGATTTGAGGATAAGAAAAGCTACTGGGAACAAGTCTTCTTTAAATAAATTAAATTGATAAAATAAAATATTATTTACAGAAGATGAAAAAAATCTTAATTTGTAAGAAAAAAACGAGAAAGAAAGAAATAAAATTGACCTTAACCTCGATTGCCTCAGCAAAAAAGAAAAAAAAAGAAAGAAAATTAAAAACAAAGAGAAAACATAAACCTAATTTACAACTTTAAATACAAATGGATCAAACAATCCATTACAATGTAAAAGAGCAACAAATTGGATGAAAGAAATGAGG
>CM037002.1:240367520-240425020 GCA_020854095.1 Dasyurus viverrinus
CTTAGTGGGGATCCCCTCCAGGCTTGGTTGGAAGTCTGGAGAGTTAGGGAAATGGTAGCTAGGAAATGTCTGAGATCAGAATCCGGGGTCTGGAGGACAACCCCAGAGCTCTTTTTAATCTTCTTTGTTACCTTTCTCCTGGCAGGAGGGGCTGGAATTCTCAGATCCATCCAGGATTATTTATTGAGCTCCTATTCTGGGCTGGACAGAGCCAGGTGCTGGAGATGCAAACACCACAACGGCACATCCCCTGCCCTCAGAGGGCTTACATTTCAGGGGAATGGCCTCCCTGGGCCTGGCTCCTTCACCGTCAGCTCCCTACTTCTGCTGGCCAGTGGGCAGGAATAAAGGTCCTGCCCGTTGCCACAGGGGCCCCGGCCTTGGCAGAGCAGGAGAAGGGCCCACTGGCAGGAGAGCCGAAGGATGAGACGGCCCAGAAAGAGAGCAGATAATTCCAGAATGAACCAAGGGCCATGATTTCTGATTCTTTGGCCAGCGACTGAATCTCAGCTTCCAGAAGGAACTGCTGCTCCAGCTTTCTCCCCCACTGGTAATTCAGCATTTTGCCCATTAAGATCCTTAATGGGCAGGCTCCCCGAGTCTCACAATGGCCCATCTGTGAGCCCAGACTAGGCAGCTCCCTCCCCTTCCCCCCATCTCCCCGCCCATAGCCCCCAGCCTCCCAGCCCAGCCCCGGCCCCAGCTCTTTCACTTCCATTAAAACAAACATTCATTTAGTGAGATTTCCTCCAGGCCTGGCCCCGGCCCCCGGCCCTCCCTCGTAAACTGCCTTCCCCTCCTCTGGATTTCCTCTCCATTGTCCCAGTCCTTTTATTTGGGCTGGGGAGGAGGGGAGGCAAGAAGAGGGAAACCCAGCTGGACAGTTCCAGCTGTTTCCCCGTGTGAGCTGTTGGGAAATGAGGTGACAACCTGGGCTCTCCCCAGCCCTGACATGGCGGGATTATGTTTACAGGCTGACAAGTGGCTGAGGTTAGGCACCCGGGCCCACAGGGCCTAGCCCCTCCCTCCCACAGTTTGGGGGATTTTCCCAGTGAGCAGGAAAGTTGTGTATCACCCACAGGGCCCCCCCCCCCGTGTTTCCTGTCTTTTCCTTCCTCTCCTTTGTCCCTCCCAACCAGTGTGGATCTGTGTGATTGAGGGTTAGGGGGAGGAGAACGGTGCTCTGAGATAATTCAGAGAAGGCAGAAAAGAACAGACTTGGACCTAGAATGGGCTCAATTCAAATCCTGCCTCAGGTATTTACCAGCTGGGTCAACCTGGGCAAGTCACTCATCAGTCATCAACAAGCATCCATTAAACACTGAGTGGCGGGCACTCAAGAAAGGTCCCAAACACTTCTGCTTTTCAGGAGCTCTTTGTGCCTCAGTTTCCACATCTGTAAATGCAGGATTTGCCTTTGGTGCCTTTAATGAATGCCTTAAATCTCTAAATCTGTGGCTTGGTCACAAGATCATTCGATTTGAGATCTTCTAGTCCAGAGGTGTCAAATGTGCAGCCGGCCAAGCAACTGACATGTTGACTTGGACCAGATTAAAATAAAATTGGGGAAGATTTAACAAAATCAATAAAAATACAATAAAACGTAGATAATGTTACTCCTTGGTTTTCTAAATCCATATGCTTCCCACATGTATCTTTATGTACATTTAGTGGCCCTTTTTCTATTTGAATCAGACATCACTGTGATCTTTCTACCTCTTCCTATCACAGATGTGGAAAGTAAGACCTAGAAAGTAAAATTTTTCGACCAAAGCCATACAAGAAGAGATCTGGTAGAAGTGAGATTGGAACTCAGGTCCTCTGAGATTCAGCACTGTTTCCTTTGCTTCTCCAAAGCTTTCATTTTAAGGAGGACAAGGAAAAGGGGAAAGGGAAGGAGATGATAAAAGCATTTATAGAGCACCTACTATGTGCCAAACACTGGGCTAAGCAATTTCCAATATTATCTCCATTTATCCCTTAGCAACCCTTTGAGGATTGAACAAAGGTTCATTCATTTGCCCAGGATCACACGGACACCATTGTGTCACTTACCTGCCTCTAGAAGAATAAAAAATTTGATCAAGTTTACCCAGAAGCAGGATTCAAACTCAAGTTCTGGGATACCAAAGGCAGTGTTCCTCAAACGCTCCCAGCTCCTGGAGGGTAGCTAGCAGCAAGACTTTTTTTTTTCTATCTCTGGATCATGAACATCAAGCACAGCGGACATATTAGGTACTTAATAAATATGGATTGAAATGGTCAAATTAAATGTTGACTTAATCAGCACTTAGCACAGAGCTGGGCATAGAGTAAGAGCTTCCTAAGTGCTTCTTGACTAAACCGTCACCTTGCTACGTGACCTGGGCCAACCAATCAGCAACACTGATGAAGCACCTATTACGTGTCAAGCGTTATAGTAGGTGCTGTGGATTCAAATATAGAAAATGAAATAATTGGTACTTTACAGGAGTTAAGTACAGAAATAGCGGATACAGATAACATAGATGCTATATAATTAACAGGAGAAGACGTCCATTACAATCCCCTTTTAGTGTCTCGCCATAGAGATAGATAGATGATAGAAAGATAGATAGATAATAGAGAGCCGGAGAGAGAAGAGTATGGGAAAGAGGGAGAGAAAGAGAGAGATAAAGGAAGGGAAAGGATGGTGAGAAGGAGGGAGGAAAGAAGGAAGGGAGGGAGAAAAAGAAAGGAATGAAAAAATAAAAAGGAAGAGGGAGGAAGCAATGAAGGAAAGAAAAAGAAAGAACAAAAGAAAGGGAATTTATTTTGAATAGTATTTTATTTTTCCAAATCTTTGGAAATTCATTTTTTTTAAACTTTGTGTTCCTTTTTTTTCCCCTCCTTCCCTTACCTCCTTCTTCCCCAAGAAGCAAACAATCTGATATAGGTTAAATATGTGCAATTTTTTTTTTTTTTTTTGCTGAGGCAATTGGGGTTAAGTGTCTGAGGCCAGATTTGAATTCAGGTCCTCCTGACTTCAGGGTTGGTTCTCTATCCACTACATCACCTAGCTGCTCCAATATGTGCAAATTTTTAAAAACATAATTTCATAATTGTCATGTTGTACAAGAAAAATCAAATCAAAAGGGAAAAAAAACAAGAGAAAGAAAACAACAGGCAAGCAAACAATAGCAACAAAGAGGTGAAAATGGTATGCTTTGATTTACATTCTCTCTCTGGCTGCATCATAAGTCTACTGGAATTGCCTTGAATCACCTCATTGTTGAAAAGAGCCACATCCACCTCAGCTTACCATCATATACTCTTGGGTTACTGTATACAATGTTTTCATGGTTCTGCTCACTTCACTTAGCATCATCTCAGAAACGGAGTTTATTAAGTGTTTACATGTGTCATGTCAAGTGCATTGGGGATCCCTGATCTCAAGGAATTATATTCTAATGAGGAGGATAATGTATGAAAAAGTTAGCAAAGCAGGCAGGGGGTGATTTAAAGAAAGGACACCTATGGGACCTGGGCATCCAAGGGCAGAGTCCAAGGCTCTAGGTGGGAGACAAGAAGATAATGGCACATGAGCTGCATCATGGGCATGGTTGGGCTTCTGTTGACATAAATTATAAATAATAGAATGTGAAAATCTTGGAGGCAATCTAGTCTAACCCTCCCTGAAAGGAACCCCCACTGCGGTACACCAGCTTGTCTTTCACTTGCTTTTAGAATACCAAAGAGGGGAACCCAGCACTGATCAAAGCAGTTCAATTCACTTTGTGTTGGCAATAATGGTCAAGACATTTGTCCTGCTTTCTAGTCTAAATTTGCCTTTATAGGTACCCATTGCTCCTTGTCCTGGTCCTAGAATACTATTTTTTAAAGCAGGTACAGGATGGATTGTGATTCTTATCCAAGGAACAAATCTAAGGAGTCTCTTTATCAGGCTGGTCACAGGATGAAGAACTTTTCCACTTTAGTCACAAAGACTACTGATTAAACCCCAAAGGGACTGCGATCTGCCTCAGTGGAGGGAATAGCCATGCTCAAGTAATCTCATGTCCTTGAAACATCAATCGGAATTCATCAGTCTGGGCAATGAAAACTCCCTATTTCCCATATATGAGGATCAAAAGAATAGCTTTGAATATGGGTTTGAAAGGGAAGGAACTGAGAATCCCTCCTAAAATTCTGGATATTCAGAAGTTGGGATGTCAGGGACAAAACTGCCTTTCTCTTCTTAGCTTTGGCCAAAGAAATGGAGAAGTGATTCCTTCCAAAACAAGAGCTTTTTATTTTTCACAATACAGCAATCTCTGGCCACAGGAGGATAAAGAGAGCATGAATAAGTGAAATCTTCCAAGGGGAATAAAAGAGATCTCATTTCCCAGAAGCCGGAGCAAACAAAGAATTTTGGCCCCTGTTCTTTAATGATTCAAAGAATATTTATTAAAATCATAGAATGGGAGAGCTGGAAGGAACATAAGCACATTGAATGTCAGAGGTGGAAGGGCTTTTAGAACATGCATTCATTCAAGAAACCTTTATTTAGGACCTACTGCGTGTCAGGCACTGAGCCAGGAGTTGAGGATACAAAAAAGAGGCAAAAGCCAGTCCCTGGAGGAGCTTACAATCTAACGGGGGAGACAAAATGCAACCAATGTATACAAAGCGAGGATAAATAGGAAATAATTAACAGGGGGAAGGCACTGGAATTAAGTGAAGTGGGAGAAGATTTCCTGTAGGAGATGGGACTTAACAGGAAGCCAGGGAGGTCAGTGGTCAGAGTGGAAAAAAGAGAGAGTTCCAGGCACGGGATAGAGAGAATGGCCAAAGCCAGGAGACGGAGGGACTTGTGCTGGGATGGCCCTGGGATAGAAAATATTAAAATTAGGCTCTTTTTACTCAGATCCAGTAATGCTATGATTTTTATATCATTTCCCCCAACATACCACTCCCCTTCCCTGCCATTTTGTGAAATGGAAACTAAGGCCCAGGGATAAGTAACTTGTATAAGGTCATGTACGAGATGGACTTAGAAACTCTCTCTCTCTTGATTGTTTGCTCACAGAACGTTGAGGGTCCCTCCAGGACCAGGCCTCCATCTGCTATCTAAGTAAGTCTGAGCCTATGGAAAACTGACTGACACATTTCCCCTCCTGGAGGTGATAGGAGTCACATGGACTTTTCTGTACCCCTCCCCTAATGGGATACCCCTGTGCTGGAAGCAAATCAGTATCACAAGAGACAGTGGAGTTCAAGTCCTGACTCTGAAACTCAACTTTCTCATCTGTAAAATGAGCATAATAATGCTTGTTTTGCCCAGTGCTCTTGAAAGGAGAGTATTTTTGTCAATGTGCCCCAAAGAGCCGGTCTCATTATTGCAGGGGAAAGCAATCAGTACTACCTGACTGACTACATGTACAAGCCCCCCCTTCCCCCAGCTCTTTTTGGCTTTCCTCCCCCCTGCATTCCCCTGGCTCCAGCTGAGTAATCCCCAACCAAGCGGCTCAGGCAGGAGCCAGATGTGCGCTTGCCTTTGACACGTAGACCGTGACGGATGCCAGAACCTCCACACACGTCGGGGAGGCCCGGCCGGGACCGGGCCCCTGCTGCCCTTCTGCATATCACAGCCTGGAGCCCACCTGCCTGTCTCCCCATCACCCCCAGATCCAGATGAACCCTGGCCTCACCCTGGCCTTCTCCCCTGGCCAAGCCCCTCCGGTCTGCCTGGAGCCCCTCACCCACACTTCCTTTTTTTGAGAAATGAGGGGAGTGATCCAAAGAATCCTGTCGTTAAGCTTCTCATCCAGCTCAGCCCTAGATGGTCAGAAAGTTACAGCAGGGAGACTTTAGAATGATGAATAGAAAAGCTTCAAAACTGCAGGTCAAAACTGAAGGGACTTAGAACACAGAGGGGACCCTGGTTAGAATGTCAGAACTGACGGGCACTTCAGTTGTGAAATGTAGAATGTGAAAATTAGGAGGAACTTTAGAACCTGGAAGATTTGGCAGAAACCTTAGAACATGGCCTGCCAGGGCTAAAAGGAACCTTAGAATGCAGACCGTCAGAGCCGGAGGGGACTCTAGAACATAGAACTCAGAACCGAGGGGGTACTTTGTGTGTGAAATATAGAATACTAAAATTAGGAGGAACCTTAGAACCTGGAAGACTGGGCAGAAACCTTAGTAATGGATTATTGGGGCCAAAGTCAGAGCTCACCTTAATGTTAGCATATAGAACATAGGTCAGGGCCTGAAGGGAAACTTAGAACAGAGACCCCAGAAGCTGGAGAGGGAAAGGCCATTGCAGGGAAGTGGTCTGAATTCTACATCCCGTAGGCCCAGAGAGAAGCTGATTCCAGCTTCCCCAGCTCATTTTCTGCTAATCAGCAGCACAGTTGGAATTGAGAAGATCATCAATTCAAAAGATCCTTAAGAGGCCATTGTAGAACCCCTTGATTTTCCAGATGAGGAAATTATGGCCCAGAAAAGCTAAACAACATGACTCCAAGCCAAGCTCTTTGTGTCTGTCTCAATGCAGACCAGACTTAAGCCCGCCTCAGCTCATTTATAATATCCCTAATAATAATTCCCATTTCTGTGGCACGTTCCTTACAAGAGCCCACGTATAGGTTGGGAGAGTATTATTATTCACATGTTACAGATGAGGAGATGGAAGCTCAGAGGTGAAACAGCTTGTCCCGTTGTGCAGTCACACAACTAGTAAGGAATATACCTTTCATATTACTTCTCATTAGTTGTCTGAACTAATTCTCCATGTCATCTCCCACCTCTTTACTTTTGCGTAAGCTGTGACCCACGCTTAGGGAGCACTGCTTTCTTACCTCTACCTGTTAGAATTACAAAGTTTCCTTCAAGACCCAATTCAAATGAGAACTCCAGAAACTCCTTGAGGTCAGTGATTTTTATATTTTCTCTTTATATCACCAGGACTTAGTACATAATAGTCCCTTAAAAGACTATTATTTATTAGACATTTTATTTATTTATTTATTATTTATTAGATTATCTGACAAAAGATCCTTTCTTGATCATCCCATTTCTGAATGTTCTCTCTCTCTCTCCTAAACTTATTTTGAATATATATCTGTGGACATGATTTGACTTGAATAAGTAAAGCATAAGATCATTGAAGGCAAGAGAATTAAAAATATATCTTTAAATGCTCTTTCTCTCCTAAATTTACTTTGAACTATTTATCTGTGGAAATGATTTTGGCTTGAACAAGTAAAGCATAAGATCATTGAAGGCAAGAGAATTTTTAAAAAAAATTTTTATTTCCTTAGTGCACTGGAGAGAGTGCCAGGCCTAGAATCAAGAAAACTCATTTGCCTGAGTTAAAATTTGACTTCAGAAGTTGTGTGATTCTGAACAAGTCACTTAACCCTGTTTGCCTCAGTTTCTGCAAAACAAGCTGGAGAAGGAAATGGCAAAATATTCCTGTGTCTTTGTCAAAAAAACCAACCAAACAAACAACCCATATGAGGTCATAAAAAGCCAGACACAGCTGAAAAATGACTGAAAATAAGTGTTAGTTAAATTAAGTTGAATTCAATTTAAATATATTGACTATAAATACTTATCTGTGCACATGTTGTATTCCTCACCCCCAGCCCCAATGTATTCTCCCTGAGGACAGGGGCTGTTTGCCTTTGTGAGCTTTAGAAAGCCCAGTTGCCATCTGGGACCATTGGGTTCCTTGGGCTCATATCCCCATGACATAGAACAGTGCCCAGCCTATATAAGTTACATTGGCAAGATCACAGACGTTGAGCTGGAAGCAATCACCGAGGCCATTTAGTCCGACGTGTGGTAAACATCAGAGACAGAATTTGAACCCAGTCCTCCACCTCCAGAGCTTCTCCCCTTTCTACTTCCTACACAAAGTCGACTCTTAACTAATTGCTATGTTTATTGGTTCCAAGTGCATTACTCTTTTCAATATGGTGACTGCCTCCAGGAGGGTCATCCTTTCTCACCTGAGGTCCCCAGAGGTGACATACAGGTAAGGGGGATGGGCTAGCTGACCTTGAGGGTCCTTCTCCACCTCTAAAATCATCGCACAGACATTTTCCCTCTGACTTCTCCAAATGTTCTTCTTTTCTCCTTTTTTCCCCTCTAGGGTGACTTTTTCCCCTTTCCTAAGGTTCATGGCAGCACTGGAACCCTGTGCACCTTCCTTGGGAAAACCAAATCCCGGAGGAGCTCTCCCTATCCCGGCTGCCCACTCGGGCACCTGTATTCTATAATGTAGCCCTAATTGAAATCACATTAACATTATGATTCCATTACTGAGGAACAAGAGGCTGGCTGCGGAATGCTCCCCACGGGGGCCAAATCAGCTCCACTGGATAATTTATAAAGTGCTGTGGATCTGCTCATTCAGTGTTAAGTAAGGCAGACACAGACCTATTCATTATTAAAAGGCATTAGGCTTTTTGGCTAAGTCTTGGAAGGGCAGCTGGGGTTAGGCTGGGGGGAGCCATCTTCTCAGTGCTGCCTCCAAGACCAAGCTTACTTCCCTCAAAGAACAGGACCCCCAGCCCAAGGACCTGCCCCCACCCCCAGGCAGGGACAAGGAGGGGGCCTTTATGAATAGTCTCATAGTTTACAAATAAGTGTAAACAAAGAGCTGACAAATAGTGTGTGTATGTGTATAAATATATATGTATGCATGTGTATATTCCTTATGTGTGTATATGTGTATGTATATGTATGTATATATTTTCCTTGTGTGTATATGTTATGTATATATTTCTCTGTGTATGTGTGTATGTATATATGTAGTATATATTTATTATATTGTTATATATTATATATAATATAAAATATATTTTTCCTTGTATGTATGGATATTTTCCCTGTGTGTATATGGTATATATATATATGTGTGTGTGTGTGTGTGTGTGTGTGTGTGTGTGTGTGTGTGTGTGTGTATGTGTATGTATAGATATGTATGTATAAATATTTTCCCTGAGATTCAGTTCCCTTCTTCATCAAAGCAAGAGGGTTTGGACCTTCTCAGGTGTTTGTAGATTAACTCGGGGTGTGTGAATGGATTTCAGGGCCATCTACGAATTTTTCTAAGGAAAAAATTCCTCCTTTATATTGACATTTATACAAATAAAAGTGACAAATGGGATTAGGATATGGAGTCCTGAGGCTTCACCCTGCAGCTCCATAAAATATAAATATTGGTTTGTCCAGTAAGAATCTAAGGCTATATTTGAACTCCCAAAGAGGAGTCTTCTAGACTCTCTGTTGGGCTCTCTCTCCACTGCATCCCACTAGATATAGCACCTCCCTAATCCTATCTCCAGCCTGAGCTCCTCTCCCACTCCCATCAGCCCTGCTGAATGCTCCATGCCAAACTATGAATCCTTCTCTGTTCCCTCTTCCCTTCTGACACTGGCCATGTCACTGGATCTCAGTTTCCTTTTCTGGAAAATAATATTTGGATTAGATAGCCTTTGAAATCTTCTAGATCAATAAATCCAAGGTCTCTTGAGCTCTGTTTCCATGCAGAACCCACTTATTCTATTCCCGGATTTGTCCAATAGTAACAGCAACAATCACAGCTGACATTTCTGCAGCACTCTTAGGTTTACAAAGGGAGAGAACTGAGAGGGGAGGATGGAAAGTCATCCCTATTTTAGAGATGAGAAAACGGAGGATCTGGAAGACAAAATCACTTGCATGGCCATTAAGCCGAGGCTGAGAAATCAAGAGTCCTGACCTCAAGTCTTATGCTCTTTCCATCATACTCTGTATTCTAAGCATCCCTTGTTTGCACAGAATAGCTTTTCTGATTTCTGAAGATTTTAATTGTCTTGCATTTATTTTGCCTTTTTTTTCTTGGTACATCCTGTCCAGGTCTGTATTTAGTCTCCCCCTAATGTGAAAGGATTGTTTCATATTTGTCTTTGTATCCCTCAAAGCCTAAAAAGAGTTTAGGAAATTCTTTGAGACTCTTAAGTTATAGAGAATATACTTATTTATATGAAGAGAAGGATTTCCAAAGAATTTTCTCCTGTTTTAGTCTTTTTTCCCATCATATTTCACTCTTTGGGGACCCCATTGGGAGTTTTCTTGGCCAAGATATTGGAATTGTACTCTGTTTCCTTCTCCCAGATCATTTTATAGATGAGAAAACTGAGGCAAATTGGGTTTAAGTGACTTCCCCAGGTTCATACAGCTAGTAAGTGTCTGAAGCGGCAATGAAATTGCATGTCTAGTCCTTATTGCACTATCCCTAGGGCCTAGCGTAGAGTTAGTGCTTAATAATTGTTTATTGACTGACAATATAGACTCAAACAAAACACTCCCTAATCAAACACATTAGAAAAAGACTCATTGGTCTGACAGAATTCTGTATCGGATAATGGGAAGACTGAATGACTCCAATGAAATAAGACAGAAAACATAGCATTGAAAGGATGTGAGCTCTTTCACTTAATATTTGCGTCATCATGGACAAATCATTTAACCTGAGTTTCTTTTTCCTCACTTGTAAAATAAAAGGGTTGGACTGGATGACCTCAAAATTGTCTTGATCGGTGATCTGACCCGAGCAGGTCATCTCTTTAATCTATTCTATAAACGAGTTTGCCCTGAGTCAAGAATGGACACAGGGTGGTTTTGTGGAGTCCCAAGAAAGGGATCACGGGAAAAGGCCCAAAGTTGGATGGAGAAGTGAGCGCCGCTCCCTCAATGTGGTCCAAGGAAGGCCCAAGAGGGCGGATCCCATCCCCAGTCACCACCATCCTCGGTAAATCTAAGGGTCTAAGTCTAGCCAATCCAGACTACAGAGACCCAATGGACAAGTGCAATTGGAGTTTTCTCCTTCTAAAGGGAGACTCAAGCTTTTAAAACCTCTCTAGGATGGAAATGAGAAGACCAGGATTAAAATTCCAACTCTACTTCTTACTCCCTGTGTAACCTTGATTCTCATTCATAAAATAGTGGGTTGGGATGGGGCAATCACCAATGCACTTTTCCAGCTCTAAACTAAAGGTCTCGGGAAACTGGAGCAGAGAAGGCTGCCTTTTCAGACAGAGAAAACAAGTAGGAGACAGGGTGTTTTATTCCCCTTCAAATACCCCTGATTAAAAATAGAGCGACTTTAGAGAAATCGAGAAGGAGATTGCCAAGAGCAATCAAAGATCAGAAGCAATCCCAGCAAAGCTGGTTCTTTTAAGTTCTTTATCTGTTTGCATTTTTCATTATTAGCCATTGATTTGCAGTGGCCCCTTCCTGAGAAGCCCCCAGATGCTTGTCCCCTGGCGCAGGCAGCTGGCTCTGCTCCTCTGCCCTCTTCTCCCCTACTTTCCCCTTCCTGTAAACCGACCTAGTGCCAGCTGCCAGGTCAGCAGCCTTCTATTAGCAGGAATGGGCTGTGCTAGGGAGAGAGGTTTTGTACCTCTGTTCCCTACTCAAGAGGCATGGTGGACGCATAAAAGTCTTGAGAGCTTTACGTTTTGCAAAGGACCTCACGTATATTATCTTTTGATTCTCACAACTGTTCTCTTATTTATTATCCCCATTTTACAGATGAGGAAACTGAGGCAGTCAGTGGTTAAACGCTCTCGGCTTCTGGTGCTCTCCTGTTCCAGATATGTTACATTCCCATTGTAAATGGTTTGTACTATACCCATTGTTGTCCCTCCCCAGACTGTCCCCACTCACACCCAGTTATTCAGAGTATTGTTTTATTGGATACCAGCATTAGACTGTTGAGGTGAATCTCTTTCTGAGAGAAGCTCGTATACACTAGGCACTTAATAAGTGCTCATTGATACAGTAGGCACTTAATAAATGTTTGTTGCATGAAAGCACAAAGCTATCCTCTGAATGTTGTGCTGGGATTTGAACCTGAAAGTCCAGGGTCCAGATCTTTGGGGCAGTTTCCCTTCTCCAGGCTTTTGTTTGCCCCACTCTGAAGTGAGGGCATCGAGCTGAGTGAGCTCTCGGCTCTAGATCTAAAAGCCTCTGATCCCGTTAGGTTTGGAGGGCCGCGGGCGGTTGGGGGAGCAGAGAGCAGGATTCTTTGAGGGATATCCATCCATTGCCCAACTCCAGGGAGGTGCCCAGGGGTTGGGGGAGGAGGAGGGGTCCATCTGCCACGGGCCCCAGTCCCTCTCACACCAGCAGGCTGACAGATCTCTATTGATCGGCTCCGGATGGGAGCTGCACGCATGTTTGACGCCGGGCTCCACGGGGCCTTTTAAGTGGTGCCCTTTGACCCCCGCCATCCCCCAAGCCCCTCATGCTCCCACCACAGCTCATCCACCTCCCCTAACCCAGCGGTCGTTTACTGAGACCCAATGTCTCCGGGACTCAGGCGGCCGTTCCCTAGCTGTATCCCTACCCAGCTCCGGCCTTGGCCACCCTTCCCGGGCTCCCCACGCGGCCCGTGGGCTCTCCTGCTACCCAAGGCTGGGCCTTCCCTCCCTCTGCCTCCTCCGGATTTCCCCGTTTCAGTTTTCCATCCGGGCCCTCAGCTCTCACCATCCACAATGTCACTCCCCCTCCGGCCTTGCACGCCCCCTCACCCCGGCGCTTAGGGCAGCGAGTGGGGGGGGGGGGGGGGCAGCATGGAGGCTCTGTCTGTATCCAGATCTGTTCCCCACTCGCCCGCCGACGCCTTCAGGGCTGTGCGCTCACCTAGCCGTGCCTGGGGGTCAGTTCCTCTCACCCGCGGGGATCTGCTAGAACCATTAATCACGGGCCTGACCCCCCCAGCCACCCAGATTCCACTCAACACCTCTGCTCCCTCCGCGGGGGGATTTCAGACCCGCTCCTCGGGGCCTTCTGCTTCCCAAATCCCGGTGCCCCTAGGAGGCCCCCCCGGAGCTCTCCCCACACCTCCCCAGCCCCCCTTTGATCTCCGGATCAGTTTAGCTTCAGGTGAGGAGAGGCAGAGGCGAAGCAGACCTCCCGTCTGGCCGGAGCCAGAGCCGGGGTGGGGGAGGAGGGGGTAAAGGAGGGGGCTCCGGCTGGGTGGCCCCCCCAGTCCCCCTGCAGCTGGCCCTGGCCACTTGCCAGAGACAGCGCGTTCGGGGCTCACCTGGATGGGGAAATTGTGATGACTTTGTCAGAGCTCCCTGAACACAATGGGAGGGAAGAGGACGTTAGGAGGTCTGGTAAAACATTTCAAAGTCCTGTTTACCCACTGCTGGCTTTTTATCCCCTCTTCGTGGGCCTCCGCCCCCCACTAGGGCCCGATCGAGCTCTCCCTTCAGCCTGCTGAGTGTGGGGTCCCGGCAGTCCAGAAACCTGATGACTTAGCGTCTGGACCAGCACTCTCTATCTGTGCTGTTGGAGAAGAAATTGCCGCCGTAGACTTTTAAAAAATATATTTGAAATCATGATTGTTTAAACATCTCTGAAGCGGTGGCTCTGAGAATGTTTTCTTGTACAGGGAGACAGACTTCAGGGGCCCTTCATTTAAGAGCCTCAATCTCCCCAGCTGGAAACTTAAAGAAGTTGGTCCACATCAGGGCCCTTAACCTTTCTTGGGGACATGGAGCTCTCGGCCATCTGGAGAAGCCCAGGGAACCTCCATACGAGTAAAGGAAAACTCAGTTTCTTTTAGAGAGTAATGAAAATGAAGATGGTGTCATTTTTTCCTCATCTGAGTTCACAGACCAACTGAAATCTACAACTCTAGAATAAGATTTCTAGACCAGATGAGTCTGATATTCCAAGTTCTAAGCTCTCTCCCAACTCTGACATTCTATATTCTAAGATCTAATCTTCCTCTGACAATTTGTGTTTTTTTAAACCTGTGGGAGCTGACAATTTATGTTCTAAAGTCCCTCTTAGCTCTGACATTCAAGGTTCCAAGGTCCTTCTTAAATCCCACATTCTGTATTCTAAGGTTCCTTCCAACTCAGGTATTCCATATTCCTAGGTCCCTTCCAGTTCTGAAATTCTATGTTCCAAGATCCTTCCTAGCTTTGACAAATTATGTTCTTTTTAAAAAATTATTTCCCCCAGTTACACGTAAAACAACTTGTTTTTGGTTATACATGCACATTCATTTATTTTACATATTTCCGTATGAGTCATGCTAGGAGCTAAGTTCCCTTATGTTCTAAGGTCCCTCTCAGCACTGACATTCTATGTTCTAAGATTCCTCCCAACTCTGACCTTGCATGTTCTAAGGTACCTTTCAACTCAGATATTCTATGTTTCCAGGTCCCCCCAAATCTAATATTCCATATTCTAAGGTCCCTCCCAGTTCTGATATTCTATATTCTAAAATCCCTCCTAGCTCTGACATTTTATATTCTTTTTAAAAAAAAATCATTTCCCTCAGTTACATGTAAAATAACTTGTTTTGGTTAAAAATATACATTCATTTTCCATGTTTCCATATAAATCATGTTAGGAGCTGTCAATTTATGTTCTAAGGTTCCTCCCAGCTCTGACATTCTGTGTTCTAAGGTGCCTCCAACTCAGATATTGTATGTTCCTAGGTCCTTCCCAAATCTAATATTCTGCATTTGAAAGTCCTTCCCAGTTCTGATATTCTATGTTCTAAGATTCCTTCCAAGGCTATTTCCTTACGTTCAGAGTTCTAAATTCTCTTTTAGCTCTAATAATCTATAATTCTATGTGGCCATTCAAAAAGAAGAGGTAAGATTGCTAATTGTTTACTCCTCATGCTGTTGACTCCCAGCAGCAAAATAAAAGGAGAGAGAGACACAGAGAGAGAGAAGCTGCACTGTTTTCTGTACAGCTCTGTTGTTTGGTGTTTCTTGGATATAGAAATTAAGATGGGAAAAGAATTGGCAATGCTCGTAGAAGCTAAGGAGCATTCAAATTCACAGCCTCTGTATGTCCCAAATCTTGATTTTTGCTATAAAGTCACAATATCTGTAGAAAATCTCAGTTTCCCAGGCTAGCAGGGTCTCCTCAAAGGGTAGCCTTTCCCTTCTTTCACTCCTGGATTCAAACCACCTATCAGAGAGATCTATGAATTTGTCAAAATCATTTAGTCTCTCTGGACTTCAGTTTTCTCATGCTGGACTAGCTGGTGGTCCCTGAAGTCCATCTCTGCTTTAGATCTAACAACAATTTATTAATCAACAAACATCTCTTAAAAGTGCCAGAAAAAAATTAATTTAAAAATTAATAAAAAGAGTTTCAGGAAAGGGATGGAGATACAAAGAAAAAACAAAAATTGTACTTTGCCCTCAAGCATTGTCCATTCTAATGGGGGAGAAAACATGGGAATTATTTGGCAAGTCAAAGTACATACAGAATAGATAATTGATAACCTAGACAGGAAGGGCTTTAGTGACTGAGGGGGGCTGGGAGAGGGTCTCCTGGAGGAAGTAGGATTTGAGCTGAGAATGAAAGGAAGTCAGAGATTCTCAGAACTAAAAGTGTAGAGTGAGAGCTTTCCAGCCACAGAAGACATCTAGTCCATGGAGATGGGAGATGAAATATTCTCTTTGGGAAGCCACAAGAAGACCAATGGGAAGTGAAGATATGGAAGAAGTGTGGAAAGCTGGGAAGGGGCCAGTAATAGCAATGTAGGATTGAAATGGACAGGAGCCAACCTCTTGACTCGTTATCTTCTTCTCCCCTCCCCCTCAGGCATCCTGGCATACTAAAACTTGTCTCCATTGTGAGGTCCATGAGCGCAATATCCCTGGGTTCACTCTATGTCATGTCCCCATCCGCCATCATTACTGTCCATAATATTCCGTCCACGGTTGGTATTTATTGGTTATATACTGAATGGCAAAGCACTTCAATATCTTTATCAAGAAAACTTCCCCCAATGGGATCATGAAGAGTCGACTAAACAGCGACCAACTCTCCCCTACCAACCTTTTGCCTTTCACCCCCCTCCCATGTCCAAGCCCTGATTCTACATTCTGGGAAATCTAAAGAGGAACCAAGAAGAACATGGAACTCAATGCTCAGGACTTGGGCATGGGATGAAGGGTGGAGGGTTGGTGGGGGAGAGTGGATGTCCCCTGCTGTGCCCTTCCAAGCAAGGCGTGTGTGTGAGAGTAATTAATCTCTAGAATTTCAGTTTTGTTTTGTTTTGTTTTCCTAGCTTTGCCATTCAATCCTCAAGAAAAGTTTCACGTATACAAAGAGCAGGGAATTGGGATCAGGTGTTCAAATCCCAACCCGTCTCTTACTGGCTCTATGATATTGGGCAAATCGTTTGACCTCTCATCAGTCATGAACTGAGAACATTGGATGAGAATCACTTGAACAAATTTTAGAATTAGAAGGAATTCTGGGATTTATTGAGTTAAATTTCTTTTCAGGAAATCAAATGACTTGTCCAGAGTCTCACAGCTAGGGGGTTCTCTAAGACCAAGAACTCTATCCACTCTACCACAATGTGACTTTCAAACCTCTGATGTCTAGTAATGATGATGATGATGATGATATTGTGAGACTCCATCAGATTGTCAATTCCTCAAGGACAGAGATTACCCTTTGCTTCTGTTTGAATCCCCAGTCCTTGGCGCAGTAACTGGTAAGTGCTTAATCAATGTTTATTAGTGGATTGACTAACAGCTGGCATTTATATGACACCTTAAAGTTGATACAGAGGTTATCTCACTTGATCTTCACAACAGCCCTGGGAGGTAGGTGCTCTTATTATCCTCATTTTACAAGTGGAGAAATCAAGGCTGAGAGATTAAATGATTTATTTAGGCTGCAGTAATCAGCAGGAAGGGGCGAGCTAAATACAGCAGTGGCCAGACCTCCAACTCTTCGTGGAGTGGGGCCAGTCTACATGACGGCTTCTACAGCCCCAGGAAGCCGGCTGTTAAATGATTGAGCAGAAGGCCTTGTGGACTGAATATTTCTGAGTCACCCCCAGTGCACAGGAAACACTCGACTGGGCTGCAGGTCAGGAAGCATGGCCTGCCTCAGGTAGAAGCTGAGCTGCCTTTTGGGACTACGAGGCTGAACCAAAAACAGGAGCTCAAGTACAAAAAACCATGGAAACAGTGACATTATTGGAGCTAGCTAGGGTGGACCTTTCCATGAAACCTAATCCAATCCTTCCATTTTATAGATGAAGAAACTGGAGGCAGAAAGAACTTGTTTGATTGTTCAGGATCACTCTCTAGTTAATGTCTGAGGTAGGATTTGAACTCTGTCTTCCAGAATCATGGACGTCCAGGGACAGGTCAGAAGTAGGGTGACTGGTGCTGACCTAGAATGATTGGATGACTGCTGTCCCGCCAATATCTGACCAAGCTCTAAATGCTCCACAGTGTCTGCTCAGTTGCCTTCGTGGCTGTTGGAATAAATTGCCCGCTCACATGCTTGGGGTAGCCATTCCCCTAGCTCACCGACAGATGTGAGGCTTTCCAGGGACCCTCAACTTGGTTTAGCCCATCTGCCAAGACAGGTTCCCCAAGATACGGCTGCTGCTTTTGCGACAGTTTCCTGGAGTCACAGGGGAATTGGGGAAAGGCATACACTAAAGATGGATGAACAGCCCTGAAAAGGAAGCCCTCACACCAGGGAAGCTAGTCCTTCCTGAATCCCACCCCCCTTTTCCCTGTAGACTTATCTGAGCTCATTACAGGAATGGCCAATGAAAGAATGATTGTATCCCTGATTGTTTGTAATAACGATAACGATCATGTCGATAATAGCTAGTACTTAAAACATAGTACTTTAACATTTGCAAAGTACTTTCCAAATATGGCTTCATTTTGTCTTTACAATAATCTTAGGAGATAAATGCTATGATTATCCCCATTTTACAGATGAAGAAACTGAGGTAGACAGAAGTTAAATGATCTGCCCAAAGTGACACAACTAATAGGTGTCTGAACTCAAGTCTTCCTGAGTCTAGGCTCAGCACTCTATTCACTGTGACTTAGATATCTTGAATAGAAGAAAGAAAAGAAAGAATAGAAAAATAGAATTCCATGACAAATTGAATGAATGCATTCATTCACTGATAGTGCAGCCAATTTTCCTGCTCTTTCATTTAATCAGGAAGCATTTATTAGGTGCTTACTATATGTGAAGTGCTGGGTTAAGTGCTAGGGATACAAAGGCAAAAACAAGGTGGCTGGGATCCAGGTGAAAATGTCCAGTTCTGACATTCCCAGTTTTAAGTGTGTATGTGTGTATCCGGAAGGAATCTTAGAACACAGAATGTCAGAACCAAGAGGGAACTTAGAACATAGAATGTGAGAATTGGGAGCTACACAAGACCTTAGAACCTAAAATGTCAGATCCGGGAGGGAACTTGGAACCTAGAATGTTAAAATCCCAAGAGGGGTCTTAAAACATAAAATGTCCAGATCTCACTGGGGAATCTGAGTGATTGTGATTATGAAGGGACCCTAGAGATCTAGTCCAACCCTCTCATTTCATAGATGAGGGAACTTTGGGCCAGAGAGGCCCAGTGACACAGGGATCCCTGTGTGACATTCTGTCTCCAAGGTCCCCCCCACCAGCTCTGTCATTCTATGTTCTAAAGTCTCTTCTACCTCTAACGTTTATTAAGCACCTGCTGATTACAGAGCCATTCTATCTTTTAAGGTCCCTTCTATCTTTGCCATTCTATGTTCTAAGATCTCTTCTACCTCTAATGTTTATTAAGCACCTACTGATTACGATCCCTGGGCTAGACCCCAGGATAGATAGAAAAATCTTCACCCACTTCTTCCTAGGACAGGAGATAACATGCAAAGATCTCTCCTCCCTATTCTTCCCTCACCTACACACACACACACACACACACACACAATCTCTCCCATCAGGACCCAGGGTCAGCCTTTTGCTATCACAGACACCAAAGACACAAAGGAATTTCTGGTCCCATCCACTCCCACCCCTCATCATCTTGCCAGGAAATGCCATGGAGGGAGAGATAAGCAGAAGAGAAATGAGCAAATGAAAGCTCCCTAGGACTAGCACTTTGCTACCCTTCCCTCCCACCCCCCAAAAGAAAACTGCTAAAGAATAGAAGGAAACAGCCAGAAAGAGCCAATCACGGGAGGGATGTCTATAAATAACCATGTTTACAAGATCCTGAGATGTTGTAGGGAAGAATGAATGCAGGCAGGACCAGGATATGGCTCCTCTTCTTCTGCAGAGGAAGCCTGAGCTCTTGCCTGAAAAAAGCTGGCAACTTGAGAAAGAAGGCAGGGTACCTGGAGCATAGGGAACTGGGTTCAAGTCTCAGATTCAGCCTTTGCAGCTGTGTCACTGGGGTCCTCTCTGGCCCAAAGTTCCCTCATCTATAAAATGAGGAGGTTGGACTAGATCTTTAGGGTCCCTTCATAATCCCAATCGCTCAGATTCCCCAGTGAGGTCCAGACATTTTATGTTTTAAGACCCCTCTTGGGATTTTAACATTCCAGGTTCTAAGTTCCCTCCCATATCTGACATTTTAGGTTCTAAGGTCTTTTGTAGCTCCCAATTTTCACATTCTATATCCTAAGTTCTCTCTCAGTTCTGACAGTCTATGTTCTAAGATCCCTTTCAGATCTGACATTCTGGGTTCTTGGCTCTTTTGTAACTCCATTTCTCACACTCTGTGTTCTAATGTCCCTCTCAGATCTGACATTCTGGGTTTTAAGGTTTCTTCTAGTTCTGCCAGTTTGGGTTCTAAGATCCCTTTCAGATCTGACATTCTGGGTTCTTGGCTCTTTTGTAGCTCCATTTCTCACACTCTATGTTCTAAGGTCCCTCTCAGATCTGACATTCTGGGTTTTAAGGTTTCTTCTAGTTCTGCCAGTTTGGGTTCTAAAATACCTTCCAGATCTGACATTTTGGGTTCTAAAGACTTTTCTAGCTTTGCCATTTGGGTTCTAAGGTCTCTTCCCAATATGACATTTTGGATTTCAAGGTCTTTTGTAGCTTCCAATTCTCACATTCTATATTCTAAGTTCTCTCTCAGTTCTGACATTCTTTGTTCTAAGATCCCTTTCAGATCTGACATTTTAAGTTCTTGGCTCTTTTGTAGCTCCATTTCTCACACTCTGTGTTCTAAGGTCCCTCTCAGATCTGACATTCTGGGTTTTAAGGTCTCTTCTAGTTCTGCCAGTTTGGGTTCTAAGATCCCTTCCAGATCTGACATTCTGGGTTCTTGGCTCTTTTGTAGCTCCATTTCTCACACTTTATGTTCTAAGGTCCCTCCCAGATCTGACATTCTGGGTTCTAATGACTTTTCTAGCTCTGTCATTTGGGTTCTAAGGTCTCTTCCCGATATGACATTTTGGATTCTAAGGTCTTTTGTAGCTCCTAATTCTCACATTCTCTGTTCTAAAATCTCTCCAGCTCTGACATTCTTTGTTCTAAAATCTCTCCCAACTCTGACGTTCTGGATTCTAAGATCCCTTCCAGATCTGACATTCTGGGTTTAAAAGTTTCTCCTAGCTCTGCCATTCTATCTTTTAAGATTCCTTCTATCTTTGACATTCTATGTTCTAAGGTCTCTTCTCCCTTTAACATTTTATAATCAAAAGTCCCTCCTAGTAATAACTTTCTTAGCTAAGGCTTCCCAAGGCTCCTTCCAATTCTGACATTTTGTGTTCTAAGGTCCCCCACCCATTCCAGCTCTGACTTTCTAAGTTCTAAGTTCCCTCCCAATTATGATTTTCAACCTTGCCAATGTTCCTTCCAGTTCTGACATTCTGAGTTCTAAGGTTCCTTCTCCCCTGGTGTGACAATCTGTGCTCCAAGATCCCTCCACCAGCTCTGGCATTCTATATTCTAGAGTCTTTTCCTGCTGGAATTTTTAATGTTATATGTTCCTTGATTCCTTCCATCTCTGACATTCTGTGTTCAAAGATGTCTTCCAGTTCTGATACACTAGGGATTTATTATATGACCTTTCTGAGAAGATGTTCTCTCTTCTGTTGTCATTTTCTGGAGGGTATTTTTCCTTTGCTGGAGTGCTATCCTAGATGGCCTCTCTCAGTGGGATTAAGTGTGGGCTCGAAGATCGCCAGATTCACTTCATTTTATCTTCATCTATGTTCTGTTCCAATGTGGGAAAACCAATGGAGCACTATAACTGCATGAAGTGGATGGAGACAGGGGAAAGTCAAGTGGATTAGTCATCAAAAGATATGAACAGTTTAAAAAAAAAAGGAAAGTTATAAACAACTATATGAAAACTTTCTCTAAATCACTAATAATAAGAAAAATTAAAATCAAACATCTCTGAAGTTTTACCTCCAGACCCCCAAATTGGCAAAGATGACCAAAAATGGGATTAGTCTATGTTGGAGAGGATGTGGAAAGACAAACACATGGATAGATCTGTGAAGTGGTCCAACCATTCTGGGAAGCAATTTGGAATCTTGTGAAGAAAGTGACTCAGATGCCCGTGCCGTTTGACTCAGAAATTCCCCTGCTAAGCATAGACCAAAGAGATAAATGTGTTGTATATACAAAGGAAGGTTCCTTGTATTCCAAAATATTTCTAGCCGTAATCCTTGTCCTATCAAAAAACTGGAAACAAAGTAAATGCCCTCATCTGGGGAATGGACAAACGAATGATCACGTCAACGGCGGCTCCCGCCTGAGCTTCTACTGTGAAACAAACATCTGTGGGGCTGATGACCCTTCTTGTTTTCTCCTTATCTGATGGTGCTTAAGCCATCTTTTTCTTGCTGATTCTGTGGTGTGTTCTCTCATTCCTTCTGGCTCAGCTCATTAAGTGTCTGGAGAAGTTGAGGGAGCTTTATTGCTGCTGCTGCTATTGTGGCTGCTCAGCTATTGAGGTCCCACCAGTTTTTCTCAGTTTATCTTCCCCAGGCTCTCTCTTTATGAACCTTGGAGTGTGATTCATTCACTTTGCAGCCCCAAGATCAAAATGGTCCCAAATTACTACTCAGGGTTGTCAGGGGACTGCTTATTATCTCTGTGGACTACAAATCCCAAGATACCACCAGTCCGGACTCAAAGCCCTCTTGCACATGAATGTAATGGAAGATTACCGAGTCATTAAAAAACAAAAACCAACACGTGAAGAATAGAGAAGCAGGAGAAAAACACGACTCACGGATGCACAGTGAGCAAAACAGAAGTGAGCAAACAATATACACAAGGCCTGGGATGGTGTGAATAAAAGAGCCATAACAATAACAGCTTAAGGCTGAATCTTGCATCATTATAATGATCAAATTGGCAATGAAGAAGACAGGAGAAAGTCCACTTTCCTCTTGGCAGAGATGAAAAAATATTGATATGGAACACCACACGAGCTGCCAAACTAGTTTGATTCATTGGTTGGAGTGGCTCAAGCACTCTTTGTCTCTGTCTCTCTATCTCTGTCTCTCCTTCTCTCCCTTGATCTTCTTCTGTCTCCATCTCTCTCCCTCTGTCTCCCTCTCTCTCTCGATTTTCCCTTCTCTCCCTTTTCCTTTTCTCTGTCCCTTCTCTTCTCTCTTCTTCTTCTTCTTCTCTCTTGTTCTCTTTCTCTTTCCCTCCTCCCTCTCCCTCTCTTGCACATGAATGTAATGAAAAATTACTGAGTTCTTCATCATCTCTCCCTCCTCCTCCTTTTCCTCCTCCTCTTTCTCTTTCTCCTCCTCTTCCTTCTTCTTCTTTTCCTCTTTCTTCTCCTCTTTCTTCTTCTCCTTTACCTCCTCTTTCTTCTTCTCCTCCTGCTCCTCCTCCTTTTCTTCCTCTTCTTCCTCCTCCTTTTTCTCTTTCTTCTCCTTCTCTTCCTCCTTCTCCTCCTTCTTTTCTTTCTTTCCCTTCTCCTCCTCCTTCTTCTCCTTTTCCTCTCTCTCTTTTTTCTGTCTCCTGTCTCCACCTCTGTCTCTCCCTCCTTCTCTCTTTCTCTATCTCTCTCTCCCTCTCCCTCTCTCTGTCTCTCTGTCTCCCTGTCTCTGTTTCTATCTCTATCTCTCTCTTTCCCCCAGCCTCCCCATGCTATCCCTTCTTTATCCTAAGGAATGTCTTCTTGAATAAAACAGAAAAGGGTATATTTGGAAATGTAGGTGACATAGAAACAAAAGATATTCCTACATATATTTTTTAAATTAAGGGAATTTTAATGAGCGGCATTAGCAGCCCAGTGAGCACACACCCACAGCTTGGGACATTGTGCCCAAGAGCACAGCATACACAGATGGACGCAGCAAAGAGCTGGCTGGATTCTTGATAACTAAGCCAGCGTTAAAAGGGAGGGGCCAGTGGAGAACTGGAGGATCCAGAATCTCAGTGGTGAGAGGAACCTTCGTCAATAGAAGGTCCGAGACAGAAGAGACCTTAGAACCAAGCACTTCAGACGGGAGGGGACCTTAAGAGAATGACCACAGAATGTTAAAGGAATAAGGATGCCTAAGTGCATTGTAAGGGGCAGGTCAATTCTCCAAGAACCTCCACAGCTGTGAACACCTGAAAGAGTTGCAGGGCAGCCTTTGCTGACACAGGTGTTGCTTGTGGACTGGGAAAATAAATTGGAGGCAGAGGGAAGAGGAGAGAGGTCAGACAATGCAACGGCCTCTCAGTGGGGACCCAGTCAGAGAACAGCAACTGCCTCTTTGAATCATCATCATCCTCTCCCAAGAAGAGAAGACCACAAGTAAAGCAGTTACTATTGTATTCATAACAGAAGAAGGCTCAGAATATATAACCTAGAATGTCAGAACCGGAAAGGACATTAGAACATAGGATGCTGGAGCTGAGAGAAACCTTAGAATAGAGAATGTCAGGGCTGTGAAAGACCAAGTAGAGTTTTTTGGATATTTATTAGGAAACTGAGACTTAGAAAAGCTTAATGACCTTTGTAAGGCTGCACCAGCACAAAGAGTGACTCCAAGGTCCCAGACCCCAGGTCCAAGTTCTTCCCATGACACCTTGAATCATCTTTGTCTAGAGCAGTGGTTCTCAAAGTATGTTCTAGAGAATCCTGGGGATCTCTGAAACCCTTTTAGAGGGTCTAAAAATTCAAAAGTATTTTTATTTCCAATATGGTAAATGCCTATAAATATAATCCAGATAAACAAAAATGCTTTGGTGAGATCCTCAATCATTTTTAATAGGATAAAGATACTGAAAACAAAAGTTTGAGAACCACTGATCTAGAGTGTCAGGGGAGACCAGTAACTCGAGCCAGAGCCCCTAGCCTGGCTCAGTGAATAGAACCTGAATTGGGTATCAGAAGATTTTTTTGCTACTTTCTATCTCTGTGATGTTGGGTAAGTCCCTTCCTCTGTAGGACCTCTCGGGTCCCTCCTGATCTAGTTCTATGCTATGTACGGTCCCTGCTCTGAAGGAGCCTGACCTCCCCAGTCAGGAGCTCCAGCACTTCCTTCCTCACGCCCCTGCTCAGGGTGCTCTTGCAGTCAGTCCCAGAAGGAGCCATGTGCCCGAAGGTGTGGCAGAATGCCAGGCTGCTTTCTAGAAGCCAAGAGACCCACAAAGTGAGGGCGGCTCCATTGCTGGCCAAATGTAGAGCCAGGTGGGGGGAGGGCCCCGAAGCAGGAGAGGGGGGATGTGTGCACAAGGGAGTGTGTAAATGTAGCTGAGGAGATGGCAGGCCCACGATTTGTTATTGATAATGCTTTTTGAGTGATTGAATAAATAGAGGGCAGACCAGAGTGTGGGGGCTCAGATCCACAAGTTCCATTCGAGAAATCAAAATAATCATGAAGCTTTTAAAAGAATCAAATGACTCATCCTGGGATGCGGTCACCTCTTTGGCAGAGAATGAGTCTAAAGAGCAGCTCAAAGGATGACAAAATCTCCGAGCCGGAAAGAGCCTCAGGGACCATTTAGTGTAACCCATGTCTCAATATGAATCCTTCTACTACAAGCCTAAAAAGTGATCACCTTGGCTTGAAGACCTCCACAAAAAGGGCTTTCAATTTTTTGGGAAAGCCCAATGGTTAGCAGCTAGGGGACTGGATAGAGCAGCAGGCCTGAAGCCAGGAGTTCAAATCCAACCTCAGATACTTATTAGCTGTGTGACTATGGGTAAATCACTTGACCATCTTTGCCTCAGTTTCCTAATCTGTAAAATGAGCTGGAGAAGGAAATGACACTCCTGTACCTCTGTCAAGAAAGTTCCAAATGAGGTCAGAGAGTTGGACATGACTGAAAACAGCTAAACAACAACAATGGTTAGGAAGTTTTATCCTAATATTGAGCCTAAATTTACTTCATTGCAGTTTCCTCCCATTGAGAGATCTAATTCTTCTGCCATATGACAACCCTTCAGCTATCTCTTTGTGTTTTCCTCATGGGCTACAGCACGTTCTAAGCTCTAGTACTCCGGACATTATTCGTCAGACCCTTGTGATGATTTTGTACTCATCCTGGTACATCTTGTATACAAATTTTCTTAAAATCTAAGTTGGATGATACATCCTCTGTGGATCTAAATGTTTCTCTTAAGACAATTCCCCTCCTTTCTTCCCTCTCAGGATAATTTCTCTTTGAGTTCTCAGAATTTTATTCTCAAGGGAATTGCTTTTTTCCTGGCATTAGAGAATTATAATTCAATGAATCCCACCTATCTTTCCTCTGAACCTTTTTAAAGGTGACCTCCCCAAACTCGGGGTGTGTGCTGGTGATGGCCCGCTTTCCAACTCTGCCACAAATTTGAAAATCTTCCCTCCAAGAATGTTATCATTTCTACCCAGTCCCAATTTCTCAAAGATGGTTTTTTGCCTTTCTTACTATCCCCACGTTTGGCATGGTGCCTGACGTGTAACAGACAATCAATGCTGGCTCGGTTGGACTTATTAGACATAATATTGGACCTCATTTGAATGTCTTTCCTCTTTGTTCTCATCCATGTATTCCCCTGAAGCCTAAAGACCTCAGATCTGAAAGAGTGAGCTTTCTTACATTTCAGTTCAATCCACTCTAATCCACTTCAAACAATCTTATTTAAGGATATTTATTAGGTACCCGCTCTGTTTGGGGTCAGCTCAATGGTGAAGTGGATGGAGCCTGCAGTCAAGAAGACTCACATCCCTGAATTCAAATCTGGCTCTGATACTTATTAACGAGGTGAGTCACTTAACCCTATTTGTCTCAGGGTCCTCATCTGTACAATGAGCTCGAGAAGGAAATGGCACACCACTCCGGTATATTTGCTAAGAAAACCCTAAACAGAGCTCCAAAAAGGCAGACATGACTGGAAACCGCCAACGATCTTCTATGTTCAAATACCTATACTACCTCTGGAAATATCACCAATCAATTATATTAGTAGCTGGTGACTACAGCCCTGCCTCCATTTGCTCAATTAACATCAATTAACTTTTACAAAGAATATTTACTTTGAAGATCTAACTATGACAAAAGCGTACACGCCAATAGTTAGGCCATCACTTCAGCTCTGAGGAGAGAGGGTTCCAATTCAACAGTTTGGACATGTCCCCCAGCCCGACCAAGTTTATATTCAATTGCAGAATCACTGTGGAGTGCCTCATCTTCTGCTGAATTGGGTCGGTAAAGTTGTTGCTAAAACCCAGCATGGATTGAACTTATGGACTCTTGGATTCTCAGACTTTTGGATTTCATGTATATTATAGAGAATATATCTCTAATAAGTATAGAAGTCGCTCCAAGATGCTTCCATCTATGGCGTAGCCAAAAGCAAGCTCCTCAACATAGCCTTTATACTGATGCACTTTTTGTCGGCTGATAGGGACATGGCTCATTGGCCAGTCCCCATTGTACAAATAACGGAGAAAGTCAAAGCTTTGCCCTTATCACGTACCCCCTTAGAATGGAGACACTTGCCAGTTTGTGGACGTGTTGTTCCTTCCAAAGAATATAAGCTTCTAGAATAAAATGATGGGGGCCATAGTAAGTGATTACTAAATACTTGTTGAATTGAATTGAATTCAACATAGACTAATATCTTGGGAAGGATCCTTCAAATATTGAACATAGACTGTCAAAGCAGAAACATGAACATAGAATGGAAGCAAAGAATAGAGAATGGGAAGAAGGCTGGAGATGAATTTGCATATCAGCAAATCTTCTCTCTCTTCTCTCTCTCTTCTCTCTCTCTCTTCTCTCTCTCTTCTCTCTCTCCTCTCTCTCTCCTTCTCTCTCCTTCTCTCTCTCTCCTTCTCTCTCTCTCTCTCTCTCTCTCTCTCTCTCTCTCTCTCTCTCTCTCTCTCTCTCTCTCTCTCTCTCTCTCTCCAAAACCAGTGAAAAAGGGAATCAACTCTCCCCAAATTATGCCCTCCCAATCAGCTCATAGTCCCATCTCCCTCTTTTCAATTTAAGGTTCTTTCAGCTGTACCATTCAATTTCTCATTTGTGATCTTTAAGATTCAAGCTAATTTATTCACAATTTTTCATTCGTATTCATTCTAATTCATTAAAAAGTTCATTCACAAACGTCTCACTTCCTCCTCTCACACCCCCAATATTTGCGTTTGGTTCTTAAAAAAAATTTTAAAACATCTTGAATTTATCAGATGGATAAAAGTGCCAGTTATTGCCAATAATTGCACAGCTGTATGTATATGATTGCCAGCAGCTTTCTCTTGAGCTCCCCTAGCACTTGGTCTAGAAGGATACTCTATTCTAAAACCATGGCTCCAGATAATCTCTTCCTGTAAGGTATCACACAGAACCATCTACTTGGGACTCAAAAAAGGTGGGTTAGAAAGTTGAGACACCTAGAACCCAAACCACATCTAACCTGAGGGATTAAGGGGCAGTTGTAGAAAGACCCCTTAGTTTGGGATTTAGAATCAGAGAACCTGGGGCCTCAGTTTCCTCATGTGTCAAATGAAGAGAATTGGACTAGTTTAGGAGTTCTTAATCATTTTCTCAACAACTCTTGTGACAGTCTGGTAAAGTCCATGACCCATACTTTTAAATGCATAAATTAAACATACAATTAGGAAGGAAATAAATTCTATTAAAATAAAGTTATTATTTTTTAAGCCCACAGATCCCAGTTATGTACTTTTTTTAAAGGGCAGCTAGGGACAGTGGAGAGAGCACCAGCCTTAGAGTCAGGAGGACCTTAGTTCAAATTTAGCCTCAGATATTTGACATTTCCTAGCAGTGTGACCCTGGATAAGCCACTTAACCCTGATTGCCTCCCCCAAAACAAACAAAAATACCTTTTTCACTAGATGATAACTAAGGTCCTATTTAGCTCCAAATTGATGGTTCTAGAGTGACTTTAATTCCCTGTAAGATATAAATGATAAATGGCATTTTTCTGAAATGATTGAAGGCTGGGGGAAGAGGGAGCATGAAATTAGAGCAGGAGGTAGGATTGTGAGAAAGGGAGGGGTGTTGAAAGCAGGAACACCAAACTTCATCTACTTAGCCCATTTCCCCCCCCATACTCCTCCCAAATCACTCTTGCTCAGCACACCCTTATTGAAATCCTAGAGGATTTTGAGCAAAACACTGTTCTCTCTGGCCTTCCCCTTGCTGCCTGTCTCTGAATAATGAGACAGCTGGGAAAAAATAGTATCTAAGATCCTCCCATCTTTGTACTTTCAGTCCTATTACCAATTTCTCCTGATTTACTCCAACTCTTCCTCTCCCCTGCCCCAAATGCCTTCTTAAACTAAAATCTTCAGGAGCAGGGGAGTTAAAGGAAGGGTAAGGGAGAAACTTTTGAAGCCAAATGTGTCCAGAGCCTCTTGCTGCCCATTTCTTACCCTCTCCCACTCTCCCATCAGAGATATTCCCATGTACTCCCCTCCTTCCAGAGACAGTTCCCATTTTCTCTTCCCTAACTCTGCTCCTCCTTTGAATTTGAAAATATCTGAGAAATTCCCTTATAATTCTTTCTTTATCTCTGACAAACCACTCAAGGTCCAAATAAGAACATTGTAGAAGAGAAATGTATTCAAGATGTTCTCAGTAGTTCCCACGTTTATTAGGTACATCATATTCTCCACTCCCAACTTCAAACATAAATTTTAAAGTTCTGTGTTTCCTAGAGTCTACTTCCAAGCACACACACGCACAAGCACACACACGCACAAGCACACACATGCACAAGCACGCACATAAACATGCATACAAGCATACGCATATGCACACACACAAATACACATATGTACACATCTCTTCACACATACACAAGAACACAGACACAAGCATGTGGGTACACATCTAAATATACAATAAACACGCCCATGCATGAACATCTAAATACATACACATGGTTAACTTCAGGACCAGCCTTATGTGATAACCCTTTGAGCATGGCCCAATAGCTCCAACTCTTTCTTCTGGTACTCTTCCACTGGCTATAGCATCTCATTCTCTTCTTCATCTCCTCTAATACCCGATTTATTGGGTAGAATTAGAGAACCCCAAAACGTCAGTAGGGAGGGACCTCAGAAGTTATCAGAAGAGACAAGGAGGTAGGAATGATGGAGATAAGGGACTGTAAGTCAGGAGAAGAACTAGGGCTGGATGTATGGATCTGAGAATCACTTGCCTAGAGATCATGGAATCCAGCCTTTGTTTATCCATGTGGCTTTATTTGCAGAAAAACTGATCCTGAGCTGGGAGCTGGGGACTCGGGCTCAGGCAGACATGCCCTAAGCTTCTCTTGGCAAGCAGCCCTAGCTCTTGGGCAGCTGCATGGGACACGGGCTCCTCTGACCACATCTCCGTGCTGTGCCCTCCCAACAAAAGGGAATCCCCAAATTGCCCGGCTGCCAGTCTCAGCTGTGACGGGCTCTCGCTTGGAAGGCTCCAGGGAGCATCCTTCACCTGATGGCAAAATGGCGTCCAAAAGCAGATGGCAGCACATCACCTCCACCACCTGGTCTCCCAGACTCTGCCCCAGGGAGCATGCAAATAACACAAGCCACGGCAGGGCACAGGGGCTTTCCCCAGAGCAGGGCTCTTCTCTTTTTTGCACACCATAGAGCCCTTGGCTAGTTTTGGAAAACCCATTCTCCCTTTCTCAGAATAATGTAGTTAAATGCATCAGTAAAATACATAGGTAATGTGTATAAATAGAAATAATTAGAAGAGAATGAAATATAAAGGAAGCTAATTACATTAAAATATAATTATCCAAGTATTATTTTTTAATTCAAGGTTCCCAACTTAAGAATTCTTATTATAGCCATAAGCCAAACCTTAGGTAACCGCTCAACACAGGATGCTAGTATTACATCCCTAGAACTAGAAAAGAATTGAGAAATCATTCATTCCAGTTCCTTTTTTGCAAATGAGGAAACTGGGACTAGAGCAGTGAAATGAGTTACCTATAAATCACATATCGTATGATAGGTAGTAAGTGGCCAAGTGGGAATTTGAAATCAGCTCTTCTGATAACCAAATCCAACATGGTTCCCATTGTATCATGTTCTACCATATTTCTTTGGGAATTGTTAACCCTGACTGCTAACTGTGGCTCTGTCAGGCACCAATGATAAGTCATTTCACTTTCTGAACCCTCTACTATGCCTTGGATCTAGTTTCCGAGCTCGGATCTCTTTCCTTTTAGTTTTAACACTCTAAACTCTTTATTTCTAATCCCAGTTCTAATACTCTAAGCTCTGAATTTCCAGTTCCAGTTCTTTTAATTTTAACACTCTAAGCCCTCTATTTCCAGTTCCAGTTCTAACACTCTAAAGCTCTAAATTTCCAGTTCTAGTTCTTTCAGTTTTAACACTCTAAGCTCTGAGTTCCTTTCCAGTTTCCAGTTCCAGTTCATACTCCAAGTATCTTCCAAGTTCTAACATTATATTCTATGTTCGAAGAGCCCTTCCAGTTGCTGTTTTCTAAATTCTCTATTCTTAGGTCCTTCCTGATTCTAACCTTCCATATTCTAAGTTTCCTTCTTTGTTCATTTGAAGCTTTTCCTCCAGTTCACTAGGTCTGGGCTCCCAAAGGCCTCTGAGAAGCTTGAAAGGAAAACCTATATATTGTTTCTTTTGCTAAAAGGGAAGGAGGGAGGGAGGAGCAGCAGTCCAAATATCCCCATACATTTTGTCTGGAGCCTGGTACCCTGTAGATACACACACAGGTCTCCCTAGCCAAGATATAACAGGCTAGAGGAAGGATTCTCTGTTTCCAGTCCTGCCCACTGACCTCCAGGTCCCCCCCAAGTGCCTGAATTATCTTGTTTTTCTCAAGCCCTCTTCCTGGTCTTGGCCCCATTCATCACGGGCTCCTCTGAAATGTGCTCTCTCCCCACGCACAGTGTCTGGACAGCATGTACCTGCCAGCCAGGTTGAAGGGCACCGCTGTGAGTCAGCCTCTGGCAGCCCCCCAGTGCTCTCCTCATAGTCAGGCCAGGCAGACTCGGCATCTTCCCCCAGGCTGCAGTGTGTGAGGAGGACCAGACAGCCCAGCCTCCCAACCCTTCCTCTTCTGGGGGGCGGCTGGGAGCGAGTCAGCTGATTCCGTCTCCTAGCAGGAGACACTGTTATGAACAGAGTCTTGGCCAAGGATGAACCCTAGAGGTCAGCTGGAAAAGTCAGTTGGCTCCTCTTGACTCCATTCCCAACTGAGGCTCACTTTCTTTGGGGCCTGAGACCAGGGCTTTCCAAAGCTTGGATCTCAGATACTCCCATCAGTTACGTGGTCTGAGAGCAGACATTATTAGCATGACAGAACACAGATCTCCTAGTCAAGAGATCATAATATACTTTGAAAGCTGGAAGGGACCCCAGAAGTCACTGAGCCCAGGCTCCTCATTTCACAGATGGAAAACTGAAGTCGGAGAAAGTGACTTGTTCAAGATCACAAAAGTAGCAAGTCATGGAGCTGACATTTGAACCTGGGTCCTCTGACAAAGATCCAATGAGCTTTCCATCACATAGTGGTGTCCCAAATCCCATCTCTGTACCTAACAAACTATGTGTACTTGAGCCAGTCATTTCCTTTTTCCTCAGTTTGATGACCTCTGTGTCTCCTTCCAGGTCAATATATTTCTCTGGGGCTATCATCTGCCAAATGATAATAATATTCATTTATTCAATGGACTTTTGTTAAGCACTTATTTTGTGTCAGGCTTCCATTCTGTTAAAGCCCTTCCTGCTTTGCAAGCACATATGTCCAGAACATAGAATCTCTGGCATTTCTCTCTAGAATATCCGATGATGGATGGGTACTATGTATTCTGGGAAATTCTTAGGTCTGCTACAAGGCTTTGTTATCAACCCCTGAACAAGCATTTATTTAGTACTTATTATTTATCACATGTTTGACTTTGGGAAAGAACGAAGGTACGAAAGAAATGAACATTTTTCAGTGCCCACCCTGTGCCTGGTGCTGTGCTAAGCAACACTTTACAAATATGATCTCATTTGATCTTCACAACAATACTGGCAGGAGGTGCTATTATTATTGTTGTTATTATTATTATCATTTTACAGTTAAGGAAATTGAGGCAGTCGATGACTGTCTAGAGTCACACAGATTGGATTTGAGCTCAGGATTTTACTCCAGGCCCAGTGCTCTATGAACTGTACCACCTAGCTGCCTCTGATACAATGGGGATACAGAGATTAAAAATGAAGCAATCCCTATGAAAGAGCATCCTTCCAGTTCTGTGAGTAAATGCATGTAAAGATCTTGGCAAACCTTGAAGTGCCATATAAGTTATATTATCAAGGTTATTATTATTAATATGCTGTTTTCTTGTCGTATCACCAGAATCCAAGATTTCTTCCTTTTTTTTTTTTGACTGAGGCAATTGAGGTTAAGTGACTTGCCCAAGGTCACACAGCTAGACAGTGTTAAGTATCTGAGTCCAGATTTGAACTCAGGTCCTCCTAACTTCAAGGCTGGTGCTCTATTCACTGCACTTCCCACTTGATTTCTTTTTTTTTTTTTAATAGCCTTTTATTTACAGATTATATGCATGGATAACTTTACAGCATTAACAATTGCCAAATCTCTTGTTCCAATTTTTCACCTCCCGCCCCCCACCCCTTCCCCCAGATGGCAGGATGACCAGTAGATGTTAAATACATTAAAATATAAATTAGGTACACAATAAGTATTCATGACCAAAACATTATTTTGCTGTATAAAAAGAATCAGACTCTGAAATATTGTGCAATTAGCTTGTGGAGGAAATCAAATATGTCGGTGGGCATAAATATAGAGATTGGGAATTTAATGTATTGGTTTTTCGTCATCTCCCAAAGTTCTTTCTCTGGGCGTAGCTGGTTCAGTTCATTACTGCGCCATTGGATCCCACTTGATTTCTTGATCTGACAAACAAACTTGGTAATGATTCCTCATAGGATGAATGCTGGAAGGGACACTGGAGTCCATCATATTTAACACTCTTCTTTTCCAGATGAGGAAACTGAGGTAGATAAGGATTAACTGACTTGCCTAGGGTCACACAGCTGTTAAATGTCTGAAGGACTGATTCCAAATCCAGTAGTGTCTGCACTCTGCCTGCTCCTTCATAGAGTTTACAGGACAATGGGGCATTTAAGCGTCCCCTCCTATGTCATAGAGCCAAGCTTGTGTAAAAGGTGAGGCTTGACCCTGGTTTCTTGTCCCCCCTCCCCCATGTCAGGCCAGTTTCCTACCCATTATGGTATGCTTTATGTCTCTTCCTGGAAAAAAAGAAAGGATTCTAATAAAAATTGATAATAATTGATTATAAAACATATAATATAATTTTGACTCATTAATCAAATTATCAAATTTGATTTGATAAATCAAATTATCAAATAATCAGATTATCAAATAATCAAATGTACCATATAGTGATACATTGTTCACTATATGATTAGACTGTGCTTGGTCTCTCATCATGACACATAGAACAAGGTGAATAGAAGATATTCGGAGATCGTGGCATCCCCTTAGCATAAGTAGACTGGATAGTCCTTGGGCAGAGATGATTTTTAAAAAATATCATCTAGATTAGACTAGAGAGAATTAGATAACCAACCTCAAAATCTAGAACAATCTTTGACACACATTGTGATTCCAGACAGGTCATTTAGTTTCCCAGGATTCTAAGCAATTCTCTAAAATTATAAGTTGCCAAAAAATATGTTGGCTGGCATTGGTAGAAGTAATGTTTTGCCCTGGAGTTCCTTATCCCAGTGAAATCACAGACCTGTCCTTGTGCCTCATCCATTATCTTGTGACATGTGGGATTCCTTCCCAGAGAATGTCAAATAAGTGATTATATTTATCTATATCCAGGGGTGATAGATATTCCCATAATTCCAATTTTGGGGGGAAGATGAGGCTGGTGGATCTCTCAAGATCCAGAGTTTTGAGGTACAGTGAGCTGTAGAGATTGGCTTGAAATTTGGCATCTATATAGTGAACCCACTGGGGCAGCAGGGCCAGGAGAGGTGAACCAGTAAACCAGTAGGCTGGAAACAGAGCAAATCAAAGCTGTTGTAAGAGTCGATAGTGGGATCAGACCTCTCAGTAGCTTCTACATTTCAAACCTATCTAAGATGGCAAGACCCAATCTTAATTTTAAAAAATATATTGACATGTAATTTGTAACAGGTCTTTTTGTGGTGGCCATCGAGGGGATCCTTTGTTTTTGGAGATGACCAATGATATCATGGGATGCTGTCTGGGCTTGAATTTAAAGGAGGCAGAGTTACACAAAATCATCAGTCTTACTCTCTCTTCCTGTCATCGAAGTCCAATGGCAGGTCAAAAAGCACAATGAGTGGCAGTGACCCAGAATGCGGAGGATGACCCTTGGAGCCTTCAGTGTCTGACCAAGCTCTAAGCTCTCTATGGCACCTGCTTTAGTCATTTTCATGGCTATTAGAACATTCTCATCTGCCCATTCCACTACGGGAAGAGGGGTAAGACATCTTCCTAACTCACCTATGTGTTTTTTAGATTAACCTCAACTTGGCTTAACCATTTGCTGAAATGCTTTGCCACTCTGTGACTATTGTGCAGACTGCAGCTTCTTGAAGCCAGAGGTGAGAGCTGAGGGCCAGGTTGTAGTTTTTGGTCCCTTGTTCTCGAAGAGGACCACGATCCGGGAGGTGACGTCATGGCTTGTGAGTGAATTGGATCTGAATGAGGAAATGCCCAGTGGACACCCAAGGTGGATGAGTAGCCTTGAAAGAGGCTCAGCGAGCCTTTACACCAGAGGTGCTAGTCCTCCCTGAACACCCCATATACTCCTGTGATGGAATACTACTATGCTGTAAGAAATGAAGTATGGATTGGTTTTAAAAAATATGCATGGAAAAAAACGCACAAGAAAAAGAGTCTTGCATGAAATAATACTGAGTGAAATAAACAGAATAATAGAACATTGTACACAATGGCAGCAATATTATTTGAAGAGTAATTAAATGACTAAGCCATCCTGGGTGATATGAATATTCAAATTATTAATGAAGGACTTATGAAAGAAAATGCTTTTCCTTCAGAGGAAAAAATGATATATGGAAGTATGTATTGTAGGGTTAGATAGACAGATAGATAAATATAGATATAGATATAGATACATAGATATATAGATAGATTGATACATAAACAGATGCATAGATAAGATACATATATAGATACATAGGTTGGTGCATAAATGCATACACGCATACTAGATAGATATATAGACATAGAGATACATAGATTGATAGACGTATAGATATATACATATAGATAGATAGATTGATACATACATAGATGTATAGATTGATACATAGATAGACATATAGATAGACACACATACATAGATACATAGATAGATGCATAAATAGACATGTAGATAGATACATACATAGATATATAGATAGATAACATGGATATATAGATGGTTACATAGATTGATACATAGATAGACATATAGACACATACATAGATACATACATACATAGATAGATGTATAGATAGATACATACATAGATATATAGTTTACATAGATTGATACATATAGACATATAGATAGATATACATACATAGATGCATAAATAGACAGACATAGATACATACATAGATATAGTTACATAGATTGATACATAAATAAATACATACATAGATACATAGATATATAGATAGATACATACATAGATATAGTTACGTAGATTGATATATAGATAGATAAATACATACATAGATACATAGATAGACATATAGATAGATAGATCCATACATACATAGATAAATAGATATATAAATAGATACATAGCTTGATACATAGATGCATAGATAGATATATAGACATATTGATAGATACATACATAGATAGATGCATAGATTGACAGATACATAGATTGATGCACAGATAGATACATGCATACATAGATATAGACATATAGATAGATACATAGATGGATACCTGGATGCATTGATTGATAAATATATTAGATAAATATCAAAAGTCAAAGTGGGGAGGAAGAAAGGAAAGGAAACAAATCAAAACTCAAAATGTAACCAAAAAAGACAAATAAAAACAATGTAAATATGATCTTGATACATTAATTTATTAACAATTCTTTTCTGTTTAAAGAGATTTAGCTCTGCTAAATCCATGCTTATCCATGAGATATAATTAACGGTACCTTGCATTTAAAGAGGACTCTAGAGTTTACATAAATTATCTCATTTGACCCTTATAAGCCCTCAGTGTTGTATTACCAACATTAACCATTTTATAAATGAGGAAACTGAGATTCCTATCCATCAAGTAACCTGTTCAGAGTCACCTAATACTGTTGGCACGCCCAAACCACTATACTGCGTTTCCTCTCTAGTTGTATGTCTATTATTAAGGTGAATTAAAGTTAGTCATATACTGAGACGTTTGGGACACCTATTGAGATGAGGAGAACGTAAGCTCCTTGGTAGTTTCATTTTATGTTTTGTCCTTAACCCCCCATGCAAGTCCAATGTCTTGCACCCAATAGATGGCTCTGTAAATGTTTATTGAGTTGTTGGCCTTTCCCGAGAAAGTCAAATAAGCAAAAGATTATTGGCCACTATAAAGACTTAGATTCTGAGCTAGTCGAGACCTTTAAGAAGCCATTTAGTTCAACTCCCTTCGTTTTACAGATTAGGAAACAAAGTCCCAGACAAGTATCCAAAGGGACACAGCTACTCAATGATAGAGGCAGAATTCAAATCTAGACCCCTAATATCCTTCCCACTATGACATGCACCTCTCCGTGTCCCTCCCATCTCTAGTCCCATGATCCTTTGTGCGTTCATGGGGTATAAAATGAAATGAAGCTACAGATAATATGAGCACTTGGGGGACATTCAAAGATATGAACTTAAAAATCAAGGATCTGTGTCCTACTCTGAGATAGGAGTTACTGAATTAAGAGATAGGAAATCCGACATGGGTTAGGGGCAGCTTGGCTAGGAGGAGAGGGGAGGGGCTGGTGCAAGGCTGGGGTAGTTTATCTTGAATCTTCATTAGGCAACTTGGCTTTTCAGGAGTAGAGAGAGCAGGAACAGTCTCGAGGAGGAAAAGAGAGGGTAACCATAGCAACCAGACAACAGTGCAGGGGAAAGATCTGGGAGCAGGAGCCAGCATCTGAGCTGCCCTTTTTCTCTGGCTGGGAGGGAGGGTGGGCAAAAGTCCCTGCTCAGCTTGGGAGTCAGAGGGGAAGAAAGGCAAAGCCAGGGCTTCTCTCTGAACCCAGCAGGCTGGGCCGGGGAACGGAGGCCCCCAGGGTACAGAAGGTCTGTGAGATGGCATCTTGACTGATGGATGACTTGTGTTTTTCTTGCATCCCCCAGAGCACCTGGACGCTGTCTAGGGCATGGGAGGGGGAGAGTCAGCCTTGCTTCTGGTCCCCCATGACTGGGGGCTGTCACTATATTAACAAAGCGGGGTGGCAGGATCAGTGTTTATGATCAGTTGTGCTGGCTTGGGGCAAAGATCCTCTAGCCAGGCTTGTTTCTGTTTTCTTTCCTGGAGACAGATAGACACACAGAGAGAAATAGAAAAAGAGAGAGAGAAACAGAGACAAAGAGAGAGAGACAGAGAAACAGAGATAGAGAGAGACAGAGACAGAGACTCAGATACTTAGAGAGAGAGAGAGAGAGAGAGAGAGAGAGAGAGGAGAGAGAGAAAGAGAGAGAGAGAGAGAGAGAGAGAAAGAGAGAGAGAGAGAGAGAGAGAGAGAGAGAGAGAGAGAGAGGAGAGAGAGAGAGAGAGAGGCAGAGAGAAACAGAAAGATGAAGGGAGAAAAAGGTAGAGAAAGAGGTGGAAAACAGAAAAAGGAATATACAAAAAGACTTAGATAGGAGGACAGAAAAAGAACTAAAAATTAGAAAATTCAAAAAAATCATCAAAGACCTAGATTTTGGCAGAAATGGTCATGATACAGAGAGAAGAGACCTAGATTTAACCCAAGTTTAAATCCCATCTCTGCCCCTTGCTACTCATGTGTCCCTTGGGCCAAATCACTTCTTCTATCATAATCTCAGTTTCCTTCTCTGTAAAATGAGGGAGTTGGACTAGAAGAGCTCTGGGACCCCTTCCAGTCCTAAATGTGGGATCCTTTGGGATCTGCCCCAGAGTGAGAGGTAAAGATGGAATTGTGGGGGAGAATTCTAAAAAGGGACCCTAGGGATCCTTTGGTTCAAGGCTTTTAACCCAGCTCTCAGAGTCCAGTGAGTTGTATAGAACTTAAGATGGCAGGGGGAGAGGGGGGAATGACATCTTCATTTTTTACTAACCTTTTGTTTCCTTTGTGATGCTTCTATGTCCTGAGAAGGGGCCCAAGGCTTCTCCAGACAGCCAAAAAAATGGAGTTTGAAGGGGGATTGGCCATTTATTAAGCCCCTACTAAGTGTTAAGTAGTATGCTTTACAAACTTAACAAACATCATCTCACGTGATCCTCACAACAACCGGAGGAGGGAGGTGTTTATTTTGAGCTACATTTTACAATTGAGGACACTGAGGCATTCAGAGATTAATCGACTTGTCCAAAAGCATACAGCTTTCGAGTGTCCAAGGCTGAATTTGAACTCGGGTTTTCCTGACTTTGCTGTGCCATCTAGCTGTTTCTAGGGGGAAGGAGTCAGAAAACTTGAGTTTAAAGCCAGATTTTGCACAGTTGCTTAGGCCAAATTACCTTCTGTATTTTGTGTGTCTCTTCCTTCGAAAGTAAACTCTTACTTACACGAACTGATGCTGAGTGAAATAAGCAGAACCAGGACATCAACAAGAAGATTATACGAGGATCAATTCTGACAGACGTGGCTCTTTTCAACAATGAGATGATTCAGGCTGGTTCCAATGGTCTTGTGATGGAGAGAGAGCCCTCTACACCCAGAGAGGCCTGTGGGAATTGAGTGGGGATCACAACATAGCATACTCACTCTCTCTGTGGTTGTTAGTTTGTATGTTATTTTCTTTCTCTTTTTTTCCTTTTTGATCTGATTTTTTTTTGGGCAGTATGATAATTGTGGAAATATGTCTAGAAGAATTGCACATGCTTAAAATATCTTGGATTATTTGCTGTGTAGGGGAGTAGATGGGGGGAAGGGAAGGAAAAAATTGGAACCCAAGGTTTTGCAAAAGTGTATGTTGAAAATTATCCATGCATATGTTTTGAAAATAAAAAAGGTTTGGGGCAGCTAGGGCCAAACGGAAATCAGGATGACTGGAAATGATCCTGATTGCAAACTACAAAGAGTCAAGATATATGGAAGAGGATAGCTAGATGGTGCAGTGGATAGAACACCAGGCCTGAAGCCAGGAGGACCTGGGTTCAAATCTGGCCTGAGACACTTAACACTTCTTAGCTGTGTGACCCTGGGCAAGTCACTTAAGCCCAATTGCCTCAGGGGGAAAAAAGAAAATAAAAAGGTTTAATATAAAAATGGGGGGGAAAAAAGAAAGTAAACTTTGAGCAGCTAGGTGGAGCAGTAGATAGAACACTGGCCCTGGAGTCAGAAGATCTAATTCAAATGTGACCTCAGACACTTGACACTTACTAGTTGTGTGACCCAGGACAAGTCTTTTAATTTCCTTACCAAAAAATGAAAAGAAAATTAACTCCTTGAGGGCAGGGGCTTTTTTTTTTGTCTCCCCAATGCTTGGTGGAGTGCTTGTCATATAGCAAATGCTAATTAAATGTTTGTTGACTGCCTGACTTCATTTCTTTCAGCCTCAGTTTCCTCCTTTGTAAAATGAGGCACCTAGACTAGGTGGTTTATGAGGGTCCTTCCAGCCTGCGACTTCCCCAGGACTCATTTCCTCAGCTATAGAATAGATGACTTTGTTCAGATCTCTTAAGGTCTATACTTTATATCCCATGATCCAAATCTACCCATTGTACAGATGAGGAAGATGAAATCCAGGATGAGGAAATGTCTTGACCAAAGTGATACAGAAGCAAGAAATAAATGTGGAGGAAAAGAGAGAAAGAAACCCAGAGTGAAAGAGAGCTGTGATCTGGGGAGATGAGCTAATGTCTTATCATTGCCTCCATCCCACCTGCCATCAAGGACCGAGGATAGGACGGCCTCATGGGCCACATGGACCAAAGTGAACTTTTATCTCCTTGGCCCCTCCTCCCCAAATTTTGGATTTCTCAGCTGCTCCCTCACAGAGAATGGCTTCATTTGGAAAGGCTCAGAGCAGCCCGAGGAAGCAGATGTCTGCCACTGAAGCCCTTCCAGATGATGGATGTGTAGGGGATGCTTGGCCAGGGATCCCAGAGGGGAGGAGGACAGGCTATGGGGGGGATCGTGATCTGGCAGCCACTCCCTTCCTGAGCCATCCTCAATACTCTCCATCCTCCATATGTTCCTGCAACACATTCAGTGACCTGCCTGGGCATGACCAGCTGTGTCTGTACAGGGACCTGGGTCACAGCCTATTGTTGGAGAAAATGAAGCCCGAAACTCCTTTCAAATCCAGGTAGTGGTGGGGCCTTGTCAGGTCAAGCATCTCAGACAATCTCCCCAGCTGATTTGGCGAACATGACATTCGATGTCTCAAGGTCCCTCCCAGCTCTGATGTTCTGTATTCCAAGGTCCCTCCCAGCTCTGATGTTCGGCCTTCTAAGGTCCCTCCCAGTTCTGATGTTCTACATTTCAAGGTCCCTTCTTGCTACAATATATTCTTGCTATGCCATGTTCCAAAACCTTCACCAGTGCTTAGCATTTTCTGTTTGAGACAATGAAAAAAGTACTTTTTTAAAAATTTAATTTATTTTGTCCAGAATTTAAGAAATAAAGCAGGCATTGCCATAACACAGGAGAACAGGGGAAAATGTTGATTGTACATGAAACTACAAAAGTATTACGTACAACTTGCTGTTGCTTTTAAATATATGATAAAATTATCATATAACTTTTTTTCTTTTTTCTCCCATCCCCAAGATGGCTACCATTAGACATAAATGGGTATATGTACGTGTGTGTGTGTGTGTGTGTGTGTGTGTGTGTAAAACCATTCTATACACACTTCTATCTCTTAGCCTTTTCCCTGGATACAGAGAGCATCTTCCTTCCTGGGTCCTTTGTCATTAATTTGGAGACTTGTAATAATCAAAAATACTGGTTTTCCTCTCTGGGCTTCAGTCATCTCACCTGTAACTGATGAAATGGGATGACTCTAAGATCCCTTTGGCTTTAGCTCCAGAGTTCTCCCATCCTTTTTACTTTACTGTTCAGTAACCATGGGGAAGTCACAATCTTTCTGGATGTGTGTGTCCTTTTGTGCAAAAAGAAGGAGCTGGACTCTGCCTGCTCTGACATTCTGCGTTTTAAGATTTGTCTAAGTAAACTTGGGAGGCGAAGTATCTGTGGCAGAGGCAGAGACAGAGACAGAGAGGAAAAAAAAAGAAAGGAAGAAAGAAAAGTATAAAGAAAGAAGGAAAGAAGGAAGGAAGGAAGGAAAAAGGAAAGGAAAGGAAGGAAGGAAGGAAGGAAGGAAGGAAGGAAGGAAGGAAGGAAGGAAGGAAGGAAGGAAGGAAGGAAGGAAGGAAGGAAGAAAGGAATGGAGAAAGATCATATTGGAATTGAAATAGAATGGCAGAGCAAGTGAATTTCAAGTATGGAAGAAAAGGGACTTTCTGGGACATACTAGGGGGCTGACTTCATATGCTAGTATGTATAATAGGTTTTGGCACTCTCTGAGTTCAGGGTCTCCCAATGGGAGTTGTAGAGCTTGGTAATTAAGAACTGGAGCTTGGACAAGGGGGAGAAACAAATAGCATGTGAGGAAGAACCATAATCTCAAAGATCAGAACTTTTAGGGGAAGGAAGCAAGGACTAAAGGGAAGAGACAGTGAATTAATTAAACAATAGATTGTTATCATATAGGCATGCCTGGCTCTCCATGATCCCATTAGGTTTTCTTGGCAAGATAATGGAGTGCTTTGCCATTTCTTTCTCCGTCTTATTTTATAGCTGAGGAAACTGAGGTAAACAGGGTTAAGTGACTCGCCCAGGATCACAAAGCTAGGAAGTGTCTGTGGCCAGATTTGAACTAAAGTTTTCCTGACCCCAGAACCCCCTGTGCCCCTAGCTTCCTAGAAACAATAGATTGTTTATGCTTTAAATCAGAGGCAAGAGCCTTGCTCCTGGAAGATCATATCTGTTTGTCTCCCTTGAGTAAATATTGAAGAATCCCCCATTCCCAATTCAATAAAATTATAGATCCTCAGGGACTGGAAGGAGTCTTAGATCCATAGATCCTAGAATGGTAAACCTGGGAGAAAATAGAAAATAAAACCCGGAACTTAAAGGGGACTTAGAATCTAGGATGTTAATACTGGAAAGATCTTAGGACAAGATCTTAGGAGGATCCTAGAACTCAGAATCACAGGATTCTGCACTAGAAATAAAATCAATTCAACAAATATTCACGAAGAACACAGATATAACCATACTTCCTTTTCTTTTTTTTTATTAAAGCTTTTTATTTTCAAAATATATGCATGGATAATTTTTCAGCATTGACCCCTCCAAAACCTTGTATTACAAATTTCCCCCTCCTTTCCCTCCCTCCCCCAGATGGCAAGTAATTTAATATATGTTAAACATGCTAAAATATATGTTAAAATCCAATATATGTGAACATATTTATACAATTCTCTTGCTGCACAAGAAAAATCAGATCAAAAAGAGAAAAAAATGAGAAAGAAAATAAAATGCAAACAAACAACAACAGAAAGAGTAAAAATGCTATATAGTGATCCACCCTCAGTTCTCACAGTCCTCTCCTTAGGTGTAGATGGCTTTCCTCATCACATGATCATTGGAACTGGCCCAGATCATCTCATTGTTGGAAAGAGCCACATCCATCAGAATGATCATCCTATAATCTTGCTGTTGCCACACACAATGATCTCCTGGTTCTGCTCATTTTATTTATCATCAGTTCGTGTAAGTCTCCCCAGGCCTCTCTGAAATCATCCTGCCGATTGTTTTCTTATCACATTTCCTTTTCTGAGTGAGCTAGGCCCCTTGCTTAGGAGCTGGAGTTACAAAGCCAAACATGAAATCAACCTCGTTTTCAAGTTTACATTCTAGTGGGAAATCTGTATACAGTGCTTTCCTTCTTCCTTCCGCTCAGACTTGCTCCAGATATATCTTGGCACTCAAAGTTTTGCCCTTTCTTCTATATTTCCTCATTGCACTAATTGAACATTGCATAGTTTAATTATCCATAGTGATGCTTTAAACCCCAGACAGGCTCTAAGGTAAGTGTAGGCAGGGGCCATATATTTGTTCCCTTTCCAGTTTAATAGGACTTGTCAGCCTGAATTTCTATTCCCCTAGTTTAATTTTTAAGAATGTAGGATTAAGAATTGAACCAGTTACACCCAGCGAAAGGACTCTGGGAGATGACTATGAACCATTACGTAGAATTCCCAATCCCTCTATTTTTGTCCGCCTGCATTTTTGATTTCTTTCACAGGGTAATTGTAAATTTTCCAAAGGTCAACTCTTTTTGTACAGAAAAATAACTGTTTGGACATATATCCATATATTGTATTTAATTTATACTTTAACATATTTAACATGTATTGGTCAACCTGCCATCTGGGGGAAGGGATGGGGGGAAGGAGGGGAAAAATTGGAACAAAAAGTCTGGCAATTGTCAATGCTGTAAAATTACCCTGCGTATAACTTGTAAATAAAAAGCTATTAAAAAAAGAATCTAGGATTAAGTCTTCAGTCTTCACACAATAGGTACTTAATAGATGCTTATAGCATTTAGTACAAAATACTGCTAACCACTAATAAATGATCACACCAAGTCTTATTCCTTGAGAATTTGGATCTGCAGTTTGCTTTTGTTTTCCAGTTATGTGCCCAAATTTATTATTTACCTCCTGGTGTGATTTTTTTTTCTTCCAGTCCAAGAGGTTCAACCTTTAGCTTTTCCTGAACCCTCTATCCTTTTCAATAGTTCCACTCTGGGCATATTGGATTATTTATTCAATGTCCCTCCAAATCAATTCAAAAAGCTTTTATTGAGTTTCTACTTAAATCCAAGGCTCTGTGTTACTGGTATTGATGCAAGAAGGAATCCAGCACCTAGAGCAAAGTGGCTGCTGGGAGTGGGGTAGGTGGTTCCCCTAGAGAGGTTGACCTGTGCCCCTGTAAACATCATGAAATGGGTGGGGCCAATTGGAAGGGAAAGCTGACTCTGGTAGAGACAATCTATACTAGACTGTAAGGGAAAGAGGGGCTTACCCTGTGCCTCTGGCTCATCTCCCTAACCTTGCCTGCTAGCAACCCTTCTTCCCAAAACACTAGCACCTGGAGTAAAGACTCATTTATGGCTCTGGGGCCAGGAGGATGTAAAAGCAAAGAATAAGGAACAATCCAAAAGTCCAAGAGCTTCCATAGTTTGGGTCCTCAGTATTTTCCTTTCTTCAGTCATCTTTTTATCTACATTCAAGACCTTACTGCAAAGCCAGCTCCTCATAAAGATGTTCTTTCTCTTTCCTTGGGCTTTGTACAGATGCTGTTTTGTTGAATCGACTTGATTTTTTTTCAGTCAACATACATTAAGTGCCTACTGTATGCAAGGTACCCCAATGGGCATCAAGTAGGGCAAATTATTTAATATCTCTGTCCCTCAGTTTTCCCATCTGTAAGATGAGTGGGTTGGGTTTGATGGCCTCTGAGGTACCTTCCAGCTATATATCCTACCAGTAAGGCAAAATCTCTGCCTTGGAAATTTTCCAAATCCATTAAGTGGAAAAGATGCCAACACAGATATTTGCCCAGAAGCAGGGTGGCTAGACAATTGAATTTGAAGTCAGCAAGAAATGGATTCAGATCCTGCCCCAGATATTTATGATATGGGAGTCTCTGGGCAAGGGACTTTATCTCTGTAAGCCTCTGCCATCTCATCTCTAAAACAAAGCTAATTATAATTCTATCAGTAGCAATGCCTTGGAGGAAGCATTCTTTGACTCTTTTGGTCATAACCCCTTGGCCAGTCAGGGTAAGCATTCTCAGACCCCTTCTCCTAGTGCTAGATTTTTAAGCCCTCCAAAAATATATTAGGACTGCAAAGGAAATCAATTAGATCAAAATTTAGTTTTGTATATGTTATAAATGTATATAGAAATTGTTATATATTAATATATAGAGAAAAATTCAGTATATATATATTATATATATATATACTGAATTTTATATTGAATATACTGAATATATATACTGAATATATATATATATGTGTGTGTGTGTGTGTGTGTGTGTGTGTGTGTGTGTGTATGTATGTCCAAGGCAACTGGGGTTAAGTGACTTGCCTAGGGTCACAAGCTAGTAAGCATTAAGTGTCTGAAGGCAGATTTGAACTCCAGTCCTTCTGATTCCAGGCTTGGTGCTCTATTCATTGCTGCTATTCATCTAGCTGCCTCTCAAAATATTTTTAAAATCAGGTTCATGTACTCCTAGATTAAAGACCCCCTTCCTAGGGTTATGAGAATGAAATAAGAAAGAACTTCACCAATTTTAAAACTTTCTACAAATGTCTTACATTCAAAATATACAAAATAATTTATCACACAAGCACAAACAAGATGTTCTGGGAAGTTCAAGAGAAAAGAACTGAGTTTTGAGTGGGATTTGAAAGAATGGGTAGAAGTTCCACAAGCAAGAGAAGAGCAGAGGGAACAGTGTGAGCCAAGGCTCAGAAGTAGGAAGGTACGCTTTGGAGGGCAGGAAAGAATACTGTTGGACTAGAACAAAGAGTGCTGCTAAGCAGGAAATGGTTATGAGGAATAAAAAAAATCTATCTTCTCAAACATCATTAAAGAACAAAAACCTGAGAGAGAGAGAGACCCCTCCCTCCTTTCCCTTCTCTCTCTCTGTCTCTCTCTCTCTCTCTCTCTCTCTCTCTCTCTCTCTCTCTCTCTCTCTCTCTCTCTCTCTTGCTCTCTGTCTTTCTCTGTCTCTCTCTCTGTCTCTGTCTCTGTCTCTCTCCTTTTGTCTTTCTATATCTCTGTTTCTGTATTTCTTCAATCCCTGTCACTTCTGTTTCTCTGTCTATATGTTTCTCTTTCATTTCTCTCACATCTATCTTCCTCTCCATCTCCATCTCTGTTTCCGTCAGTCTCTGTTTCTCTTTTTCACATCTCTCAGTCTCTGTGTCTCTGTCTCTCCCTCTTTGTCTCTTTTTTCTATCTCTCTGTCATGACTCTGTCTCTGTCATGTCTCTCTGCCTATCACATCTCTTCCTTTCTCTGACATGTCCCTCTCTGTCTGTCTCTATCTCTGTCTTTCTGCATCTCTCTGTCCCTGTCTCTCTCGTTACTCTGTCTCTTTCTCTCTTGATCTCTGTCTCTCTTTCTCTCTGTCTCTTTCACTCCGTCCTTCAAAATTTCCAATTAGCCCCACAGTCAAGGATTCATTCAAGTGGTGCCGGTTAATCACAGAGAGCTGGTTTTATATCTTCTTGCTCCCACCCAGAAGTGGTTCTCTGCTCTTGCATTGCAGTGCAGTTTGATGGAGTTTCTGCTTCATTAACAGGTGATCTTTAAGTGATCATCCAAGTACTAATGAGGACTCTGTGTCTTTGCCATGTAGCAGAAAAAGAGCCACAGAAAAGTTCTTGTTGCCTCCATGTATCGAATGGAGGTTTCCTCTTCGATCAGGGGTCCTCAAACTTTTTAAATAGAGGGCCGGTTCACTGTCCCTCAGACTGTTGGAGGGCCAGACTATGGTAAAAACAAAAACTTTGTTTTGTGGGCCTTTAAATAAAGAAATTTCATAGCCCTGGGGGAGGGGGATAAACGTCCTCAGCTGCTGCATCTGGCCTACAGGCCATAGTTTCAGGACCCCTGAAATACAACCCCATCATGTTACACATGAGGAAACTGACTAGTCACAGAGAAGGAAAATAGTAGACCTGGATTAGAAACCAAGCCCTGTTTCTGTGATTTCCAAGTTCATCAGCCTTTCCTTTGGGCCATTTGGTTTCCATGTAATGGATAGACCACTAAATCTGAAGTCAAGAAAATCTGAATTTAAATCTGATCTCAGACACCTAATAATTGTGTGACCCTGGGCAAGTCACTTCACTGATAACTGCTTCAGTTTTCTTAACTGTATAATGAGGATAATATGAGCATTCACCTTGCAAGGTTGATGTGAAGATAAAATGAGATAATATTTGCAAACATTTTAACAACCTTGAAACTACATACACACGTAATGTCATTATTATATATCATAGCACCTTTATTATATCTATATAATAACATCATTATATCATTAATTTTATATATAATATTTATATTCATAATTAAACTAAATTAGTGATGAGTAGAATAAAAATAAAATGGGATAAGCAAAGCCAATAATAGCATCTTTATTACATAAATAACTAATATTAATAATCATAATAGAACACTCCCATATTGTTCTTTATTTTGAAAAATATCCCTCAGAAACACTGTTACTCCTATTGTTCCCAAAATAATAGACTTTAACAATAATAACAATAATTTGTGATTAAATGACTATGCTAGAAATTATAAAAAGATCATCCTCAAAGGGCCTGGCTTTATTTATTGCTTGAAACAGATTTTTTTCAAGTGTAGATATTTTTACTCTTCACGTTTCAAGGTTGTTGATTTAAAGTAAAAATAAAAAGGGCACGGCTTCCATCCTGTGACCCACACCCTCGGAATGAGTGTGGTCTAAACAATCAGTTTCTTTTCCTCCTATCTGACCTGCTTTAATACTAATGCCTTTTCAAGGTTGATTTCAGTGTAGCCTCCATATATATATATATATATATATATATATACATATATATATATATATGTATATATATATATATATATATATATATATATATATATATATTGTTGCTGAGGCAATTGAGCTTAAGTGACTTACCCAGGGTCACACAGCTAGGACATGTTAAGTGTCTGAGACCAGATTTGAACTCAGGTCCTCCTGACTTCAGGGCCAGCACTCTATCCACGGCACCCACTTAGCTGCCCTCCTCCATATATCTTGACCCTTCCTAGTTGTTTGCAATCAGGTTCATTTCTGGTCATCCTGATCTCTATTTGGCCACTGGACCAAGCTAATTCTGCAGGAGAAAGTGAGTCTGATGGCTTTACCCAGCCTTCCCTCACACAGATCCACTTCACTTGCATGCCATAGCACCCCCTCCTTGAGATGTCTTTTAGGATGATGAACAAACAAGTTGTTTGCATATTGTCTCCTTCACCAGATTCCTGGGGAGTAGGAACTCTTTTGCCGCCTTTCATGACATTGTCAGTGCTTTATTACATTGTTTGGCACAAACTAGGCATCTAACTGGCAGCTGACTGACTGACTCCCACTGACCCTTCACCTTCAAGTCTGCCCCCACAGAGATTTTTCTGGATATTTTTCTGGATTTGTTCTCAGGAGGACATCAAGTAGGTGATACCATAGCCTTCAAGTGAATTGGATTTAAATGAGGGAGGGCTGTATAAAATCACCACTTTTCCTCCCAGAGTCCTCTGGGCTCAGTGGGAAGATACAGATCAGGGCAACTGACGATGGCCTTTGCACAAAAGTTTCTTGATTGGTTGATTGAATTGCACCTCCAGCTTCCAGAATAGAAAGGAAAAAGCAAGTACTTCATCATCTGTAGGAATTCAGAAGTTCGTCACTGAATTCCTACCTCTCTAACGTCAATATTGCCCACGGTATCATAACTTTAAACTGGAATGATTCTTCAGAATCATGAGAAGAGTTCCCTCATTTTACAGAGAAAGAAGTTGACTCTTCTTCTCCCATCTCCACCACTTCCTTAACTGTAAAATGAGGATAATAATAGCATTCACCTTGAAAGGTTGTTGAGAAGATAAAATGAGATAATATTTGTAAACACTTTGACAATTTTGAAATTATATGCACACACAATATGATTATTATATACCATAACACCATTATTATATCTATATAATAACATCATTGTTAGAGCACATTAATATTTATTCTTATTAAATTATTTCAATAATATATTATTAATATATATCTATAATATTTATATACCTGGTATTTGGACCTATTTTGTGTGATTCCAAATTTATGGCTCATTTCACTATCTTCTCATATGCTTCTCTCTATGTGTGTATCTCTTTGAATCTCTGTCTCTGTCAATTTGTCTTGTCTCCCTTTTTCCCTTCTCTTTTTCTGTCTGTCTTTCTCTCTCTCTCCTCTACTATTTCATTTTACTATTCAAGGGTCCTCAAACTTTTTAAATAGGGGGCCAGTTCACTGTCCCTCAGACTATTGGAGGGCCGGACTATAGTAAAAACAAAAACTTTGTTTTGTGGGCTTTTAAATAAACTTCATAGACATGGGTGAGGGGGATAATTGTCCTCAGCTGCCGCATCTGGCCCACGGGCCATAGTTTGAGAACCCCACTATCTACTTAATTTTACTAACAAGCATTTATTCTCCCCTTGTCCTCATCCACTTCCAAATCGGATGCTAATTTTTTCAATTAATAAACATCTATTTTCTTTCCCTTTTACCTTCCTAACCTCCAAATCAAATTTAGATAGTTGAGCAAAATAAATTTCTTCTTAGTCATGTTTAAAAAAATGTGCATCTCATTCCACTCCCTGAATTCTTTACCACTCTCTCAAGCCCAAACACCAATTTAAAATCCAAACCAAAAGGCTATGGAGAAAGGGATTCAGGGAACAAAGAACAATGTCTTTGTCTTTTGGTCCCCTTCCTATCACTGCCCTAAGGACTTCATTCTCATTCTGAGGCCCGAATTGGAAAGCTGCTCTTCAGAGACCAATTTTTAAGATGGATGCCCAAAATACTACCCAGGGAAGAGTCTGGATCCAGTTTGTTTGGACTGAGGGATGGCGGTGGGAGGGGCGGCTACTTTAGCGCTGTCTTAATTAGCAATTAAAATCCCAAATCCAGATGCACCCAATATGGCTTTTGTACTTTCCCTCTCCTTATTTCAGTGGTCTTGAGCTTGGCCAGAAAGAAGAAAATTAGAGGAAACCTTCGATATTTTTGCCTTTTGCCCTTTGATTTCTAAGCTCAATCAAGCTGTGGCTTGCGATTTGGTGGGGCCATTTTTTACAGGGATTCTTTTGTCTGCATCTGCCTGTTCTGAGCAAATATCTCTGTGGGAAAGCTGGCCCCTCTTGGAGTGGCCTCTGGCCCCTGTTGTCTAAGTCTCTGGGTACAAGGAGAAAGAGAACATGAGATACTCTTTGAGGAAATAAGATCTGGGGCCAAACTCTTTGTCTTCTCCAAGGTCTCTGAGTACCATGACTCAGGCTGAACGGTGCCCCTGGGTGCCCCCGAGAGGCCTAAGGACAATGGCAAAATCCAAAAGAAAAAGAGAGAAAGAAAGGGAATGGGGGAGAAGTTAAGAGGAAGGAGAAAGTTAAGAGGTGACAGAAAATAAGATAAGCGATCCAATATTCCCGAAGAGTTTCTGGCAGTTCGGACATTTTTTGTTCAATATTCTGGGGTCTTTTCTAGTTCTGACGTTCTGAATACAATTACCTTAAGTTCCATTCTGGTTCGGACATGTTATATTCCCTTAAAGGTCCTTTCTAGCTCAAGCATTTTTTCAGGCTTTTTCATCTATGATACATTTCTCTATAAGCCCAGATTCTGAGCTGGAAGGACCTCTGATGTAACATAATCCATCCTCCTTCTTCATAGATAAGAGATACGGAGGGAGGATTGAAGACCAAAGACACAGAGCTGGGAACCAAAGCCAAGTCCTCCGCGTCCAAATACAGCACACTTTCTGTTATAAAATCTGAGATTAAAAAATGGTTCTCACAACAATCTTATAATATAGATAGCGTACAAATCAGTATACTCATTCTACAGATGAGAAAACTGAATCTCAAAGAGATGGAGGAAAGTAACCCAGGATCATTTTGCTAAGAAATTAAAGATATGGTTTGAACTCATGATCTGCTCCTGGTATAATCAATTGATAAGGAGAGATGGAAGGGGAGGGGAAGGGAGAGAGGGAAGAGACAGAGAGAGAAAGAGATACAGGGAAAGAGACAGAGAGAAATTACAGAAATACACCCTCTATTTTTCATTAATAACTCTGCTTGGTTGCCTCCCTTAGGGTAACTGATCTGAAATCTCACTACCATGTTTATTAAATCCATTTTTGATACTTAGTACTTTTTCATATCCCTCAGTTTCTTCTCTTCCCTCACTGGTGGGTTGGAGAGTGAAGTATTAAATTCCCCCCAAAGCCTTCCTTTCAAGAGAGCTCACAGCTTTCCAGGAGACTTCCCATGTTCCATCGGTAGCTATGTTTGGTTTGACCCTATGGAACTAAACACCTCCCCACTCCATTATCTTCTTCCAGCTTTCTTTTGGATGTTGCCTTCCCATGTTAGATTGTAAGCTCCATGAGGGCAGCGGCCACTTTTCTTTTTCTGATTTTTATCCCCAGTGCTTAGTATAAAGGACTAGCACCTCTGGCATGAGGGCTTGGAAAGCCCTTTTCAAGGCTGCTCCTCTATCTTTGGTATCTACCTGGCACTCAATTCTTGCCTATGGCTCCAAGAAGCTGTAGCAAGGGCAGCAGTCACTCACTAGTAAAAACCAATCTCAGGAGCTGGTCTAAATGAGGTTGAAGGTAACTGATGGACCTGAAACCCATTGGTGAGTTAGGGAATGTCTACCTTAAGCGTGTGAATGGCAGAATGAGTGAATAAGAATAATTTGTTCCAACAGCCAGGAAGAAGGAGTTAGGGAGTATTGAGAGCTGTCAAAGCCATCACCAGCCATCTTGAATTTTGTCTTGGGACTGGATTTTGGTGAATCAAAAAGAGACAATGAAGCTGATGACTTGATTCAATTCTGCCTCCTTATATCCAATTTACCCATGAGTTAAGACATTGAACCTCTTTGGAAATGAAGGAAAAACAATAACAACAACACATAGTAGGCGTTTAATAAAATTTAATGACTTGAATTGAACAGAGATAGGCAAAGAGAAATAGAAATATTTATTGAGCCTTTACTATGTCTCAGACACTGTGCTAATTGTTCAGAATATGAATACAAATAAACCAAACAGACCTTACCCACGAGAAGAGATAGACAAGATTTAGCAACAATATACCCATGAGAAGCTTACATTCAAAAGGGAGAACATCACATTAAGAACTGGAAAGGCGAGAAAAGATGGCAGGCTGGCCAGGATGCTTTTGCTGATGCAAGACTGGTGAAGAAGAGATGGAAAGGACCACTTGTTAAGTATATTTTCTACATCATATGCACATATGGATTTCTGTGGACTGCATGTTGACTTGTAAAATCACATATTAACATAACCTACATTCTATTGTATTTTTATTTATTTTGTTAAATATTTCCCAATTTCATTTTTATCTTGTTTGGCCTCATTCATAACAACATGGCCAACAGACTGAGTGGTAGACATCTCCACCTTCGAGAGCTTCTGGTCACACATTCAGTCTAACTTGTACCTGATTTATACAAGAATCTACTCTATCATATTTCTCTTGAATCAACTTTCCTGGGTCTTTTGTGATGGGGAACTCACTTTCTTTCAACACCCTCATTTTAAAGAGGAGAAAACTAGTTCCTTAAAACACTCAAGAAAAAGATAGAGAACTATTGGTAAAAAAGACTACAAATTGCAATCCTCATTGGTATGTAGATATTCCTTTAAGGTTTGCAAAGATCTTCATAAAATTATCTTATTGGATCCTCACAATAATCCTGACAGGTAGCTGCTATTATTATCTCCATTTTATAACTGGAGAAACTGAGGCAGACAAGCTAGGTGAGTTGTCCAGGATCACACAGCTAGTAAAGTTAGATTTGAATTCAGATCTTCCTGGTCCTAGATACAGTGTTATATCCATCTCACTGAAATCACTTCTAAGATTTTATGAAGGAGAAAGATGTGGGTTTTAGAGAGAGAGGGAGACAGAGACACAAAGACAAAGACACAGACACAGAGAGGCAGAGACAGAGAGAGAGAGAGAGGGAAAAAGAGAGAGAGAAAGAGAGCACATCATTGCTAAATGCAAAATACAGAGCCTCGGGAAAATACAACTTGGATAATGGAGAAGCAAAACTGGAAAAAATTGGAGTAGGAAATCAAACTTCAGAGACCCTGGGGTAGTGAGATTACTCACCACTCCCCATCCTCAAGATGCTCTGAGTATTTTCTCAGCATCCTTTGTCTTCAGGCATCTGGGCGTGTGGTCTCGAGACACTAGTGTGGGATCAGAAGAGAAAGAGAACGTTGATTCAAGATTTCCCAGTGAGTTAAAGGTAGGGTTAACCCAAGTGTGAACATCCTATTTTTATTACTTGACTTGGTAGATAGGATCCCCACATTATCTTCCATGAGTGTCTGAGTGTATTTGAGATGAAATCCTCACAAATCAAATGTATAAGTGACCTCCTCATATCATAGAGTCACAGCATCTTAGAGCTGGAAGACATCCAGTCCATAGCTGAGCAGAAATCTCCTTTCCAACATACCTGACAGGTGGTCACCCAGTCTCTGCTGGAAAACAGCCAAAGAAGAAGAATGTGCTACTTCCTAAGACAATCCTTTTAAGCCCATTTGAGAAACCACTTTGAGATAGCTCAAATTACTTAGGCTTTCCCCCCCACTGATATCCAGTCCAAATCTTTCTCTTTATAATTTTTTTCTTTGCTCAGAGTTTTCCTATCTGGGGCCCCAGAGAACAGACTCAAACCCCCTTTCATTGGACAACCATTAAAAGACCTGAAGTTAACTATGGTGGAGGTATTAAGCTCAAATAGAAAAGAGACCAGTAAATCAGACATAAAAATCTCTGTAGACTGCAGATTTACTTAGACTCCATATCACATATTAACATTATCTATGTTCTATTGTATTTTTATCAATAATTAAATATTTCTCAGTTCCACTGAGTATTTGGAATAGCACTGAGTGTTATTGCTGTATTTGATGTCACAGTTCTAGAGTCAATTCCTGCTCCCACCAGTCACATGATCTCTGTGCTCTTGACAAGGCACACTGATTAGTGGTGATTATTCGAAAGTTCGTTTTGCTGCTGGCCAGAATTCTCTTTTCCCTAACATCTATCTACCTTATGGTTCCTTGTTCTGCTTTTGGAGGCATACAGAACAACGCTGCTCCTTGTTTTATATGGTAAATTTTCAAATACCTGAAGACAGGTGATATGTGTCTCCCCCACACAACTTTAATTCCCCCACCAAGATGGACATTCTATTACCTTTAACGATTTCTCACATGGAAGACTGTCTAGATCAGTGGTTCTCAAACTTTTGTTTTCAATATCTTTATCTTATTAAAAATGATTGAGGATTTCTCCAAAGCGTTTTTGTTTACCTGGGTTATATTTATAGACATTTGCCATACTGGAAATAAAAACTATTTTTGAATTTGTAGACCCTCTAAAAGGGTTTGGGAGAGAACTTTTGAGAACCACTGGTCTAGATCCTTCAATAGATTCCCCAACTGATCTCCTTCAGATGAAGATTTAGAGTAATCCTATTAGCTCTAAGCCCCTAAAGGCAGCAGGGACTGTCACACCTTTGCATATTTGCATCTTTAACACATAGCACAGTGCGGATATATAGGAGATATCTCGTAAATGTTTGGAGATTAATTGATTGATTGAATTCCATGCAACAAATATTTCTTTTTTTAGTAGATAAAATATATATTTTCCCAATTACAACTTACATTCCTATTCCTTTAAAAAATGTTTCAATAGTATTTTCTTTTTCCAAATACATGAAGAGATAGTTTTCAACATTAATTTTGTAAAACTTTGTGTTCCAAATTTTTCTCCTTCTCTTCTTTACATCCCCTCTCCTCCAAACACCAAGCCATCTGATGTATGTTAAATATGTGCGATCCTTTTAAACATATATCCATATCTGTCAAGTTGTGCAAGAAGAATCAGGCCAAAAGGGAAAAAACCATCAACAAATATTTCTTAAGAGTTAACGACTTGTTAGGGACTGTGGTAGGCTCTGGGTATACCGAGTCCCAAAGGAAATAGTCTTGTTCTCAAGAAGCTTACATCCTATTAGAAATATAAAGGAAATCTTCAAGAACCATATCAGGATACTGCCACAAGCCAAATATGTGTTAGGTCTGACACACAGAATCAGATACTGGATAGGCTGGGATAAGCCCCGTAGATAAGACTAAATTTTGGTCTCAAGGGATAAACCAGGGAAACAGAGTTACAGTGAAAAGAACTCTAGACTTTGCTTTGCCTCTTATTAGTTCTGAGACCATATTCAAGTCAATTGATCTCTTTGAGCTTCAATTTTCTCATCTGTAAAAATGGGAATGAAAATTCTCCCACCATAATTATCATAAGATTGTTGTGAAAGATTTACTTTGTAGATGTTAATGTGCCATAGAAATGGAGGTTTTTATTCTTTATTCCAGGCCTGGCTCTGATCAGAACTTTTACAGTTTCTATTTTCAGGCCAGATAAGTGGTGCAGAGAATAGAGTACCAAACCTAGAGTCAAGAAGAGTAATCTTCTTGAATTCAAATCTATCCTCAGGCACTTTCTAGCTGAGTAACCTTGGGCAAGTCACTTAACTGTTTGCCTCAGTCTCCACATCTGTAAAATGAACTAGAAAAGGAAAAGGAAAACCACTCCAGTATCTTTGCCAAGAAAACTCCAAATGGGGTCACAAAGAGTCAGACATTCAATTAACAACAATAACAACTCTTCACTATACCATGTCCTTTCTCATGCTAGCCCTTCAACTACTTGAAGATAGCTATCATAACGATTTCATTTTCCCTTTTTTTTAGGCTCAGGTTCCTTCAGCTATTCCTACTATGGCATGATCTCCAATCCCTTCACCCTCCTGCTTGCCCTCCTCTGGACACTGCTTACCAATTCAATATTTTTTTTCCTTTCAATTTTATTGATTTTTCCTTTTATTTTTCAAGATTATCATTTTGGTATTTATTTGAGGATATTTGATTTGTTCTTTTTCTAGTTTTTAAGATCAAATATTCAATTCATTGATCTGTTCTTTCTCTAGTTTGTTGATATGTTTAGAAATATGAATTTTCCCCAAGTACTGCTTTGGCTATAGCTTGCAAATTTTGGCATGTTATCTCATTATTGTTATTCTCTTAAATGCAATCATTCATTGTTTCTATGATTTGTTTCTTTGGCCTACTCATTCTTTAGGATTAGATTAATTAGTTGACAATTAATTTTCAATCTACCTTTCCCTTATTGAATATTGTTTTTATAGTATTTTATATTTATATTTAGATATAAGTTTATTATAGTATTTGGCCTGAAAATAATGCATTTAATATTTCTGTTTTCCTGCATTTGTATATGATGTTTTTATGTCCTAATACACGGTCAGTTTTTGTAAAGGTATCATAGACAACTGAGAAAAAGGTATACTCCTGTTTATTCCCTTCAGTTTCCTCTAAAGGTCTATCATATTTAATGTCTCTAAAAGTTTACTCATCTTCTTAATGTCTTCATTATTTATTTTATGTTTACATTTATCTAGTTTTGAGAGAGGAAAGCTGAAGTCTCTTTCTAGCATAATTTTACTGTCTGTTTCTTCCTGTAACTCCTTTAACTTTTCCTTCAGGAATTTGAATGCTCTGTCTTTTGTTGAATATTAGTATTGATATAACTTCATTGTTTATGGTACCTTTTAGTAAAATGTATTTTCCTTGCCTATCTCCTGTAATTGAGTCTATTTTTGCTTTTGTTTTGTCTGAGATCATGATTGCTACTTTACCTTTTTAACCTCATAGATTTTGTTCCAGCCACTTATTTTTATTCTGTGGGTGCGTATTTCTGTTGTGTGTTTTATGTAAACAACGTAATGTTGGATTCTAGTTTCTAATCCATTCTGCTATCTACTTCATTTCCTTTGAATGAGAGCTTCCCTCCATTCTATCTTTTCCTAATTTTTCCTACTCTCTCGCTCTTCTTGTCCCTTCTCAGAAGTCTGTTTTGCTTTTAATTACTGCCTCCTTTCATCCTTACTCTCTTTTCTTCTCTTCCCCCTTTCTCTAATCCTCTTCTTCCTTGTTGGGCAAAATAGCTATTTACCCCCAACTGAATGCTCATGTTACTTTCT